>VXBQ01015622.1:888237-942732 GCA_013400175.1 Phainopepla nitens | reverse complement strand
CTCTCCTCTCCTCTCCTCTCCACTCCTCTCCTCTCCTCTCCCAAACACAAACAAGCATCACCTTTCAGACTGCCAGGGGAATGTGATGGGCCCATAGTCACATTTCAGAGGAGCAAAAGCTCATAGGAAGACAGAACTGCAGTTTGAAATGCCAGTCTTACAACTTCTAGTAAAGAGGTTTCTATATCAGCTTGAGCTGCACCTCATTGCAACCAGTGTTTATACCACTCCAAAGAGCCTTGTGGGTCTCTCTCACATCACACCACCCAGACCCAGAAAAGTACGGTGTCTGCCTAACATTTTATTTTCCCTGGTCACTGGCTTTGGACAATTGCAAAGCATGTGCTGTGTGCAAGTTATTTCCCTCTCTACATCATACTTTGACAAGATAGAGCCTTCCAGAAGCGAAGATGTTATTTGAATACTTTAAATTTTTTTTGAATTGTTGTAGAAAGGCTTCTGTTAGAGCTACGCAGTACTGGAGAGTATTCCCTTCTTCCTATTTTTTAGGCCATATTAAAGTGTGCAGAAAATATAAAATTGCACTGAGGTTCTTGATTCTGGTGATCATCTATAAAGAAGTAATAGTAAGGAAGAGATCCTTAAAAGATCCATAAGCAGATGTGCAGTCACATATAACTTTGATTGTTTCTCCATTTTCTGTCATGAAAATTGTACAGGTCTTGGTCACTAAATTTAATAGCAGAAGCCACATACATCATGACTGATGTCATTGATGGGAGATGTAGTCTCATATTTGAATTTACATTCTTCCTACTGACCCTGTTGTCAACTGAGAATCCATTATCTTGATTTGACTAATGTTTTCTTTAATTTTAACTAATGTATGTCACAGCTTGCATACTGAGTTATATACTGGCATGATCTTGTAGGAGCCAGCACTGCTGTTGCCCTGTCAACACCAGGTTTCAGAAGGAATTCCTTTGGTCAGTCTGCCTTCAGTGCTGTGCCCTTCAAATTTGAAGTTCGTCCCTGCAGAGGGTTGTCTTGCTGGTTCAATATCTCTTTCAGTTGTTTTCATAATGCCTTCCACTTACTGGAATACTGTTTTCTTTAGGGAGTGCCTTGCAAGTCCATTTAAAAATATGTATTTTAATAAACACATATGTGGGGGAGCAGGAGAGAGGCAGAAACCCTCTACAGGTATCTAAACCACTTTTTTTTTGTGCTGTCTTTGAAGATACTTCACTGAAAGACATTTTGTGAATTATTTTTCCATGTTGTATATTTAAAACTAAAATAGCCAAGAAACAAGCATTTTAGGAAGCTCAGCACTATCTCCTTAAATAATATTATAATACCCTTGGTATTGTTTAATCAATATTGAGCAAAAATACTTTCATTGTTCTAAATGAGCATTTACACAGGTGAATGAGCAGGTATATTTTGGACCTGTTACAAGAACTGCTAATGTGATAAGATTTTTGGGATGACCTGAATAATTTTATTGAATCTTTGCTACTCTTGAGTAATCTGATTAACTCATGTAAATGCCAACACAGCCTTCATGCCAATCCACAGCACACTATCAGGTTCTTTTTCTGTCCCTCATCTAACCTAGTTTTCAGCACCTATACCAAAGCCAAACTGCCATGATGAGAGCCTCAAGCTGCAGAAAAAGGGGTTGAAAGTTACTTAAGCCTGAGAGCATTTTGGCGCAAAAGTGGTAAGGTAGATCTTTGTGAGGAATTAACCAAAAGTGCAGATCATATAGAAGAAACTGGAACAAACTCTTTCTCATGTTACAACCAAGCCATGCTATAACTGGTAGGTTTCTTTGTGTAAGTGAGAGAAGGCTTTGGCTGAGCATTTAACTAATAGGTTAAATGTAAATAGAGTCCAATAGAGAACTGTATTTTCCACACTAATCTGAGTTACTGCTGGGAATTAAACTATGTGTGTCCCTTTCTTATATTAAAGAAAATGAGAAGGAGAAATATAATCTAATCGCTTGCTGATATTTCATTGAGATGGAAGTTAGGAAGAGGCTTTAGGTTTCTTCAACTGTTTATTCTTCTTTATTTTTCTTCTGAACATGAATCTCTCTTCTCAGGAAAACTGCTGTTTCGGATGCAGTCTTACTGAACCTCTGCCCAGTGCTTAAACCAAACTGAATCTGAGCCTTTTCCAGGAAGATTGGGAGGAGATGTGAAAACTGTTTAGAACTAAGATTAAAAAAATAAATGTCATGTCTCAGTACTGCTGCTTTCACTTGGGATCCGAACTCAGGTCAGATGGGCCATCCTTACCACAATTCCTGAGAGGACCCAGCCAGGAAAAGTTCATTCTTCTTAGGCTGTCAGAGGTGACACAAGCATTTCACAAGTGACCCTGATGCCAGATTTGTAGATCTTGTTTACTTAGAGACAGATTTGGAAGGAGCACTGAGTATGGTAGGAAAGCAGGAGGAGAATTCTGACCAGGAAACTTCTTGCCCTTTAGGAGAAACTGGACCCCTGGCTGCCAGAACAGGGATGGCATTTCTCGCAAGAAGGATTGTTTATTGGCTAAAACAGAACAACCCCAATAACAGAAGCATCTTTTACACTTGCATGAGAGTTAGGAGGTACTTGAAGACTCACTAGTAATTCCTGTGTCAGGAAACAGATTTGACTAGAACAGACTAATGAAATAGGTGTTAAAAAATTTCACTGCTCAAAGGCACAGCATGGCATATAACTACAAATTCATTTTGCACAGTACCAGCTTGTGAAATTGCAACATTAGTGCATTTTTTCCCTGCTTACTGGTTTATTTGATATTTCAGCTTTTATTTGTAAGGGTTAAATTAAACTTAAACTGTGTTCTATTTATATATAAACATCAAAAGCAAGATGTTTGCTAATAGCAGAAAATATTCACAATTCATTATGAATAACACATTGATTATGACCAAGAAGAACAGTTCTAGAACAGTTCTAACCTACTTTGTAAACTTTATTTTAATTTTAATTTACACTGCCTATATGAACATAGGAGGATTGAAGGGAGAGACACTATGGCAGGATTTGACCTATAAAATAAAGTTTATTTACAGTGAAACATAATCTATTTGAAATTCCCTAGAGTATCTACAGTGTTGAATTTTTTCTGTACCTCCTCAGCCTCTAATGTTGCTGCATGTTATTGTTTAGTCGCAGTTGCTGTGACAAAAGGAATGTGTCTCTCCAGCTACCACAGAGCTATATGGGCTCTCTCAAGGGACAAAGAAATGGTGGAAGGGAGAGGAAAGGGAATAGGAAGAGAATTTTCTGTTGGTGTCGCCCCATTACCATTTATGTGATAGAGTAAGCCCACAGGTGTTTGTTGGATGTTTCGTAGAGGGAAGGATGTAAGCTCTCTTTCTGCTCTGCTTTTAGAAACACTTTCCAAATCTCCCTAATCTATTAATCTATTTTTGTGCTTTTTCCTAATTTCTGAGGAAATAGACACAGAGCTCCTCTGAAAAAGGTTGTACAATTTGAGGTTGAAGAAACTTATCTGACTATGGATTGATGTGTCACTTATGGATAGCAGGAGCGATTTATAAAACATTCTGGTAATATCTAAAACTAAGAAATGAACCTAAAGATATCATTAAAATGTTTAAGTGTAGCAGTTGTCTCCCCACTCTCTACTTGTTATCTTTTTAATGCCTTCCTATACTTCAGCTAAATTAGTGAATTACAAGAGTCATTCACTTATTAGTTGTCAATGCAGAATGACACATTTTTACTAGCTTATATGCCTCAATGTGTCTGAGTCACGCTTGAATCTGTTTAGTGTCTCAGTAAAGATCATGCTTATCCACAATTTTAGTTGTTAACACAGACCACTAAATATGTTTTTAGTGTTTTCAGCAGTTTTCAAAGTCTGTTTAAGAAGAGTTTCCTGCTTCAGAAAGGAGATTTATGCTTCTAAAGAAACAGAACACCACCCTTCCTGATCCCATCTTGATCCCTTTCTATCTTCTCCCCTGCCCATTTCTGCAAAGAGGAATCTGCAGGCATCCAGAGGAATGTCTCTCTACATTTCTGTACTGGTTCCCTTTCTGTCTGCTTCTGCAGATTATAGAAAGCAAATAATTAGAACTCAGGATAAGTTAACTTCAACCATATTACCTCCTACCTCTAACTGATTTCAGTATCTTGGACTAAGTCCTTAGTGCAAGTGAGTTAATTACTAAAGCATTCAAGAAGAAAAACTTAACACCCCTGGGTTCTATTTCTTGTTTTGGAATTAAGGTAACATTGTACTTCTCCCTTAAGTCCAAGTTCCATTTTTTGACTGCAAATTATCAAAAAGAGGAACAGTACTACTAGGTCTACTTTTAACTACAAAAGGGTTATGATATCAGCAAATCACTGGAAACATTCAGATTTGGAGGACTTCACACAAAAGTTAAACCAAGTGAAAAACAGTTCTAGTGCCAAAGACTTATCTCTTGACCTATGACTGTGAAAGTAACAACACTGCCAAAATAAAGAGCAGTACCTTAGCACTAGGTATCAGGGTATACTGTGGATTTTAGAGTTAACCTCAGCTGGATCTGGTTTATGTAAAATACACTAAAGAAGCTTAACGTAGAAAAAAAAAGTATTTTTTCTTATATTTTTCAGTGGCTTTTCACCGTAAGGAAATTAGTTTTAAATCTAAATGAAGCTTGCTCAAGTTTACACAAGTTTTTGGTGAATTTTCATTTTAATCAATTGCCATGCCAATGCAAATTCTTGGTAGATTCAGCTCTTAGAAGTGTTTCTGTCAGTCCCATGCTGTTGACTAAGCTAATTTTCCACATTTAAAAAAAATGTTCCTAACTTTATATCTTATTTTAATATATACTCTCAGTGTATTGTTAATGTATGACTTCTTTAAAAAGTCACAATAATTGTGTAACCTTCTTTTTATCTTCATTTTTTTGTTTGTAGATATCTGTAGACATTTTACTTCCTTCAGCTGAATCAACTATTGATCCCTGGTTTGGAACTTATGCTATCCAATAGGGGCTTGTAATTTTATCCATAATGGGAAAAAGAGAATGAAAAAAGGGTTATGTTTCTCATTTTCTATATATTAGGGCCTTGAAGCACAAGCTGTGTGAATAATACTCGTAGCTGTAGATTTATACATATGGTACTATTCAAATTCTATTAATCATGAAGACTCTTTCAAATTTTATTGATTTTCTAAATGAGTTCTCCTCTCTCTCTACATGGTATTGAAATCTCTATAAGAACCAGACCAAGCTTCCCTTCTTTCCCAGATCTAACTCGCTTCAGAAGAGATAACTATAATGCTTTCTTCTAGAAGGATAAAGAGTTCATATTACAATGTATTTAATTATTTTTCACTTCATTGTTTTATTTTACTTTGAGTGAGGGTTGATTTTTCTGGATTTGCTGTTAAGAAGTAGTAAGACTTTTAATTTCATAGGTAATTTAAATAACATTTTTCTCTTTCACACCTATATGTGGAGACCTATTATCATATACAGACCACCAAGCAAAACACAATATTTGGAAAAAACGTTTGCAGAAGAATTATTTCACCTATGAAATGGTTTGTTTCCAAAGTACAAAGGTGCAAAGTGAGACAGGCAGAACTACCTGTATTTGGAGTATATGTTGAACAGGCTGTAAACAGAGCATCAGTATACCACTGTATACTATAGGAAGTGCATATGTCCTACCTGCTCTGCACAAGCCTTGTCCTTCCATTTCAGAAAAGATACCAGAATGGAAAAGGAACAGAGAAGGACATCTGAAAGGTGAAACACTTTCTGTACAAAGAACATCTTATGCAGATTATGACTTGGCAAACTGAAAAAAAATGTCAGAGGGTATCCAGGAGAAGCCTGTAAAAGTGTGAGAAGAAAAGACTGGAAGTCATAATTTTGTCATCTTTAGTGCAGAGCTAAATTAATACAGCAATTAAAAGGCTAAAACTTCACAAAAACAGACATTCTATATATCAAGTAGTCAAACTAAAAGCTACTCACCAAAAGTAATCACAGACATCCCACTAGTGACTGAATCTCATATGGCAGGTGAGATATACACTGACTGGTATAGAAGCTAGCTCCAACTTACTAAATTTTAGGTGGAGTGACAATGTTCTTGAGGAGATATTCACCTGCCCCTGGAAATCAGCATATATTTAACATAATTGTCTGATACTGGGAACTTGGCTTGACTAGTTTCTGCCCGTATGCTTATCTGCCTTTGATAGTGCTATTTAGTTGCTGAGAGCTCTGGATAATAAAACTGAAATTCGACTTATTAAACAACTTTTTTTTTAATTTCTTTCTTCATCTATTAATTATCTCATTTGATAAAAATATTGCATAAAATGAAGATTTGTCATAAAATGATGATTTAATTTTTTATATCAGCAAATAAATATTAATGATACAGAATCTATGTCTAATTCTTAATCAGAATATTTCTTTTAACAGTTTCATTCATCTTATGCCATTGCTTTATCAACTTACATCTTCTGCATGGATGTAAAAGAATCTCTCTTGCTGACTGACACGAGACCTTCATTCCTTGCTGGTGAGATAAGCTCTTCCCTAGAAAGCAGTAAGGATAAAGGTGACCTATTATTCTTGGTGTGTTTTGTTTTGTTTGTTTTTCCCCACTAGAATTCTCTCTCCTTTACAAGTGAGATAATTCCCTTAAGACCTTCCATTTTTAATTAAAGGTCAGGATTTGCATATGCAGTGGTAAATTAAAACTACTGAAACAGATTTTATGATTCATTATATTCATGCACAATCGTAATTTTACTAAATTAAACAGACTCAACTTTGTAGCAATAGCACAAAACCTTTTGCCTCTGCCTCTCAATTTTACATGTTTTGACAAACTAACACTTCATTATAACAATCAAGACATTGTGGTAACCTTTACACATTAGTAAGTGGCTTCAGCAGTATCCTGAAACAATACTTTGAAATTGTAGGTGCAATTGTAAATCCCTTTTTGTCTTTTATAGGGCTTTGTAGTCATTGTAGTGAAAATACAATTACCAGATTCTCTATGGTCGAAGTTCCCTTGAGAGTTTTCAAGTTTTTGGATGAACTTGAATTTCCATAAGCAGCTCTTATTTCTTGTGAAAAAGAGAGAAGATGTGAAAATTTCTCTATTCAAACAAAATAATCTAAAAATAATTTAAAACTACTCTGAGTTGTTGTTTTCTGATGTTGTTCTCTGAGTGTTGTTTTCTGATGAGCTCTATCAAAGCTCCACAGGAAAAGTGGGTGAAAATGTATGAGCTAGGATTTATAAATGTATGGCAACTATGAAAACATTGCTTCTAACATTAAATATTGTCATCAGCACAAAGAGTATTAAAGCAATGCTACACATCTCCTTTTAGCACTGGCATAAGTTGGAGGGAAAATGCTTAGAGGGGCATGTGGTGAACAAGTCAAGAATTTTGCTTCCCTCCTAGTTCAAGATCTGTTTCTTCCCATTGAAAGTTTGATTTCCTTGGTGCCTGCCATATAGAAGCTAGAGCACTTCCCTAGGTCATTTCTCTTGCAATCTGAAGTGGTAGTTGCCAAATTGTATGTTCACAAAAGTAATTTACTGTAATTTTTTGAAGCGTAATTAGAACACAAGGTAGGGTTTAGTTTGAACTTAGTTGCATCTAATTTTTATACATTCTGCACTATTTAAAATGGTTAATTGATACTGCCAATAATTCTATTGGAGAGTAATGCTAATCTTTACACTGTAGCATTCCAAGCTTGTTTTCAGGTTTTAGGGTATTTTCCAACTTGTAATGGTGTATTGCAAAGAAAAACACTACAATAAAAATAGATATTCATTGTAGCCAGCATCAACACATCAAATTGGAAAGTTTCCAATTTTTCTGGATGTGTCTATTTAATTTCATCCTAGCCAAATTAATTGCTCCTTTAATCTCCAGATTTTGAGAAATATAGAGAAACACATGAGAATGAGCTCACTGTGATAATGTACACTACCTGGAGAGCTGGCCTAGAGTGAGAAAAGTCCAAGCATGTGAAAAAAACATAGACCAACTCCAGGACTGTAAGTCTTAGTGAGAAAACATTTTCTTTAGAAAATAAAAATTTATTCTCATTATCCACTATCTATTTCTCCATTGAAAAATCTAGCCAGTGTCTAATTTTAGTGATATCAACACATCTTCTTATTGCTGTAAACTTGTTGGTATGTCCAAACATTAAATCCAGAAAAGGATTTAGTTGTGTACTCCATTCTCTTCAAATGCTCAGAAATTAGTTGTCTGTAATAATCATCACTTCTTGTATTTCAGAACCTGAGTGCTCAGGAAAGGAGAGTCAAAACTAGCTCTGGCTGATATTTAAGGCTGGTGCAGGTACCACGCAAACTTTTCCTCTGCGCTGCCCCAACTATGACTCACATTGACCGACTAGTTCAAAATGAATGCTAACAAATTAAAAAGAGAATCTGAAATGCTGGCAGTAGCTAAAGACAACGATGATACCGTTGCATATTATGACATTATTTGCTGCTTTTTGGATGTCTTTGGTAGAAAGATAAGATAAATGTTTCCAGCTAGATCTAAAATGCTTACTGTTCAAAGCAGCTCAAGCTGAACCCTCCCTCAGAGAATGTCTCTTCGACATTGCTGAATGACCCTGAGATTAGAGGTTGGAGCATGGTGTTGATATTACCAAGGCTGTGAATCCAATCCCCCTGTAAGCCATTCACTTAAGAGGACTTGATGATCTTTGTGGATCCCTTCCAACTCAGAATACTCTGTGATCTGGCAATAAATATTGAATATAATAGATCCCCACACAAATAGGTTGATCCACTTGCTCCTAAGTGACTCCTGGGAATATTCAGGTCTCCTGAGTAAAAGTAAGTTCTTCTGACCTGTTAACAAAACCTTCACAAGTAAATATCTATTTCCAGAAAGACCGTACCAAAACAGGCATCTGTAAAATAATAGGTTCTATTTACAGTAGTCAGACTAATACACTAATTTGGGAAAAACCTTTTACTGTAGTATCCTATTAAACCAGTTAAAGTAAATGTATCATTTTTACTTCTATGTGTTTATCACATTACAACAAACAGTGACAGCATAAGATCATGAACCATTAAAATTACAACTCTAGAACTTCACAACATTGTTCATGTAGCTGCAGTTATGAATTTGAGTTGAAAGCAGTGAGGCAACTTTAAGCTATGTAATATGATTTGTTAACATACTCTGGAATGCAGACAGGTAGCCCCACTGATGACCATAAGGGGAATGCAGGAAATTTATTTTCCTTGTCAAGGAGGTTTTCAAAAGTACTGGGGAAAATGAGCGTTTAAGATGTTGCCGACATAAACCTTTTGCAAAAGAAAATATTTAGATACCACTCCCAGATGCTCAGGAAAGCCAAGATGTTTAATGCACTTTTTTTGACTGCTACTAGTACAAATTTAATATCTTTTCTGGCTACATATGTCTATAGGAATTTTAAATATCTCTATCCCATGGGTTCATCAAGAATAATGAAATGGCTGCAAGAGCTACTCCTTGTAGTCAGAATTAAAACCAGACAGAAGGGGAGAGGTCTCATACAGGAGAAAGTTAATTCCAAAATTTTGAGTCGTCACCTGTCTGCAAATGAGGGTGATGATATATAAGTATAGTAGTGTAGAAGTATAGTAATGCAGAAGTATAAATCTAATTTTAGTTTTCCGTGATTGCAACTCAGAAAGAATGGGTACCTCCTAAGTAAGCTATAGAAATTCTCAATTGTGAATTAGGAAAAGAACAACAGTTTGGTTTTACACTGAAGTTTAATCTGCTGAGATTTCTTCTTACTGTTTTCAACTGGTTTTTTTGTAAATTTTTGTGCATCATATAGTGTTAATATTTGTGCATATTAGAAAACATCAGAAACCACAAATGCTAAAAGGGAAAGGAACCAAAATTGCCATCTGACAGTCAAACAGAACTGACACTGTTTCTTGGGGCTTGGGAATATAATTTCCCATTCTCATGCTGGAGACCCCAATACACTGCTTCCTTATGAAAATAAAAAAATTGATCACCCTTAAATCTAGTGCCATCCTGCTCCTTTTCCAGCCTTAATAGAGAAGCCAGTGAGTGGTCTTAACCCTCCCCACCCAAAATAGCCAGTTAATTACTTCTCATCTCACCAGATCTGACTCTCTAGGTTAGGTCTGCGTGTTTCCTGCTGCTGTGGGTTGTACCAAGGGGCTTTCCTCTAGATCCTAATGCCTGTGGGTAAGCCTAGTCATCTAGCTCTTACTCCAGCTGAGGCCCAAGTCATTTCCACCTCAGTACTGACTCTTAAGATCCTAGAAGCTCTGCTCAATTGCATGGTCTCCAAGAGGGGTTTAGATTTGCTCTAAAGCTAAATCAGAATCATAATGGAAACATAGGTGAGCAGTTGTCATTATTGCAAGAAAAATATTTTTCCTAAAGAAAGGCAACTTTCTGGTAGCACAACAGAAAGATAACAAAAACATTAAGAACACAAGGCTTATACTGATTTTTAAGTCAAATACAACAAAAGAAAAATGCTTTCTTTTTTGACTTTCTTATCTTCTTTCAGCTCTTTCCTTAAGCTGTCATTTGATGGATGAGATACTTCATCAGCAGTAATACCTGGTCACTGAACTGAACTCTGACCACTGGTATCTGCCCCAGATCCCAACACTGTTGTCTAAGTTCATGTAGTCAAAATGGAAATCAACTGGATATAACCTTTTGGTTTTGTTTTAAAAAGAGGGAAGAGGATTTTAGTTGTCTTTTTGATAGTAAAGTTTAAGCCAGGGAAAATAAATTGGATACTTTGTTGTTACTTCTCAGAGAAATGTATATTGGCTTGATGTCAAAATGAGATTCTCACTTTTATTGGGTGCTTCTTTTAGTTTGGTTTCCTGGCTATGTTTTATTAGAAATACAAAATCAAGAGCTGTTTTTATTTTCAGATGAACCAGTGTTTTACCTCAAGTACAAATCACTGACACAAGGAAACTTTTGGAAGACTTTGTTAGATTTCTCTGATGAGTGTCGGAAGCCAGGAAACTGGAAAACAAAATTAAGAAAAAGAGAAATTGCTATTAGAATTTAAAATACTTGCTATCTCATGAAAATTAAGCAAATAAGAAAATTTTGTCCACTTTCTAACAGGCTTTTCATACACTAGAGCAAAAATAAATACAGGGCAACTCTTTCACTCAGAGCTGAATTGCTGCAGGATTTTCAGTACAATCTTGAAACACTTAGATGTAGAAGCAGAGATATTCTGAGCTTTTGAAACTGGGGGCCATTCCCTCAGATGAGGTGACAGTAATAAACCCACGTCTGGCTTTCAACCCTGCCTCGAATAATGAGTAAATCAAGCAATAGGTCACCTCAAATGCATTCCAGAATTAACCCAGGGAGATATGTTGTAAATCTTCAACAAATGTAGAAAAATTTACTGGTTTATTACCAATGACAGTTTATAAAATGGCATTGTATTGTTATAATAGTACAGTATAATTGTTTATGATTGAAAGATTGAAAGCAATATCTTTTCTCCTCATTTTTGACAATATCACCTAATTCAATTAGAAGATTTATGAGGTTATTCTTATTTGTTGATAACTACAAAATTAGCTTTTTTTTTTTGTTGATAAGCCTTTTTGAACTTCATTATTAGAATAAAATACCGTTGAATGAATTTTAAGTATGTGCATGCAGTCAAATTCATTCAGATATTTTTCTTGGAAAAATTTCATTTACAGATTCCGATAGTTACTACCAGAGATTTAGATTTTTAAGAATGTCTAAAGTATGCAGATATGTAATGTCCTCGTAATTTCACAGGATATCTCAAAGCCAGTCAAACAAAACAAAACAAAACAAAACAAAAAAGAGAGCTACATCTTCAAAAACTGTTGAGTAGTGTCCCATCAGAACTAGTTTTATGAAAGTTTTGCTTTTTATCATATGTTCAAGAAAGCTGTACTGCTCAGAGGAAACTATTCCATGCAGAAAACTGATAATCTTATGATATTTTCGTTCAGTTTGAGTTAGGTCTGTAAGTAGTGAAGACTGACAAATAGTTGAATGCTATGAGTTCTTATGCATCCATAATTTTCTGTGTTATAAGGAACAATGAAAGCAGTATCTGATGATTTTGCTTAAGAAAACTCAGCTTGACTGCCATGTCATTCTTGGTTCAGTAGTGTGTTCCACAGCTGTTGTGGTTTAGAAATAGTTTTCCCCAATTTAGTACTCCCACTAAAAAGACCATGAGCCATTCCTCTCCTCTCCTTAATTGGAGGCCTAAAAGACAAAGATCCCAGGTAAAGATAAGAACCATTTTCTTGAAAAAGGCATGACTTAATATCTTAGATTACAATGTAAGATGTACCCAGATGTGTTCTATCACCATCTTCATAAGCTGTTAAAACCGGGTGGGGCAGTGTTCTTTATCTCTTCCACAACCCATCTCTCATAACTCCAGGGGGTTATCTTCTGTTAATGGGCCCCTGAGTCTCACTGCATGACTGATAAAATTACATCATCCCACCGGGAGATGCTCCACCCAGGGGGAGGAGCCAAGTGTTCCTACGTGGATATAATCTGAGATTCGGAACATCAAGGCAGTGTTATCCACTGAATTCTCAGAGGACAAGAGCTCCATAACTGCCACTGGAACTTCAGAGGAAGATCAAATCCTTCTACAGGACTGTGCTAGTTTGAAAGCAAAAACCAGTGAAACTCCAAGTCAGAAATGNTGGTGGGTCCTTGACTGCCCATTAAACAGAAATAGCTCCCCGAGGGAGATATCTATGATTCATGGGGCAAGGCATTGATGGCCCATTAACAGGAGATAGTCCGGGGGTGGAGACAAGAAAACACTATGCCTCCTGTTTTCAACAGTTCAGGGAGATGGTGATGAATATATAGCTTTGGGCACATATTTACATTGTAACCTAGGACAAGGACCACTGCTTCAACAGAACCACATCTACCGCTTTAAGAGGACTGCAGCCACCATTTAATCAGACTGTACCAGCACCCATACCAACAGGGTGTCAGGTTGTATTCTGACTCAGTCAGTGTTTCTGTATTATTGCATTTATTTTAATTTTCCTATTACATTATATTTCTGACTTGGAATCTCCCACTGGTTTGCTTTCAAACTAGTATGTAGAAGAAAACAGTAAGAACAACAATATTAATAGCAAAAGGTATAAGACAAAGACATTATTTACATACAGAATAAAATAATAACAGACTGTTTTGCCTGACGCACTTTCTTTCACCAGAAGTAATGCCCTTCTTCACAGAAGCGAGAGTCTCTTTGCCCTGCCCCAACAATGAGGTGGGGTGGTATCAAAAATTGTTTGGGTCTTGGCCACATCCTCTCCCACTGACCTGGGCTCAAAAATCAGGGCAATAAAATTTTGTAATACACTAGTAATATGGATATTTTATATAAAATATTCTAAAATATTCTAAAGTAAGGCAGAATATGTACTGCAAATAACTTACAGAAAAATACTTAAGATCTTGGACTCAATCTTTATTTCTTAACAGAAAAATATATGTCTTCCATATTCTGGCAATGCTAGTGACATGCAGATGGGAAACAGGCTGTCAAGTTCAGTAAGCAAAATGTAAATTTTGCTGCAGCTATGCCAATGACTTTTCACAGTCATTTGAAAAGTATATTCAAAGGTTACTATGGATCGAAAGCAGGGAAATATCATGAGACAAAATAGAACATAAGCGGCTTATATAAAAATGTGCCACATAAGAAAAAAAAACAAACCAAAAAACCAATACCATTTTTTATATGGTTTTAATACTATTTCCCACTGATCACTCTATGAAACACCCATAAAATCAAAACAGAAAATTCACTTACCACTACTAAAAATAACACATCATGAGCTGCTAAACATCAAAGTAAAACTGGAGCTACATAGGACGATAGCATGTTCTTTCTTATCTCCATTATTTTAACCTTGTGTTTCAGAGAACATTGGACAGTATTCAAGAGAGTAAATACTTAAATAAATTTTTATTTCTTATTCGGTGCTTTTACAGTCCTGTTTTAAATGACAAACTGATTGGGAAAAATCTGTTTGGATCCTATTTTCTATGGTATGTTTCTCAAGCATATTTTAACATTTTTACACTTGTTGTCCTTATAAATTTTAGGATTGATCAATACATACTGCCGAATTAAAAGACAAAAATAAAGATAAAATAACTGTCAGGATATGAAGTTTAAAAGCTTGTGATTGTGGTCATGAAGAAATATCTAAGATAGTACACACAAAATATTTCATACAAGTGAAAATATTTGCCACAGAATTTTAAAATGGTGGACTGAAAATATAGGTCCTTAGTTCAAGTTATTTGATTTGAAGATGCAATTTCTATCCAATGTTGTTTCAAAACCATAAAGGATTAATTGTAAAATACTAAAATATTAAACCACGCTTAAAAACAAGGTTTGAGTGCAATTCTTTTCTGAATGCTTTCTAAGGACTTCTTCACTTAAGAGTACATGCCAACAAAAATTATTTTTGCCTTATCCAGTTGAAAATAAATACTTAACATAGAGTATCCAGTTTAGCCAGATAAAGCACAACGAAGGGAATGGTATGAGATAATTCTTCTGCTTAGAAAAAACAACCCTTCAGTTAAGATTTTGGCCCTAATTCTATCCTCATTAAAACCAGTGGCAAATATCCCATTGTTTTTAACATAAAAATACTAACAGCTTTATGACATTCTGATGATACTGGAAAAGAAAGTTATCTCCTTAGAATCTCTCTGGCTGATAAAATGTAAGACAAATGCACAGAATTTCTTTAAGGATGCTCAAAAATATTCTTGGTTCTCAGTGAAAAAAAAAAAAAATGTCTGGTATGGGCTGAAAGCCCAGTATATTTCCAGCAGTGTAATGTCGGGGACCCAGAGAAGGTGAAAGATCTTGGGGACCATTTTATCCAAGTGAAATCAAACTAACTGTCCAGTAATAAAAACAGTCTACATGATCAAAGACTGGGTGACATTAAGTTGCCTTTGATGTCAAACAGCAGAAAATTTCCTTGGTTTTTAACCTTTTTCTAAAATATCCTAAAATATGGCAATAGAGCTAAAAACCCAGGGAATTCAAAGACAGAAGGATGTAGGCCAAAGGAACTGACAGACTGCTCACTTTTTTTGCCTCCTGAGTGAGGATAAGGATGGCTGAACTTGTGCCCATCCTGCTCTCTGCCAACCTGACACAGGCCAGCCCTGGCCAGAAAGCCATCCAGCAGTGTCTGACTGTTCTGTTTCCAGTTTTTCAGCTGGAAATTTTGAATTGGACTTAACAGCCCATTTCTGCAACCTCTGGATTTGCAGCAGAGAGCTGGGTCACATCTGGGTAATGCTGACCATGGTCGAGCCTAAGCAGGGCACACAGGGTTCTCACAACTTAATGGTAGCTGGAAAAAATTAAAAAATCTTTAGCTTTAGGAATAAAACAAAGAAATACAAAGAGGAAGAAAGGAAACAGACCATTGTCTTTTGGTTGGACCATGGATGATCTTAGCCAAAAACCTTAATTCATAAAATTAAGGTGTAATATAAAGACATAGTTTTGGAACCATTTCTTGTGAAGACAAAGTAAGTCTTTTATTTTCAATTTTTAGATGAATCTACATTCAAATTATACCATTAGGAAAACGAAACATATTTCCTACTCCGTTTTAAAGTGTTGATGATTTATTGCTTTGATACAGATGAGACAGAATCCTTTAGACTATTTTGGGGATAATTTTGGACTACATTGGAGATACTCTTGAAAACTGCCTTTATTACACAGCAAAGCTTGTGAAAATATTTCAGCTTGACCACTTCTCCATTAAAATGACAGTGTCTAAATCTGTAGTTCTGGCCAAGGAAGAGAATGTTATAAATGAGCTCTGCCAAAGTGACTTGAAAACTGAAATGTCCAGACTGAGTCTGTACATGTTGTATAATCCCTGAGTTTATAGCATTAGTCTTAGCTGGTAATAAAAAAGTTGTCTAATATCCTTCTAGACTGATCTAGTCCTTGTGGTAAATTACACAGATATGAGGTTACGCACAAAATCTTCTCAGAGTCATCATAAATCAACTACTCTGAAATTAGTTGGGAAGTAGGTAACATGAGCTTTTTTACTGCCGCTTAATTCTGATTATATTTAATTCAGAAGTTCTACATGTCTAGAACAGGCTTTAAAAAAGACATTCATCTCTGTGATCATTTGAGAAGAACAATTTTATTTTTATTGTTGATAGGCAACCTAGTGAAACAAATAGAAAAATTAATGGAGGACTTTTACAAATAGAAAAATAAATGAAGGACTTTTACCAAGGAGCTATCAAAGTACATTACGGAATTAATTTTAATTATTTAGCTGAAATAAATGTAATTCTAAGAAAAAGTGAGCTGCTTGTCAGAGCTGGATGAGGTGATGTTGTCAGTTTAAAAAGTACAGCTTTTGTAAAGCTGTTCCTGATGAAACTCTAAAAAGTTTAAGCTGATGTTTGTTTTTAAATGAAAACAACCTTTTAAGAACAATATATTTACCCTTTTTGCATGGAATATTTTTAGAAGTTGAAATGCATTTTTTGCTATTATCTTGGTACTTTCTGGTTTCTATTCACAGACTTGGGATAGGCTGTTACACATAGGAAGTTGTCAGCATGAGCCACCCATGTCACGGTTGACACAACCCTCTAAAGCCCATTAATCCACTTTGATAACGACTGCTGCTTCAGTTACTACTATTATATAAAATTCAACTTTTTCACATGAGTAAATCAAGCAGGTTTTAATCATCCCATGGAAATTGTTTGGTGTCTCTGACAGAATCACTTCTGTGCAGTAAAGGTTTTAGGGTAATTTTTTCAGTGTGCCAGAGACTTCCAGTAAAGACAGAGGAAAAGAGGCCACTGAAGTCAACAAGCCCTGAACGAGAGTCTTTGAATTTGGTTTATCTCTTATCCCAAGGGTAAAATAAGAGTACTCCAAAATAAATATGTGAAAGTCATCTTTTAAAATAGAATAAAGGGTCAGAACAAATTATCTTTGGTTCTCCTGTAATGAGTATAAACTTTGTTTGAAACTCTACTGTAGGAATAAAGATTAACAAGCAAAAAATCTGCCTTGCTTGTCTTAAGATACAAGCAAATGTGTGTAGCCATTTTGATCTCCTCCATGCCAGCTCTTTTTGCCTTAATTAGTCTAAGATTTCTTGGTCTTATGACAGAACTTTTGACTTTATGCAGGCAAAAGGGAAAAGGGCACCAAAAATGGAGGTATCTGGAACTACCTTATATTTTCTTATTTCTGTTGCTGTCCCAAAAAATATTGCTGTGTTCTTAAGAAAATAAATAAAACTCCATGGCTGAAGGAAATAAGAAACAACAAAAAGTGTAATAATTTACCTGCATATTAGTCATCTTCTCTCATCTGCCATTACATACAAAGTCTAATTCAAGTTTGCAAACTGTGGTGAGAGCAGATCTAGCCTGGATGGTGAATGGGAGCAAGTTCTCCTGCCCTCTCCTTCAGCTCAGGCTGGTCTGTGTATAGCTGCAAAATATATAGCTGCAACAGGCTCTCCATTCCAGCCTCCTCCTGGGGTACTGCAGGGGAAGGATGTCTCTTCAGACTTCCCCAGCAGTCCCCTTCAGGTTCTGGAGGATAAGGAAGCCCTTATGCTCACATCAACTCAGTGTAGGCATATCCTAGACTGATTGTGGAGTTGAGGTGTATGCGGAAGGGCAAACTCCTTGGTCTGGGGAGGCTGATATCACATACCAGAGATGTCGAAAATCAGGCTGGGCAGGAAGTGCTGTGAGCAGCAGAGGCAGTATCTCAAGGGTTTGGACACGGGTTTGGAAAGGAGGATGCAGATCTGGGGCAGTGCAGACTTTGTGCCTTGAAGAGCAAGCTTTGGGCCTGCTGCCACTCAGTTGCACATGAGTATGCTGGTAGGGGTGAACTGAGGGAGGTGGCAAACTCCATTTGCAGTGTCCTCGTATACACAGAGAAATCTTGAGCCAATTCTTGCAACTCAACCCTTCTCATGCGTTTTCCCTGCTTTTGCCTGCACAGCTCAAGGCCTGACAGAAGCATCTGCCGTACTGCCAGTAGCCTCAAAACATTTGATTTGTACAGACATCTTAAAGCCTTGAAGGCTTTTAAATTAAAAAATTAAACCCAGCTGCATTAACCATGCCAGGAAAAATTACATGGGGCCTACAGACAACATGGATTTTTAGTATATGAGCAATCCTAATCACAGAAAGAGTGACTTCAACAAGAGGTCAAAAAATCATGACTTCCTATTTACGCAGGCATTCCTGAAATTAACATGAGAAGTTACTTGTGTTCAGAGAATATTTAGAAATATATATTTGAATTTTTTCTCCCAGAAAATCCCTATGAAAAGAGAGATTGAATCTTGAATGCTTTCAGCTATCCATCTCAGAACATTCAGTCTTCATCACCTTTTAGGGGCCTTGGATTTCATATTAATTGTCTGGTGTTTGTATGCTTAATCAGAGCATTGAGAAACCTTACACTGAATATTAAAATGGAAGAGAAAGGGGTCCATATGTTGCTTAAGGCATTAATTCTGAATGACATTTCTGTGTCTCTCATATCTTTTCTCCAATGCAACGATGGCTGAGCTTTCAAGCACTCTAGAAGAGAAAATAAAAATCTAAGTACCTGTATTTTGGCAAATGTGGTTTATTGTGTTCATGTCAATTTTTATGTGAAATATGTGTCCAGATACAACATTTCTCTGCTGGCTGAACATGCTTTTCAGTATTCTGTATTACATATATTGATTTATTATGTTTTACACAATGTATACATATTTATGTATACTTCTGTATCATTATTGATAAACTCTATTTGAGTCACACGAAATTTTTCCCTGATTCTGTTCTGTTGTCTGTGTAGTTTTTGATGAAAGTGGCACCAATTATTTTGCTGTCTGCAAATTTCCCATGTGATTTTTATACCACTCTTGATTTCTAGTTTCCTAGATAGTCCATATTAACCAAAATATATTTAACTAAAGCAGAATGTGGAAGAAGACTCTGAGTCAGAACAGATCCAGATCAGTGAGTTCATTCCTCAGCCCGAAAACTTCTGAGTCTCTAACTGCACTGGGAAACATCCTATAAATTCTTGCTTTTTCAATGGTTTTATTTTCTTCTGCACCCATACATACTAGAGGCTTCTCTCTTGAAAACGGAATATGAGATAATTATGTAAAAAATGTAAAATAATTATCATGTTTTCAGCATTTTGCTTGTGTTTACCCCAATTCTTGGACAAGGTTGCTTTACTCCCAGGGAACCAACAAAAGAGAGAGACTGTATAGTCATATATTGCACCTCATGTTTCCTGAAGGAGATCAAGGGAACAGATTGTGGAATTAAGAGAAAGGCACTTGCTATGAACCACACTGCTAAAAAAATATAGAAATTACATTAAATCATTTTGGGGCTCAATTAAAAGTGGATTTTTTTTCTCCTATCTGTCTATAGTACAAGCATATGAAACAGCAACACATGGAGAACAGCCACTACTTTCAGAACAAAACTCTCTGAATTCAAATAACCTTTTTAAATCCAGAGCTTGTCATGGGTGAAGATTACAAATTACTGATAAATAGATGTGACAAAATTGAATAATTTCCACTGCTTTAGTGAATACTATTGATGAGATAAAAAAAAGGATATCAGTTCCAGAAAATGGTAAAAAATGCTTCAGAAGCATGGAATTCAATCTAAAGAAAAATACTACATTTTGCGGTTGACACTTCTGTTAAAATTTAGCGGCTGTGGTGAGGGTCTGGCTTCTGGCCATCAACAGACAGCTGTATAAAAACTGTGTATTTGACTATGTCTGCTCTCTCAATATCTGTGAAAAGAAGACTTTTGGAAGTGTTAAAAATTTTAACCACTGATTTCTTCACAGAACTGTTTTTCTCTATGTTTGTTTTTTTTTTTCTCCTGTTTGATGTCTTTTCTGGAAACATTCCATATAACTACAATGACCCTGGGAACTACTGACCTGTCAACCTCACCTCTGTGCCTGGGAATATCATGGAACAGATCCTTCTAGAAGTTTTGCTACGGCACATGGAGGACAGGGCTGTGATTCAAGACAGCCAGCATGGTTTTGCCAAGAAATTTGAGTTTGTTGGTCAGAGGGTGAAGAAGTTTCATTAGGTGAAAAAATTATGGTGTTCTATTTACCATATCACCATTTTCCCCTTCATTTTCAATGTAATTATAGGGCACTAAGAGGTCAGAAAACATGCACAATATGAGAAGCACTTATTTTGTCTGATAATTCATTAATTTGACAGGGTATATTTTTTTCATTGCAGTGATTCTTCTTCCTTGGTGATGAAAAAAATGTAACTTTCTATTTTAGTGGTACTGAAGATGATGTACTCTAGCAGAAGGAGCATTAGGAGTAAGAGTCTTTGGCTGATGTGGCAAATACATCACCGGCAAAAAATTCTAAGTAGAGGTGTTGATACATATGTCACTATTTGGCCTTCTTTCCAACACCTGTCCAGAGATTAAGTAGAATGCAGTTTGTGCTTTGTCACTTACACTACAGATGACTTTGGCCTTCAAGTGTAACTCAATAACCTTAAAATACACAGTAGATAAACTAAATACCAGGTTATCAGCAATTTTATTGTATTACTAGATGACAGGATGCCAATATGATAATCAAGCCATCACTAAGACTGGTTGTTTTATTTCCAAAGTAACAACTGGATGCAATCAAAAGCTATGATTTTCTCTTTTGTCATATCTGTTCAATTTTTTAGGTCTCAGTTGAGTAATAGTGCTTCTCACACCTCATCTCCTAGGTAGCTATTAGAAGTATGCCACTTTCAATTGCCAGATGTTCCTGTCAACAGCCTGACCCTTTAAGAAAATTTAAACCAAAAGATGTCTCTTGTGATTTCTTCATTTTCCTGTACAGTAGAAATAAGAGAGGGAGTGATGAGTGGTTTATGGGTCAGAACATATGAAGGATGTCAATTTACAACTACCAATTTCATTTGAAATTTGTAGCCTGTCCTGGAGTTGTTGGGTATGCCTTAATAATTTCCCAAAACTATGCATGGATAAATCTGAATTCTGCTTCACCTCAGACTCTGTCAGAGGGGCTCATGTTTTAGTACAGACATCCAGCCCAAGGTCCTTTGTTTGTTGTCAGAGCTCCTTATTCTGTGAGAAAAGGAGGCAAGTGCAGTTACAGAGTGCTGCAGTCAGCAGCCCAACACGCTGCTCCTATTATGAGCTATATTTTGGATCACCAATCTTTGCATTACAAACTTTATCAATGGAGTAGGCTGCCCATGGAAGTGATAGAATCACAATCTTTGGAAGTTTTCAAAAGGCATTTGGAGGTAGCTGTTGTGAACAGCTATTTGGAGGTAGTGGTGAACACAATGCTGGGTTAATGGATGGATTCAATAATCTCAGGTGCCTTTTCCAACCTTAAAAATGAGGTCATGAGTCTAAGCTGTGTAGAACTGACTGAGTTTAAAATCTAGCTCTATCTTCTGTTTAGCTGAGTGTTAATAAGGTAAAACAAAACCCAATCAGTGATAACCTGAAAGTTCATTTATGTTACCCAGAGCTTCCCTGTTTCCCTCTCCCTCTCCCTCTTTTTCTAGCTACAATCTACTCTCCTTGCATATGCAGGCAAATGCCTTATAAATATATGTATGTACATTTCTGTGCATGTATTAATTGCTATCTCCATGGTTTTAGTGGATGGTGTTCCTCCTGCCCGTGGCTGGGAGGTTGGAACTAGATGATATTTAAGGTCTTTCCAATCCAAGCAGTTCCATGATTGTTGTGAGCAGCGTGTCTAGACCCTTTGAAATCAGCAGACAGTCCGTCCTTAACTGATATGTGTTTGGTCAGAATTCACTTGCAACATTCTCATTGTTCTAAACAAGAAAACATTTCATTTCAGATATCCTGATTCAGTAATGGTTTCTAGGGTCACATGCACCAAACTAACACATTGTATTGCTTCCCAGAGGGATTTTTGTGATGATGTTAGATTTGCAATCCTATTTCTTGTCTAGCACTGAATAAATTAGCAGCTTTGGTTCACTGGACACTCTGATGGTTCAGTTCTACCTTCTCCATACTCCAGGCTGTAGCTCTCAGATGTGTTAATCCCCACATTAATTGGGGGTAGTTACTTCACTGCAAATTGCAGTTGGTGGAGCTCTTACAGCAGTGCTCTTACATGTGCAATCAGGTATTTTAAAAGACAGCCATGAAAATACCCTTTAGTTGCTCAGAAGAATAAAACAGCTCTGAAAAAATTATTTGGAAAAGAGGAATTTTAAAGGGTGACTTAATTTGTGACATTTATACTGGATTTTGGAGTCTAGTTTTAAGAAGTTAGCTTATCTCATGGAGTAGCATAAACCAGGAATTTGGCCAGCCTCCATAACTATCAGAAATCTTGTGATATTTTTAGAGGAAGTTATAAGAAAAGAGATATTGCCTGCTTTTGGCTACATGGCTTCACTCTTTGCCATACAGCTTAATGCATAGATAGACACACACACAGATATTTTGATTTCAGAAAATTTTAGTGATGGAAAAGGCACATCCATTGAAATGTATTGCAAAGCTTTATGGATAATATTGATTTTAAACATTTTGTAGGGCAGAATAGGTATGCTGGACTCAGGAACAAACGCTCTGTGTAATATGGATCTTAATATAGATGTAGTAATCAAAAGATATATATGGTGCTCAAAATAGCAAATATACATGGGTTTTTTATTCTTATTTTCTCGTACAACAATAAACAATAATTAAAATATTTGTAATTCAACAAAGAACAGAAGAAGTCTCATAAAAAGATAATAAGAGTTTTCCAGGTTATATGTTTTTGTAGCCTCAGGACTCAATATGTGATTTTCTGTATTCTTAATTCTAAAATTAAGTACAAGGTAAAGAAATGCTTTGCATGGTAACTTTACTTGCAGATAAATGCAGCTGCATGCTTAAAACCAAAAAGTACAAGGTCACATAAAACCATTCCCTGTCTGGAAGAATGAAGTAATCTTAAGGAGTGAGGAATTATGTTTTTAGCTTAAAAATGCTCCTGCTTGTTCTTGAAAGGAAAATAAGAAAGAAATGTAGTAGGCCTAATACTGAAAGGCTTGTGAGGGATGGAACTCAATAAGTTTGGCTAGATCTACCACCACCACTTCTCTCTAACTACACTTATGATAGATTTGATAATGGTAAAATATGCATAACAGTTAGAGTTGCTTTGTGTGATATTCCTGTATATAGGTATATAAAATTATAGACATATAGACAAACACTGAGTGTATATTATGGGCTTGAATTAGAGGTCTGGAAGAATCAAAAAATGTTGAAACACCTTATAACAGGTATGTATATGTGATGTAGAGATAAAGGGATGTTTTATATCCTGGCACTTCATGTTGTGTTGGTGATTATACTTGTTTTCATGCTCAAAGTCTTGAAAGATTTTCAGACTCAAAGCTTGAAAAATTTTCTATAAATGTCTAGAACTGTCACCAACATTGAACATATGCATTTAAAAAGTGTTTACTCATGTATGTCAGTGCTTAAGAAAAGAACAAAAATGAACAGACAATTTGTCAACTCATTGCAAGCATTCCTGTATTTGTGTGAGAGTGCTATATTCCTCCCATAAAGAGAGCAAAAAAGGATCTCTTGGGATTTTTTTTAGCAATGGGCAAAGGGTGAGCTGATCAGGTGTTCAAACAGAGCAGTGGTGAGATGGAGAGAATTAACTCCTCATGGAACACAGAGGACATAAGAAAGGGTTTGGACTATAGAAAGAGTAATGGATATTGTATTGTATGTAGGATTTTATTATTTTCTTTCCTCACCATGGTATTTATTTACTGTCTGATTATTGCCCACAGGGCACCTAGCATATTGTGTGCAAATAAGAGTATGTAGAATTTTTGGAATAAATTTATATAGATATAAAAAGTGCTCAAGACAACAAAATTAGATATTTTGCTTGCCTCAGAAAAGGACCTCTATAAAACCTCATAAACCATAAAAAGCAGTCAGCTTTCCTGGCATCCACAGTCCTTTTCCCCAGATAAAGACCCTTCTTTCCAGTATGTAAATCTTTAGTACAAAACTGGTTTCAGATCTGCTAAATTTCTACCATCAAGTAACATATTGCTTTTCTTTTTGTAGTGGCTACTGCCAGATTGACAACTAATTTCTTTTCTTCTGCAGATGTGCTGTTCTGGCTAGTTTCTGCAATGGTTTTCATTTATTTTGGCACCTGCAAACTCATAATCTCAATCTGGCCTTTTCTTAGTACATATGTTCTACAATTGAATAATGCATTAGTATAGATTTAGCTGACAATCACATTTTTGCTTCCTTTCTAATTTTAAGTGAAACATTATCAGTTTGGGATTTTCATTCAAATGTTTTAAAGCATATGACTGCAATTTATAAAGTCTTCTGAACATCTTCAGGTTATCATCTTTTAGTATGATTTTGTACAGATAAAACGCAGATGAATATAGCTGATCATGTGATTAAGCATACAGATTTATATATTGCCATTGTTGACTTTGTAGCCATTTAATTTTAATCCTGCATCCTAATCCTCACTTTATCTGGCTTTTTATTATTACTGTTTGATATTTTCCATACTTAACCACTTAAGGAAAGATTTTCTTTAAAAAAAGTACTTTCCACAAGTGTAAGAACATAAATACAAATATTGCTACATTGTTGTAAAACCAGGAAAATGTAAAAAAAATGTTTTCATACCCACATTTCCATTAGTAAAGAAATATGATTGTGCCATCTACTACCAATGTCTGTTACCAACTGGTTACAACCTACACTATACTAAACAAAAATTAGCATATCAGGAAAGGGAACGGAAAGAGTTTTTTTCCTGCTCTCAGTGTCCAGTTCCTGCAGAGGCTGATACAGTTGGTAGTGCTGCTAGTGACTGCGTCTGTTGATGCAGCGCCGTGATTTTTGCCATTTGTGCTTTCTCTGAGATTTGCACGCTTACTGTGGAGCCTGCATCTCCATGGCACTGTGAGAGCTCTCCCAGCCCATGTCACGTCCTGCTCCTGGGGCAGCTTGTCTCTTGCTCTGCTCTATACTGCTTGCACTGCACCCCTCTGCCACCACGCAAACCTCCACGTGAGCAAAACTTGAACACAAAAGTGCACAGTAAGGAAATGCCAGGAGGTATGATGGGGGGCAGTTATGGTGGTTATACAACTGCAAAGCTCTTTGCCCCTGTCTGCCCACCCTTCCTGTCCTTTCCATACTCCTCTTAAGTACCAGTTACACAGTGGATCCTTTGCAGGTTGTTTAAAACCACCAAAACTGACAGAAGATATTCAATTTCTGTACATTAAAACATGATGTTATGTTCCAGAGTCACATTTTGAGTTAGCATTTTTTGGCAAAACTTCCGTCACGTAAATGACATTGTGTCCCTCTTTCTAGCACTGCAAGTCACTGCCTAACAGATATTGAAATCTGCAGTGATTTTTATAGTTATGAAACTGGTCACTACAGCTGGACAGATTTTTCCTACCATGATACTATAAACTAAGACAATATTGAAGAATTTCACAGTTTTCACATGTGAAAGGAAGAGAGTGCTATAAATTTCCTCTGGCAAACAAGGTTTAGTCAACATATTTTAAAGGAGAGGGCCTCAGTATGACCTAAAAATAGCCCTGCATGGGTTTGTCATAGGAACTGTCACTAACTGCCAGTTACAGTTATTTTCAGGGTTATACAAGTGTTCATCCTGAAAATACATTATGAGGAGCAAAGGTGTCAACAGCTTCTTGTGTTTGGTCCTAGATATCACATGGACTTGTGCTGGCTATTTCTTCACTCCTTCAAGTACTGGTGTTTGCTTGTATCTACATGCCCAGCAAAACAAGTCAGGTCCCAAAAAGGAAAGGATCATGACTGTCTACTTCATAAATACTCCTGCAGTAAATTCAGCTCTCCTTCATACTTAACAAAGTGTGCTGAATTCTCCTTGTCATGTTTTAGCTGTTCAGAGATGCTGAGCAGCATAACTGGCTGTATAATTCAAAATACAACAAAGTGATTCAATGGCTCTTGAGACTGCTCACACTCTACCTAGTGTAACTTGTCACATCCTTAAAGATTTTATCAGGATTTTTTGTCATTTCTCTCCTTATTTTTCCAATTATCTGGAGTCATCCTAATGTCTAAAGACTCAGTCAGGATTAGATCTGCAATGTGTTTTACATTCTGTACAGGCACAGAATAATTCATGTATCTGAATATTTACACAATCTTAATGCCTCTTCCTGAAGACTGAATTCTTGACATGGAGCATTTTCTTTCTAAAAGTAAATAAAAAATCCTAAGTAAATGTAACATTCTAGGCCTTCTAATGTAAAACATCTAAATTTCAAAATTTTGAAATTGTGAGATTGTATTGTGTGTCTTCTTTTAAATCCTGGGAGTCCATTTTATATGCCCCACTTTGTTTGCATGTTTTCCCTTACCTACTTTGCTTCTAGAACAAAGATTTTAGGGCTATTTTTGGTGGGTTTTGAATATTTTAGATCGTGTAAGATCTTATTTTTATTTTCTCAACACAGCGACCTTTGACTGAAGAATAAAGACCTATTTGTAGAACATTTCTACTAGTTCTACTAGTCGTAGAACTTTCTACTTGGCCAAGAAGAGGTATTCAAAGAAATGGAAATAGGGAGGAGAGTATCATGCTTGCTGCAGAAGGATCTATAGGTCTCACACCCTCTTAGGTATTTGGCCAGGCTGAAGATAGAAAACATCCCAATGTGAGGTTTCTGGTGGCTGTCAACTCAAAGGAAAATGGAGAGGTGGTTTCAGAAAAGACCATGCTGCCACAGAGGTGTAATGGAGTAGGACAGAACCCAGCAGAGAGCACCAAAATCAAAGTTTGGCATCGTGATTGGTAAAGGAAGCAGGACATTTCCTACAGGCACAAACTTCAATTTGAAATTCCATTTGTTACCTATCTTTATGTGAAGTAGTGCTGCAGGACCTGATTTTGCAACTTTCAGAGCATATCTCAATGCATGAGAGGGTGCAGATGGATGTTGCTGGAACCACAGAGGCTAGAGAGAGTTCTTTATATGGACCAGTTGAGGTTCAGAATACTATTGGACAAGCAGCATTGTCCCTTTCAGTGAGATGATCTTCAAGAGCTCCAATGGACTACATATGCTACCATGTTATTGAAAAATGGCAAACTAAATAACCAGCAAGTTCATTTATTTGCATTTTTTGCAAAACCAAATCAGTTTAATTTATTTATTTATAATTTAATTACATTTTTCTTTGTTTTTCTTATATACACAGCTATTATTTATTGCCCTTCCTCTTTAAAATAAAGAAGTATTTCCTCAGTCACATTTAAGCCTCAACTTATCAACAAAACTTATCAATAAATATGTTCTTGACATTTTAATTTTATTTTTAGTGGGATATATTTTATAGCTTTTTAAATTTATTCTTCTTGATCTTCTTCATCCTTCATCAACATGGTTTCACAGCAAATTTCAGAGTCTCTGTTGTGTATAGCTTTTAATTTGTTTGGTTTTTCACATTTGTTATCTGTTTAATTTATTTTTTTTGCTTCTCAAATGTTTTATAGGCAATACACCAATGCTGATCCTGTATTTGTGTTGGCTTAGAAGTTCCATGTAATTTAAAATCCCATTGGTAGATCTCTGAGGGGAGACTGCCTTGGGCTTTCACATCCAAGAAATGTAATCCATACTGCTTTATGCGGGTTTGCTATCTCAATGATGTACGGCATCTGACAGAACTTCTTTGAAGAGTTGCTGAGAAATTTCTTGGATTTGGATACATGATGTAATTACAGCTTTGATTCACACATGTGTCAGCATTTTTTCTTTTCTTTCTGCCTCCAGTAGCTCAGACATCTTACCTGAAGCCTCTGTCCATTGCTTAATTTGGCATCAGTCCATAAACATGCAGGGTCACTTGAAGGGCCAGACTCAGCCTGGATTTTCCCAAAGTGCAAGTGAGCAAAGTGCACTTTTCAAAGAAACTCACTGAAGCAGTGAATTTTTATTTTCCCAGAATCCAGAAGTCTTGTAAAGTCTAGGAGCATCTAGTTGTTTCTTTTGCTTGATACATTATAGCTAAATGACAAAAAGGGAGTTGTTAATCCCTGTTATGCTCCTGGCTCGCCTTGAGCCATTTTCCATTGATTGGCCTGACGTGCAAATATAACTTCTATTGAGCACTGGCAAATGTGGATTTCTTGGGTGTTTAGAGTTCCATCCAGGACACCACAGTGCCTCTGCAAGTGCGTGCATACAGGTAAAATGCCTAAAACCTACTGCCAGTCCAAAACTTTTTATTTTAAAATATTTTGGATTTTTTTTTATTTTCAGAAGTCTATGAGTAAAGCAGATGACCACTGCCTCTGAAAACCAGCCATTTAACTTCAGATTTGTATCACTGACATTTAGAAGACTTTAAATCCTTAATTTTGCTAGAAAATTATATAAATGTGGTGTTGAATAGTTGAGACTTGTGTTTTTATATTTATTGACTACTGTGTTCTCTGTTCACTCTGCCAGGATCTATTGTCTTACTTTTTTTGCAGAATAAGAGTCAAAACTGTTGGGGCCACAAAAAAAAGACCAAAAACAAGAACAAAAAAACTCCACCTCCATAAAAACCCAAATCATCAGATTGGCAAATGCATTTCTAGTTCGGTTTTTCGTAAATTAAGAAAAATATACTTTGTACTGTCTCACTGTATTCTTCCTGATACTCCCCATTAACTGAAATAAAAATAGTTCTCTCATTTCTCTTTCTGTAAATAATTTTCACATAAATATGTACTTAGTACACAAACCGTGAAGACTGTATCTCTTTCCCTAGTTTTGAAGGTGTTTTAGACAATGTTGCAGCCCAGGAGCAGTTCTTGGGACTGCATTTTTACTGGTGTAAAGAATGTCCCCAAATACTGCCCCCTGAGCCTGAAAGTCCATCATCCATAACACTAAATTGCTGGACTGTTCTCCAGAACAGTCACAGCCATGACCAACAAGTTCCAGGCATAAAAAATGACGTAGCACAGAGCAGGAACTATTCACAGTGAGCATTTTCAATATGGCCAACCATGTTTTGAAGGGAAACAGAATAAAGTATGGGCAAGGGTTATTCCTTTCCAAGCACCAAGACATACTAGAGGCTCTTTCTAATGAAAACCAGGCTTTTTCCCAAGATGTATCTTTTATTGCTATTTCAGTATATTAATATTTTGCAAATGCTTCTTCCTGTTCTCTGATATCTAATCCGTGATCTATGCTATGTCATGATGGTGCAACTGCCTGCAAGTCAACAAAGAGCATATATTCTTACACGCATCTCTCAGGTAACATGTTTTGAATAGGATCATTGTAAATAATCCATGAATACAAACCAAGATGTGAACCTGTTTGCTTCAGAAGCATCTATAAAAATAGGGAGGAGCATTTTTTTTCAGAAAAAGGGACATTTGTGCTGCATGAGGCATGCAATACAGATTCTCATCTCAATCTGCATGCTCACCCCAACTCTGTACTAGCTCTTGAGAAAGCAGAGAATCCAAGGAAAAGCAAATGGTGTTGTCCTTCATGGTCTGTGACATTACTGCTATTTCTGGTTCATGAACAATAAATTATGATGTGTGATTACTTGTCTTGATTTTTGTTTATCTTAATCTGACAGCCAAATAAGGAGTGACTAAGAAATAAATAAATAAATATTTCATGGAAATTAAAGGGAAAATTGAAACATTTGTCATGATGTGGCATGAAGGAATTGCTAGAACAAGGCATTAAGTTTACTGCACTGGCTAGGATTCATACCAAAGTTGAAACTTTTTTAAATATTATTTTCTACTCATCATATTGCAACAGTGATTTATGCACTACAGTTGCAGAGCTGCAGAGCTGCAGCTGATATCAGATCAAGCACAAGGGTCACCCTTTTTGCTTGTTACAATTCCAGAATCCTGTGGTCAGCAATCAGAGATAACATTTACAGCAAGATCCACTTGAGCTGTGATAACCATATTCCTGCCAACAGTTCTCGACGAGAAAGAGAAAAAATATTATTTGACCACAGGTCACATTTCACCTTGTTGGAAAGGGAAATCTTCATGATAAAAAGAAACATGGGACATGGCAGATCCCCAGGGATTTATCTTTGAGGTAATGAGGAAATTGAATTCTGAACAGACTTTCAGAAATTAGTTATAAATGGGTAAGCTGGGAGGAGAACAGTCATAACTCTTTACTGCTCAGTTCCTCTAAACCTGCAGAGCTAATACCATAGACCTGTTCCAAAGCTGATTGCTGAATTACTGACCAGAAAAGGAAGAAATAAATAACTAAATGTGCTGGAGTATAGATGCCTATGCCGCCAACATTATGTGCCAACACACGTGAATGGAAACCCAAGAGCCAAACACGAAGAGGAAAACCACCAAACAAAAAACCCCACCCCAAACAGAAAATATTAAACAAAAGCCCCCAGTGTTTAGAAATGCTAAGTGTAGCTCATCAGGAGAACATAAAGACATGAAATTCTGCAGTGTTGGAGTTAAGTTTCAAGACAGATAGTGAGAAGATGCTGTACAGACTGATTAAGTAATGATCTGATCTTTTGTTCACCAAAAGCAGATTTTGGGAGACTCACAGCAATGAAAAATTTTACCTCATCTTCTGTATTACAACTTACCCAGAAGGACATTTGGTATAAAAAGATCTGACAAAGTACCATGTGAGTGAATTAGGAGTTGTTTTACAGAACACAGGATATTTACACAGAACTTTTTAATCCTAGCCATAGTTGTCTGTCCGCTTATCACGGACGAGAGGTTTCATGTTTCAAATCAGAAATTTTGCTAACATGGGCAATGTGTCAGAGTTTTTGTGTTCAACAGGAGAGGACATTGATGATATTTCATTGTGTTTAACATTAAGGTTTCCTACTTCTGGATTTATGAGGCATCTCAGTAAGCAGTGTTGCTTGCTGTTGGTACTGCCCTCTGCTACCTTTCCTTTTTTCCTTGCAGGATGGATTTTAATTTAATTTAGTCTTTATTACTTTACTGCACAGGACCATACTTTCTCAATTTTTCTAGCTTCATGTTGCTCCTGGACATGATGGAGGGAAAAGGACTATCTATTCTCTCCTATTCCCCAGCATATATTTGGTTTTTGCTTCTATTCCTGTGGCAGTAAACAGAGGAAAGCATTCTGTGGCATTTTCTAGCTATGCAATACAAATCCATCACGAAACATCATTACTTCATTGTTTCTCGAGGGCTTTCTTTAGGCATAACTTTGTAATAAACTCACATATGTACACCTGCAAGTAAAATTAGTTTTATGTTCTAGTTATTTCTGTTCTAGTTCTATATCTCATCATTTCTAACACCCATATTTGAACAGCAAGAGACCAATTTTAGCCAATGACCTAATTACTTCCTTAAATATTTTTAATGAAAGGAAACAACAGACTTTTTAGTGTGTCCAGCTACATTACAAAGGAATGACAAAGTTCGAAATAGTTATTTTATTGAAAACACACTTAGAAAGAGAAACCTCTTGGATTTTGACCATTGAAAGCTAAATTATTTAAAAATTTTACTTTAACACAAGAGTGTATTCAGAACCCAGAGTTGAACATCTAATAAAAAGTTTCTCTGGAACATGCCAGGTACAGACAATTTTACTTTGTAATAGTGAAATTTCCAAAATAATTATCTAACTTTATCAGCCATAAAATAAAGCAGTGTTCAGCTATGGTTGTGTACTATGTAGTATTTTTTATGTTTTGATTTCTTATAATTAAATTGTCTGACACTGGTCTGAATTCAACAAAAAAACCCGGGATCCTTAATCCAAATGAAGACAACAGATTATATATCTCGGTAATTTTATTGCCATACAAAGATAAAAATAAAATAAGATGTCTTTTCCTAGTTTCCAGATTTTCTGTTGTGCCTTCTTATTTTATCCTCAGTGGAAATGGCAGTCTTTGCTAATGTATAATACAAACTCATGTATTTTGATTCCTTTTCTAGTAATTTTTGCCAATATAGCCTGCTCTGCACCTTCATTCTTTCTCTTACGCTATATTAGCCTTGTCCTTTTGACTTTTATACTTAAGCAATACCTAACCTCATATTTCAAAATGCTTTGAGATATCCTAGCTCTGTTTGTACTAAACTTCAAGATTCTACACACTTAATGCAATAATGGCCCAGCGTAGATTCAGAGTCGCTCCCAAGTTCTTCAGCGGTCTGAACCTTTTGCATGTTAGAAATATTATTTTCTAATTCTGATTGACATGAGATTCTTTTACATCCTGATAAACAGTAACTTGTATTCAAGTATATGTGCTTCGTTACTTCCACAGTTGACCAACCAAAACATCTAGGACCCCAGCAATTCTGGTACTTAAAAAGGCTTGGTGCATAAAAGTATGCACAGGGGAGTAAGAATTGCTTTCTTACATGCTGCAGAAGGGATGTAGGTGTAAATGATAACTGTGAGACTTTTTAAATAGGAAAGAGGTGGTTAGCAAAGGAGCCAAATACAATAAATGTTGAGGCACCAATGTTGAGGTACAAAATTTATGTAATAGGAAAAGGTATTTGGAAGATATTGTGGTTGAAGACCTTGTGGGAAAGACAGACAGTTTTGTCCTCCAAGCTTCTCAGAGGAAATCCTGAAAAATATTTCAAATGCAACTTTTAACATAGGCTGCAGCTATTCCCCAAAGTCTTATATAAGCCTTACTAGGTTAGGTAAAGAATTAGGACTTATTCAACTGTCGCCAGTTATCATCTTAGGATAATTAGTTCAACGTGTGAACCAAGTTCATATCTCATTTTATCTACTGTTGAAGTTAATTCCAAGCTGTTTGGCCTTTCATGCTCCTCAAACACACAATCATTTAGTAGCTCCTACAACAGTTATCCATTAGTGCAAAACTGGTTTATCCTTAGCAACAGAGATTATTGAAAAAGATGCTGTTCAACAGAAAATGAATTTTTAAGGCTCCTCAGCTTTGAGTTTTTTGGAAAGAAGATGAGAATTGATACAGCAGCTGCAATTCTTTGTAAAGGTAGACCTTGCAAAATGTAAGAAAATCTATGTTGATAGATTTTTGTTATTTACAAATAATTTAATATTGTAATATTCACTTAATATCATAATATCCTTGAGAGGAAATGAATAACTGTATTTGGTAAGTTGAGGATCTATGTAATGGGTGCTTGCCCTTGAAAGCTGAAGAATGTGTTCGGTGGTCAAGGAAACAGGTTGCTCCTATTTAAATCAAACAGTTTCTTTATAACTGAACCCTTGTAAGTGTAATTTAATTGTAGATAACACAACAATGACAAGACTTTGCATTTTAATCTACAGTAGTTTCTGGAAACTAGACGTTTTCATTTCCATCTGGGATCCGAGTGATCAGGGCTCTGTCCCAAGATGTCACAAACAACCTCTGTGACATCATGAGGTTCAATCTTTCTGTGGCTCACTTCTCAACCTATAAATGTAATCAATAAAGATATTTCCATCTATTTTCTCTGCTGCCCCTTAACTCTGAAAGTCGGGGGTGGGGCCTGGATGGGGAAGCTTGTTGTTGTTTTTCCTTTTTTTTTAATCTATTCCTCATTTTACTTAGGTCCATTGTAAAGAATAATGTAGCACTGTTGTAGATTGATGCCTCTATATACTGCTTTACTCCATAATGCTAACATCAACGTGAATATTTTGTAGGTTTCCTTTGTCATGCTATTCTTCCTAAGGTTTAAAATTTAGTTTATTATTCAGACCAGCTGAGGTTCAAAGATCCTCACCCCTAAGGCCCACAGGCTAGCAGAAAGATAACTGCGACCAAAAACAAAAAAAGGAACAAAAACCTCTTAGCCTTTAAGAAACCACAGGAAAACATATTTTTTTTTTCTCAAAAAGGGTCACAATTCAATTTTTTTCTTCAGTTAAAAAAACACAGCTATGTAAAAACATGCATTCTTATTTCACAAAACTCTCACAAACAGTGATTTTCACATAAGAACAATGGAATTCAGCGCAGCAGTCTATGCATTAGTCTCCTTGGTTCTATGTCCATAAAATTTCTGGAATGAAGCATACAGTAAAGCACACTGGTTGACCTTTTCCATCTTGTGGACATAGATTGAATTCTGTAGAAGCATTTGGGAAGTCTGCAAGTCAAATCCTGCTGATCTAAACACTGGACGTCTTTGAAAATTTTAGACAATATTGGTAGAAGATAAGCAGTAAGGCAACAAAGATGAGAGACAAAGGAACGATCATCTTTATGATAGAAATGCTGGATGCTTAACAAAGTGTCTCCTAATCACCAACTTTAGATGTAGACAAGTCAGCCCAAAGGATCGATGATTTTTTTCATACAGAATTTTCTCTCTGCCAGTGACTAGAATTCCCCATCTGTGCTTAAATTTGGAAATAGTTATCCAGTAATAGTTCATGCTTTGAATGAAGACATTACTGACTAATAAAATCTTTATAAACATCACTTATTCACCCATAAAACAGGCCAATGACCTAATGCTATAATTGACATTTTAGATCTAAAAATTTGAACAAAAGGTAGTTTTTTTCTTTAGCATATGTTTCTCTTGGGTGGGCAGGTGGGATCCAGTCTAGTTAAACCAAAAATACTATACCTTTGGGTTTACTCTGTAACAAGAAAAGCAGAACAGAGTATTAGGGACTGATTGATGAAAGTATTTGACATGAGCTCACGCAATATAACTATTGTTTTTATTTCAGGACTGTGTGCCTCTGCAAAGGAAAGGCATTATGTGAGTGAAGTTATGAACTGAGCATGAAAAGGGTGCATTGGTTTTGTGCTGGCTGCCTGCACATGGGTGAATGTTTAACACACCCAGGTGGGTTTGATCACTGCCCACTAGGGCCGTGTTGTATCTGGTGAAGGGATGTAGGAGCTGATGCTGGAGAGCCATTTCCTTCTCAGTGGCTCATTCTCTATAGGTGCTCTTCTTGCTTCCCTTCCTCTTCCAATGTCTAAACAAGAGGTTCTTGCCTCTAAAATTTGTGCATCCTGTACCTACAGTCAAACTACAAGGTAACATGGACTAAAATTTCAGTTCTGAATTTCAAAAAATTAAATCACTTGCAATAATATTTTCTTTTCCTTTAGACTGAACTATTTAACCATAAAAAATTAATTTTATTTTCTTATCACTTGTAAGCCAAATCCCTGTTAAGTTTCTATTCATGCAAGGTTAGAGAAGAAAAAATAAGAATTACATGAAAAGGTCTTTTATCAGCAAAGTAGAAAAATTACCTTATTTTCAGAGAGATACTCTCATTACGATTAGGTAAAGAAGAGGTAGCCTTAGCAAATTATTAACACTCTACTAAAGTTTCCTTTCCACCTTTCTGTGTTCCTCTTTCCCAAAGCCAAAACTCCCCATCTCTATTCCTTTTTTAAAAAATTCCTATTATTATTGTTACTACTACTACTGCTACTACTACTACTACTACTACCACTACCACTACTTGGGAGGTGGGGTGGGGAGGAAGTGACTAATAAGGAAAACATTTGTTTTTCTAAATGTCAGGTCAACTGAAACACTGACTGTAGAAGGGGCAAGTTCAAGTGCCTGTCATATTTTCAGAGTTTTGATTCTGAAAGAAAGGACACATAATTCACTGCTAAATGGGGAAATTCCCCAGCACCAAAATGTGTGTGTGTTAGGGAAGATGTAAGACCTGTTCAAGAACTTTCCCATGTGTTGGGATTTTTTGCTGTCAAAAACAAGTGCTTTAGCAGGCAAGAGGTAGGTCAGTCTATCAATTCACAATATAGATAGATAGGTAATATTCCCTCTGGAAGAACATCTTAATATATTTCATTCCAGAGAAACTGGAACTGAATTTTTCAAAAATATCTCACTGGAGATTCATAAACTCTCAAGGTGCAGGAGTCCAACAGATTAAAGCATCTTAGGGTATCTTAACAACTTCAGCCTTCAAAGTTGTGGCAAAACCAGAAGAATTTCAATTCTTTCTTCATAGTCCAGTGGAATTGATATATTCCTTTTCCAATATATTTTCTCACAGGAATGTCTTGGATTGTAAATACAAGAATTTAGAGCAAGTAAAGAACACTCCAGTCATTTTCTTCACAGCCAGAATCTTCTCAGATTTTGATATTCTTAAAATAGATACAACTCTACAAATAAATTCTCTTATGTCCACATCTTTGCCTTCCTCTCTTGTTTTCTATATCAGAAAAATACCTGACATGAATTGACTCCTTGTGTATTTTAAATGAAAATTATCTGCTATCATTTTAGCAACAGTAAGAAAAAACCTATTATTTAGAACCTATCACCCCTAGCAGTTCAGTGGCTGCAGTTTTATGTTGGAGTTCACAGTCTGAAAAAGCAGAAGTTTATTGCGAAGTATTGGCTCAGTCTTGACACTTCGGAAAAAAAAAAATCTAGTTCTTAATTAACTTATTCCTTTGCATGACAGTAGCATCTGGAGAGGTTTTTCTGTTTGTTAAGTACTAGGATGACTAGCTTTCCACTTCTGGAAAATGTTACTTTCAGGAGGGTAAAGGATTTACAGTTAGGGAAAGAAAATAGTCAGAAGTCATAGTACTATGAGCATGACATCTCTGCGTGAGAGTCCTAATTGCCAGACACAGAAATGCTGGCTTGCAGACCACATCAAAACAGACAGGAAAATATCATTAAATATAGGTTTGGAACCTATATTTGTTTTCTTCTATAACATTGTATATTTTTGCAAATCTCACAATGTAAGGATGTTACGGATTGTAAGCAGAAGTTGCTAGAGTAGGAACAGGTGGGTATAAATTCAAAAGAAAAATGATAATTCCTTTGCCAAACTAAATCTGTATGAATTTTAGCAAATGCTAAGGGAAAGAAGAAATAACTAAAAGAAAAATGCAATAAAATCTCTCTGTGCTGGATGTTTATTGTCTGGTTCTGGACCCAGGCCCACCAGGACATGCTCTCTGCAGGCTGGGGCACACAGCTTTAAGGTCCTTATCTCCTCTCTGGAATGTTTCTGGCTTTTATCCAACCATTTTTAATACCAAATTTGTAAAAAAAACCCAGGAAATTTTAGCCATCCATTTCTGAACAATAAATGTTTTCTCTAAACATAAAGTGGCTGGCCCTGGGCAAATGAGAAGATAAATGTATGAATAAAATCCAATGTTCTGTGCTGCAGCAACACAGGATACTGAAAACTTGGCATTTTTGCTGTACAAAACCCCACAGTAGATGTTTAGGAATTGAAAGCAAAACAAACAAACAAACAAATAGCAGAAGCAAATGCTAAAGTTACTTTAGAGGCATAGAACTAAAAAAATAATAATAAAGTGATAAGAGGAATGTTATAGTATAAATTTCTCCACTGTCCTGCAAAAAATTGGTCCACTCGCTTCTACAGACATCTTCTTCCAGTGCAATGTACAAAACGTTATAGAAATAAAATCCTAAAATAAATGTCTTCCCTCTCCCCAAAGTGTGTGTGTGTAGGGGGAGTTCTCTTGCTCTCTTAGGCTGTGGTTCTGTTACTCAGGTTGTTATCCATGCAACACACACACGTAAGACACACAAGCTAAAAAACCTCACCTACCTGAAGGAGAGAACAGAGGCCTCTCAGATACAGACACAACAGAGGGAAGCAGATCTAGATTAATAACCTTGGGTATCTATGTTTGTGTCTGCTGTGCACTCAGATTTATGGTCTGTGGACATCGAGTCAATAGATCAGCAGTGAGAGATATTCAGCTGATCAGCCAGGGCTTTCTGATTCACAGTGCCTTGACTTGCTCAGGACTCTGCTTTTTTATCCCCCTTGCAATCACCTGTCTCCTGTGGAACTGCCTATATGTAATAAATATCTGAAGATGACAACCCTCAATTTTGTACAGGAGCTATCCTTCTTTTCACTGGATTCCTTTATTCTTGTCTTTCATGTAAACTTGCAAGATTTGTGTACAGTCATATAGCTGGTGACATTCTCAATAATGGGCTGTTTTCAACTTTACACTTGCCAAGACAGAATGAGAATAATGTTGCCGGATTTGGAGGAAAAAGGATCTGACTGCTCAATAATAAAACTCTTCTATTGTACATATTGTTAAAGGGCCCTACCGCTGTCATGCTGTGGACAGTGGATTAGCTAATGAAACTGTCTGTGAGAGCAAAGAGCTGGTTCTCAACACATAGCTACTTTTATGGTCTATGGGCAATAAATGCTCACACTAATTCCAGCATGGTTTCCCAGAATGCATAACCTCCATTTACAAATGGAGTCTCTAATTTTATTACTTACTAATAAAATTTGGTAAAACAGGTCATCTCCTTTTCCTAGGCAATGACTTTCAGAAGCTGAAAAGGCCCTGAAAAAGTCAAATTAGAGGTTGGACATGAATTGTAAACGTGAGATCAGGACTGAACAGTGTAATCTGAATAACTTGCTTACAGACCACTTTTCACACAGTTTTCGTTGAAAATGACCATCTTGTAGCTGCACAGGCTGGTCCAGTAATTCTACTTTCATGAGTACAATTGTAAAATAAACACAAGAGACTAAAGGAGACAGTGAGAGAATGAAGTTGCCAGCTGGAAGCCTTAGCAAAATGATATTCGATGACATTAGGAACCATTCAGTACAACTGAACCCTGTCTTTACTTGGCAAAATATTCACAATAAATGTAATTGACTGCTCCTCTCTGAACTTTGGGACTATATGGAACTGATCTGTCTGTGAAGATTAGATGTTAAGTAATGTCTTTGCTTATGTGAGGTCTTTATTACTCTGTGGCTAGCGGGTAGGCTGCAGTATACTTTAGAAATATTTTACATATTTTGTAATCAAGATTTTAGCTGGTATGGCTTGTGGTGACATTCTCTATCCCCCTCTTTTTTCTCCTTGTTCTTCTATATGACTTTTTTATGCACATACCTTTCATAGCAGATTTTTTCTTTGTATTTTTTAAGCTCTTGTCCTTTAATGTATATGTTTTGAGGTAAATCGGATGCACTTTGCTATTGGTGACTTTATAAAGCACAGCGCCCATCCTCTAGAAAAAAAGTTCTTTTTCAAGTTTTCTTTGGATTCAGGCATTTTCAAAGGAGACATTAGGTGACAGACAAAGGAACAAAAAGCTTTCTGCATATAATCCACTTCTAATTATTGCAAAATATACACAAAATATTCCATAAAAGAACCCTGAAGATCAAACCAACAAAGTCAGTCTTCCTCCAGGTATTGGATATCTTCCTGTTAGCAAGCAGAGCAAACTGACAGCAATGGTTATGTGTACATAGGGAAAAAGTCTCTGAGGAATCTCTTTTGGTGGAAAGTGTCCCTGCCAATGGCAAGAGGGGCGGAATTATCTGATCTTTAATGTTCCTTCCAACCTAAACAATTTTATTATTCTAGAGTATATTATTATATGCTTATGTTTGTATATAAACATAGGATATTTTAGAAAAAGAGACAGTCTACATCTAGCCTCTGGTCTTTGTAGTATATGTGACAATCTATCAATATATTACCGAAGGCTTTCAACTAAAGTTCTCTCAAACTCTGCATTTAGATGCAATTTTAATTTATACTGTAACTGAAAGGCTTAGCAGTATCTAAAAGAAACCCTGGAGAATTAGCAATAAGATATGTTGCAGTAATTTTTGTATGCGTTAAAGATGGACACCAGATTATTTATATAACCCAACAAATTCAGTATCTGTATTTGCCTCCACATCCAGGAACTCCCTCCATCCCATGAGCAGTGAAACAAATATTACTATATTTCATTTTGATAAAAATCCACTTCTTTTATTTTGGATTCCCAAATAGCAAAATGAGTTTTAATACATTAGTTTTCTAGACAAGGAATAAAATCCAGGAAGGGACTGAGGTGTGCCTCCTATGAAGTGAAATGGCAGAGACACCACAGTCTCACTAGGCCTGAGTTCATCTCACCAAATGCATGGCCTTAACCCAGTGTCCCAAAGGGCCATCACACAGACCCACAGGATTTTATTGAACTTAAGAGAAGATGGAGTTCATCTGTGGAGACCAATTTAGATGGTGTGTGGGCTGCAAGTGTAAATCAAAGGGTTTGTGACTGATGAGACTGAGGAAGAGAACTTCTCCTGCATCTCTACCAACTGCAACTTTCCCAGGGCTGATGCTTTCCAGTTTCAGTAAATTGCATTGCTGTAACCAAAATGGAACATGGTGAAGAAATGAGTTATCATTGCTGGCATTGAATCAGAGAAGACTGGATGCTATCCTAAAGCCAGTGGGAGATAGTAGAAAGCATTTCTTGCAAACCCTAAAACACAAGAACATTATCAGTCATAAATCATCTATACTGTTTCTCAGCACTTTGTTAGCTAAATATCTACAAAGTAGGTCATGCAAATCCAAAGAAAATCCTAATTCATCAATAATCTAGCTAGTATCATATTGATTCATTTCTAAAACTTGTTCCCAAGAGTTTACTGAAACTGAGATGTTTATATTCATTTTTTTTTCAATTTAATAAAAGAATTTCCCAGAACTTTTGACTTCCATCTTTTTTCACGGCAAAATTGCTCTAGTACCCCAAAGTAATTTTTAACTTCATATGAGTATAAAGCACTAATGCTGTGATGAATTAGGGTCTTAATTTCAGAGCTAGAGATATCAAAATATGTGTTCATTTTTTAGAGCTTTTCTATACTCTGATGCCTTACTAATTATAAATATATTTGCATTCATCCTCCTTTCAGCTGCCTAAAAGGAGGAGGTAAATCACGCAGACAACCTAGCTTCCAACTGCTGCTCCACAACAATGCTGTTCTCTGGTAGGACCTGTTTCCTCTTCACCACTGACCCTTTGTCAGCTACCTTTGGACACGTCAAATGGCACCAGGAGCCTTTGTCCATCGAGTCCTTCCTGATACACCCATAGTTTATCAGAAAGTAAGACGTTTCTTCCCGGAATCTTTTCTGATTGATCTCAAAACAACTCTTGAGAATTAGTGTTTTTAGATGAGATTTCATTTTTCTGTGGGATGTGTCCTCTGGTAAAACCATGCAACCTTTGAGAATCACAGCCTTGATGAGAAGTCATTTTCTACAAAGAAGAAAATTGCTTGCTTTTGATAATGACTGTAGCAAAATAGTAAAGAGAAGTCTTTCAGTCAGGCATGAGAAATGTCACTGATATGTGGATGACTATATTTATTGCTAATATAGTATCTAAATACTAGCAGCGCAGTATAAAATAGAAGCAGGTCTAAAGTGTTATGATAAGCAGGTCCAACTAGAAACATACAGGCTTAAAATCTTTGGGCTTACAGAATGAACAATTGGAAAGCAACAAAGCATCTATGTAGCTGCTTTAGGATTTTATCTATTTGTGTGACCGGATCTTAGCATTTTCCCTCACCTCTCCAAAGGTGAGTGTTCCCTGTATTTGGGCGGGAAGTACTCTGCAGACCTCCCTGCCAGGGAACAGTCAATCCAGAAGCTGCCTCCAACCTTAGGAGACCAGTTTGCCCGGATGCTCCAGTCCCTAGCAGAATTTTATACCCCTTTTCAAGCCTATTTGTATCAAAGTTGATCCAATCATCACAATTCTGCGTAATGCATTAATTATGGGAGAAATCCAGACACTTCCACCTGAAATTCGTACCTGCTGTTCTGATCTTTGGACAAATCATATTGCCCATCAGAGACCGCAGCAAGGGAGAGGGTGTGGGTAGGGGGCAGAATGCACCTGAAGACCTGATTGTCTTTTCTTATTGTGACAATTGTCTGATTTGCAAAGCACTAAGGACTAGGACAGTTTTTAGGTGATACTTTTTAGAATTTGTTTTCAATTTATCAACATATAACTTGTTTGAAAATGGCAGAACCTGAGATTCACTTTGTCTCAAGTAATCTGCCTGTGGTTTCGTATACCACAGGTATTGAAGCATGTTAGTATTGAGAGAGATGAACACTCTAGTTGTGTTCACATTATTAAAAGTGTATAAAATCTTTAAAGTAGATCCCAGATGTAAGCTCTTCTTTTAAGTTCGTGTGATTCCAGTGATGCCAATGGAGCTGCCCCAGCTCCTGCATCATGCATCTGCTTCCCCCAAATGTGGTTCTTGGTGATTGTCTCTACATTACAGATCATTTCCAGCTACTGTATTACATTGTGTCTAAACATTTTTATTTAATTTAGGGCTTTTAAAATGAATGTAATTTTATAAATCTTGAAAATCCCTTCAAAACTGTAAAGATTTTGAGAATGCTTAGACTGGCTTCCTAGTCAGTGTCAGTCCTTTGCTTGTGCTGAACTTGATGTGGCAAGTGTCTTACTGATTGTCTATGTTTTCCGTTACAGCCTTTTTTTAGAAGGAGATCAGTACGTGCAAAATCTGGAGATGATGCTATAATAGAAAAAGTAACGATGATGATATAATTTAATTTAAAATATATGTGATTTTTCCAGTGACTTTTTAAATTATTCTTGCTATATTCTGTCTGAATTTTTGGTAAAGATACAAATAAGTTCTTGTAAATCCATTAATATAATTTAATCAATCTGTACTTGAGAGTTCAAAAATTATTTGGCTTTTATATCAGTTGAACGTTTTGGTCCTAATGATGAGGAAATTCTCAGGACTCTTCAACTCTTTCAGCTGATGTCAGCCAATAGGCAGATAGGTCAGCCAGAAAGCTGTTTGGGGATGTACAGAGAAAAAAAGCAAAAATGGGGAAAAAAATAACCACAAAGAACACCATGGGTCATATGCCTTTCGGTTAAATGAAGATTTCCCTATAGGGAAAAAAAAAAAGTTTAAGTACAAAAATAATATACTGTCTCTTTTGAGACCACTTTCATAGCAACTAATGTGACAAAGAGCTGTTGTGACATTAGATTAAAATGCTTTTTTTACCAAAGTAGTGGTTGCCTCAACCAGTTCAAGCAATTATCCCAGTTTAGCCAGTGGCTCCAAGACAAGAAAGAGATAATTTGAAATGCTTTTACTTACACCAGCCTGTTTACAACTCTTGCAGTTTCAGTACTGAGCAAGATTTAAAGGAAAGGAAAACCAAGAGGCTTTCTTCAATATATTGGTTATTGCCTTGCCAAATCAGCTGTCTGTGTACAGAGCCAGTCTCTGTCACTTGTGGCCTCTCCTTGGCTTCTGGTCAGAGAGCTTAGGAACTGTTTGTTGTTTAATAGAGCCCTCAGAGGTTATTCTTGGAGAGGGTTATTTCTGTAAACCAGAATACATTGACTGAAAATTCTTTTCCAAAACCTTACAATAGGAGCAATTGGATGCACTCTTTCCCTACTAAATATTCATTGGGAAACAGAAGACTGAATTTGAGGTCTACACCCCCACATTTTTGCTTCTTATTCATCAATTTACCACACTCAGGGACACTGTCTGGTGTCTATGCAAAGACTTTTGAAGTGAATCAGTGCTGTCATCACAATATGAAGGTTGCTTCCTGTCTTGCAGAATTAGGTCAATGCTAGGGAGAAAACTTCTGTGTCAAAAACAGTAGCACTGGCAACTTAACAAGAATTTGTTTGAGATACTGCAAGAACATGCAAATAAACATGAGTATTTACAATTGCTATATATTTATCTGGAAGTCAAACATCAGAACTTTTTTTCTTTTTTGTCTATGTAAGATCAAGATTTACAGGAAATAACTTTAATAACTTTAAAATTTAGAGCAATTTGAAAAATTTATTTCTTCCATGAAAAACCCCAAAACTCTCAGACCCTCAGGTATATCGTATAGAACAGGAAAAATAAACTATTTGAGCCAAACTTAAACATGTTTGTTTTATCTTTGGGATAAGATTTTTAAAGAATTGCAATTTTCAGAAGGCAAATTCTTTAAAACTAAAGGCTGAAATGCCATCCCAAATATTAATGTGAAGTTTTCCAAACTTTTCCCTTCTCTGACTGAATTTTTTCTCCCAGAATTAACTTCAAATTAAGGAATAATTCCTTAATAATTTCCATCTTTCAAATTTCATCTTTATAAGAAGCAACTTTGTGCTGAAGAAAATATTACATGTCAGCATTGCTAATGTTAATCCACTAAATGAATAGCAGAGTTTTGTTTTTTTACTCTCAAAGAATAAATACAGGCAAACTATTAGTATGGCATTAATATTCATACTTATATCAATAATTTCATTATCGACATCATATTAATTCTTGGCTCTTTAGTGAGCTGACAGCTTGAGAAAGAGCTGTACCTCCATGTCTCCAACAGGACATAGCTGCAGAGCTGACCCTGAACAAATCAGCTGGATATTGAAAATAGCTGTATTAATTATTTAGTCCTGCTCACCTCCAAGTGTCGGCAGCACTATTGGAGTACCACAGACTCATCCAGTGTCCAAAGCAGAGTTTTTCAAAATGCTGGTAAATAATTTCTCACTGTGAAGATGTAAGCAAAATGCCTAAGAGTCAAATGTTGCAGTCCTCAGCCTTACCCTTTGTGGATTCACCCCCTAAATTGTCATAATAATTTATCTTATACTTATGGCAAATTGTCCTAGTGAGTCCAGGGCGAGTGATGGTGGGGATAGCTGAGTGAGGAAGGTAATCAGAGCCCTTGTAAGGAATCGGAGTGATGGATGAAGGAGAGATTTTCTGTTCTTTATCCCAAGACATTGGTATACACATGGAATGAAACGTGACTTAGCAGAAGCATTGGAAATAGAATTAAAACTTCTAAAATTGTTAAAATTCTAAATCAAAACATATTTCGTAGATCAGCTTTGTTTGAATTCACATACTAGGAACTATTTTTATTCAGATATAATTTGGGGGTTTTGATGATTTTAGCAGAATTTTAATAGTCACAGGTAAAAATCAATATTAAGTATTCTTTTTTAAAAAAAATCAAAAATATTTTTAAAAAACATATTCATCAAATGTGTGGTCCATAGATCTTTAATTAATAATTTTCATCGACTGAATTTAAGCAATAAAATTCCATAATTTCAAAAATACATCCTCTGTGTCTGATGAGATTGGATTTTCACCTCTTATTTACATTCTCAGACACTTATCTGAGTACTCTCAAATATCTCCAAAACACACTTTTGTCACAGCCTTCTCTCGTGAATATAAATCCAAGATATACTGCAGTATCTGGCAGGAATTTTTGAGGGTGTTTGATTCTCAGCTTAATTAATAAAGCTTTATAATTATGCATGTCTTGCTGATTAATTCTATTTCTTTTTCTAAAATACAATGCATGAAATATTAATATTAATTATTTGACCCAGCCTGAATTTGTCTTGAGGCCTGGAAATCATTCAGCTGAAGCTACCGGAGTATCACAGAGCACACTGGAAAAAGAAAGCTTCCTTTCTCATAAATGTCAGCAAAGGTATTTCAGAATAGCAAAACAAACATGATCTAAGTATTCTGGGGTCTTATTTGTTCATATCACTCAAAAGATGCCCTGGTTGCTTTATTCATGAAAAGATTCGGAAACCACTCTGAAAATAGACATAAATACTTTCACAGGTCATGGAACAGAGGAAGTGATGCTGGATCAAACACTTTCCCTCAATTTCTTATCACCTGAGACTCTTTCATTTTCAAGGGTACTTACATTTCTTGGGCAGGGTATTGATTTCTTGTCCTTACTGTTGGGGGACACACAGGATGTGTGCTAGTCCATTTTTACTAGTGTAGACATAGCTGTAAAATCCAGGGTTTAATATCATCTTGGTGGGGACAGGATCTGGCAGCAGCTGGAAAAAAACAAGCAGTGTGAAGGAGTAAGAAACCTGAGTGCTTAAAATGAGCGGTTAGGACACTATAGTTAGAAGTCCAACAGATCATCTCTGGAAAGAGAAGGAATATGAAGCCTCTGAAGGGCAAAGGAAGCTGGAGTAGTTAGAGAGAGCTACTCTTTTATTCCTTTGTCTCTTTTTGCCTCTGAATCTTGTGACCCCTTTGGTCAAGACAGAGGGTATGAAAGTTGGAGAGGAACCTATTTGAGCTATGGCTTATTTGGCCAACAGACCTTTTCCATGCTCAAGCCTGAATCACTGAGAAGCCTAAAATGGCAATTGCAACCTGAAGTCTGCCATCAAAAGCCATCCCTGGGCTTCCATGTCCTCATCATTGCTGTCTACCATGTGTTCTACAGAAAGAAACACAGTAGTCTTGTTGGTGGCAAATGCTGAATAAACACAATCCTCTGCCAAGACAATCATTCCCAGTTTTCTTACTTTGTGGGACCCACCTCCTTTCAGCACCAGCTGTTCCTGCTGCCTCACTGATGCAAGAAAACTCCTTGTGCCATCTCAAGCTCGTTTTCCCAAAGGTCTCTTAGGTGGAACTCCCAGGAGAGCTAAAACCAACACCTTGTTCACATAGATTGCAGCATAAACCATGAATTAGACCATACCTCCATGGCTACAGTGTTGTACAAATATATTCTAATGATTTATAATATTGGACTTGATTATTCTTGTGGGTCTCTTCCAAGTCGGCTGATTCTGTGATTCTCTGATTCTGTATTTACTTTTCCATTCCATATAAATAAAGCTGAACATTTGGGAGCCACACTCTGTCAATGTTAATATAAAATCCAGATGCCCATTTTGTCAGCCTACTGCCTTATACTGGATGTTTGAATGTTCTAAGTCTCAGCCCAGTGGTGAGTTATTTAAGGGAACAGTATGTATGCACAAAAGAGTGTGTACAACACTGCAGCTGCTGCAGCTGGTGCCCCAGGTTCAAGATATGCACAGATGAATGATTTGAAGTCTCAAGAATAAAAAGTAGCCAGCCACTGGCCTTGGTATTTCACAGAACTGTGAACATATCAACTTACATTATGCAAACAGGTGGTCATACATAAAATATCACGGTTATTTGTTTTTACCTGCCTGCATGGGGCTTTACCTTCGTGTTTCAGGAAGCACTGCTGCACTGAGATAAAGAAGTGTAGTCTTTGCAAGCCTTGCCTTTTTTGCCAGTCATCTCCAGGCCTTCGGGTACATGTTGGCAACAGGATTAAAGTTTCACCAGACTGTTCACATAGCTTACATTAGACCATTCCAAGCAAGACTGAATTTGGTCCAAGCATCCTGTGACCGATGCTAAGTCGTATATTTTTTCATGCCATAGTCCAGTTCTGACAACCTTTATTTGGAAAGGCTGACACTGTTGACAGTTCAAATGATGATTTCTCTTCTTCATGATTCTGAATTTCTCTTCTTCATGATTCTGAATGACTCCTTCTCAAGAATGAGGAATTCCTCTCAAGGGTGAATAGTAGCCACCAAGACCAGTGTCAGTAAGCACAACTTCTCTACTGACTTGAAGGTAGCAGCTATGGCAACTTAAAATTAACTTTGCATGATAGTTTTTAAGGTGATTGTTCTGACATGCTGTTCTTGACACAAACATATGTCCTTCATACAAAATGTGCTAGGGAAAGGCTGGATTCTGCAGTCAAATATTCCTCCTATACAGCTATTTGGAAGGGATGTTGAAGCAACTTGATCTTGGTCTCAGAGAAAATATTTATTCAGCAGTACACTGTACAAAGAAAGTTATGCAAGGTCTTATATCTTAAGATATATTGTCAACACTCTGCCAAATTCTGATCTTAGATATGTGTGGAAAAACTTATATTTCATCCACTGAATTAGTCAAAACTTATTAAGAGAAAAGACAGTAAGCTTAAGCACAACAGTGTCAAACAGATTTGCTCATATATATCTAAAGAGAGGAATGGATTTGCAAATACAGGGCCAGATTGAAGATTTCCCACTTATTTTTCTGGGCTTTGCCTCACACTGTAGAGTAATTTCAGGAGCAAATGACATGTACTTAGTAATGATTGTGTAATGGAGAATACATCCACTGTTCTTCAAAGCTTTTTTTTTAAAAAAGTAGCTAATATTATTTTTTCACATAAAAAAGTTTTCCTGAAAGGACTTTGCCAAAGTGCTACATAGCTCCCAAGTTATATTCACTCCCGTTAAACCAAGAGTGTTATGCTGAATTTCAGGCAGTGCTAGTGAGTGCACATTATGCCTTAAAAAAGTTATTCACATGGGTAAAAGGGGTGGGAGTTTTCTCTTTTCTTTAGACATGGAATTGAAACTTTGATGTTAAAGAGTAATTGGCTTTCAGTAAAATTTTAATTAAAAAAATATTCCATAATCTATCTGAAATAACTACAAGAAGAGGTTATAAATTTTGTTTCTAATAGAATCAAAAATATTCTTACAGAATTTTTTTTTCTGGCTTTGTAAATGTGTACTTAATTTTCTGACAAGCAGCATTTGAAAACATCTGCTCTGGGACTGGATCTGCTATTTTTTCTTAGTGCATATGCAAGAGTGGGAGAGAGCTGAATTAGAGAAGTTTAGAGTTTACCTTGTTATCTAATCAGCTCATTATTGAGCAGTAGTCAGAAAAGTAGCTCATATGTTGGAAAGGAACAGAAAAGAAAACAAAATAGGAATTATAAAACTTCTGCCACTGTACAGTGCTATGGAGCTCTTATAGCTTGAATTATGACTGCATTTATGTTGCCTCCGTTAAAAAGAGAATAAAATAGCAGTGGAAAGAGGAAGAGGAGGTCAGAAATAGGAGGGCAAGAAGAATGAATAAAGGTTTGGAACAGCTTCTATAAAAGAAATGAAAAAGGCGCCTCTACTAAGCAAGAGATAAAGGAAGGAATATATAGTTCATTAAAATAATAGGTGTGCAGAACAGATAATGATTGTTCCTGTCTTTGTCCTTCCTGCACAAGCAGATGTTATCTTTAGCTTGGAGCTCTGGAAATATTACAAATTCAAATAGTTTAAAATATGTAATCTGAAAAAAATATTGGGAAAAATCTATAGTCCTTAGATATTAACATTGCCTCTGAACAAAGAAGTTCCTGAACAATATTTTTGGAAAATCATCCCTACATTCTGAACCTGTTTTTATCCCTTTTCTCAGACCCAACTGTTGCAAAGCGAGTTTTCTATAGGAAAGCAGAATACAGGGAAAAAGTTTGATTTTGCCTGATGTTAGATTCCCTATGTTCTAATTTGGAAACTGCCATCCAGTTGAAGTTGTGGCCTGCAAATATCTGCTGTCCAGAGGAGGGAGAAAGGCTGCAGAGAAATGACAAAGTGCTAGACCACCACTGCAGTGTCAGTTTAGTTTAAAATGAAAAGTTAAAAGCACAAAAGAAAGACAAGAATAAAATAGCCCAGAAGGCTTGATAAGACAGACATACAAATCTTTACTTAAAAACTAGTCTTTTAAAGGATAAAACGTTATCGTGTTACTCCTCATTTTTCAGTCTCTGCAACAGGACTAAACAGTACATGTGGGATTATTGCATGTTTTACTCATAATTCATGAAGCAATAATGCTGTGTCCCAAGTTTGCAATGCTTGCTGATTTCAGGAAAGATTACTTGTTTTAAAGACTGTCTGCTCAGTGTTTTGGTCAGTGTGGCTGGATGCCTTCTGTGCTGAGAGCACATGAACCACAAGCAAGGTACCACCCACAGTTGTTATAAATGCTTTTTAGCAAACCTCATGGACTGTAGGAGTCCTCAGTGCCCTGAGCAGGACAGCTGCCACCACTTGAGTGGAAATTCATGTGGGATTTAAATAGCCATGGGTTTTCCCAGCTGAGGATTCAAGTGTCTATCTCTTGCTGGAATGGTTTTCAGAGGCCTGGAGATTGCTTCAGTTCCAGCAGGACTGTGAGAAGTAGGGCTGTGCATCATCTGGGACAGTATGTGTGAGCAATGCATCTACTTGAAGCAGAATGGCTGCCAACCTGTCAGGTCTTACTCCTCCTAATATCTGGTTGCCCACACACCTCAGCAAATAACTTCGTAAAGCATTAGTTGAGATATATTTGCAAAACTGATTATTCAGTTTTTCCAACTATAGAGATTCAAAGTACCACGAGAAAAATTAAAAACTAACATTTGTTTTTAGATTATTCCTCAAGTTTACAATTAAAACAGTCGTTTCATATTCCAGTGTAACAGTTCTTGTGTCATTGTGATATCTACTAGAAAATATTGTTCTCTTGATTTTGATTAAAAAACAGTGGCTAGTGAAATTTTTCTCATCCCTTCATTGGTTATAAATGCAGTATAAATTTAGCCTTTTGACTCCAATTAGAGCTTCAAGATTTCTTGGGAACAGATGACATATTTACAACTCAATATGTTTGTTTCATCCATCTGTTCTCTTCTGGCAGGTTGTAAATTATTAGGACACATGCTGCTTTGTGTATATCTTTCATGCACAGAAAAGAACTGTGTGGGTAAGGTTTCCTGCTCTAATTGGTATTTAGGTTCTTCCATTGTGTGAAAGCTATACAGTAGTAATCTATGGATAGCTTTTTGATCTTCCCTAAACACTCTTATTTCTGTCCTCACTGAGGGTCACCTCAGCACTGCAGGCACAGTAAAAAGAAAACAAGCACTTCAGACTGGAGCAATGGCAACATTGTTGGACTCAGAAAATCAGCAAGTCCCAAACAGCTTTTTTTTTAAGGTAGGAGAAAGTAAAGAAGGAACCTGCTTAGACATAAAATGCATTTAGTGACAGTGATACCTTCAATAAATGATTCAGTGGGAAAATAGACTGTCAAGCTTGAACAGATATTTCCAATTACAAACTCATTCTCTATAGGAAAAGCCATCAAGCCAAAAAATTTTATCTTTTTCATCAAACCAAAATTTGTTTCATTGCTACACATGTTGCCTTGAACTGCTGTAGTTTGTGTGAACTCATTGCTGGAATGAATTTTCTTTGAAAATTCTCCATTTATCTAGATTCTTTTGCAAACTACAGTTACATGGCTGTCTCTGGTGGTGGGGACAGTCTGAAGTTTAAAAGCAAACCAGAGGGAATAGAAAAGGTGCAGAATGATCGTGCTGTAAATGCTGCTTCAACTGCGAAGTCTGAGAAGGTTAAAATAGCAGTGCAGGTTTTCTGGCAATCAAACAAAAAGTTAAAGACCGTATTAACCACACTAGGAAAGATTATTAAGCAGTCAAGGGATGATGTTGTTGACAAGGCATCAAGCCAAAAATTATTTGTCCAAAGCTGATAAGGGAAGAGGGTTAGAAATTGGAGAAGCTTAATCAGATATTTATAAAATTTTGTTTAGCAGAAACAAGATCTCCAAGGACTGAGCCATGGTTAGCATAACCCTATTACTAAAAAAGTGTTCTAGGGATTTACTTAGAAAATGTAAATCAATGCATTTAGCCTCATATGAGACAGAAGTGTTTCCTGAGATCAAATAAAGATACCCTTGGAAAAAACTGACAGCCTGAGAACAGCCACATGTTCTCAGGAAGTGGAGATCATGCTTCAGCTGGTTGGAATTCCTGGCGGATATTATTACTACAGAGGTGTGGGTTGATTTGCTAAAGTAGAAAACAAAAAACACAGAATTTGCACTGTGGCTGTTCAGGTATTTTGATCATGTAAACATCCTATAACTTAAAACTGGTGAGGATTAATGTTCTCTGATTCAAGGACTGATCAGTTTCAAGTGAAACTGATTAATGAAATTCGAGTTGTTTCTTAAACTCCTTTGGATTCATGTTTTTAAACCATTGTCAGACTTAAACTTTGCATTTAGAATCTCTCAGATATGTAGGATTGGACAAAATGAAAAGAAAATACTCCTGAATACTCCCATTTTTGTGAATTAAGACTAAAAGAAATGCAAAAGAAACAGGAAGCAAAAGGAACTTGGAAACATTTTAGTTTCTCTAAACTGTATTCTGCCATGGAGACTCAGCCAAGCACTGCGTGTCTTTAGTCCTCTACAGAAATGGGACTTTAATTTGGTTTGGTTAGTTTGTGGACATGGACAATGCTTAGTACAGGCTTAGCAATTCTTCACAAAGCTCTTATGTAAGTATATTCAAAGTTAGAATAACTTTAAGATAATGGTTTTTGTTTTGGTTTAGTGCACCAAATTACAGTAGATCTACCAGGATCAACTGATTTCTTTTTGACTATCAGTTAAATATATATTCAGGAAAGATTATTAGAAGAGCAGACAGAGAGAAGCCATCTTCAGAGAGTACTGAAGTTACTGTTCCAAGAAGAATTACTTTGGGAACTGTAAACTTTGCAGCTTGGATGACTGTTGAGATTTCATGATCACCGTAAAATTCCTTGATAGCATGGATTAGACAGAAGGGTCAGTTAAGAAAATGAACAGAAAGAAAACGTCAAATGAAAGCTTTCCAACAGATCTTAAGGAAAGAGCTTTAACAATCAAATCAGCTCAAGGGTAAATTATTTTGAGTCACATGGGATTACAAAAAGTCAAAATAATAGCTAAATTCTCAAAAGAAATATATCCCAAGTTATTCAATAAAGTTCAAGAGCCCTGTATGTATTGAAAATACTAGAGATTGTTACTGTAGGAGTGACAAATATATGTAATGGGACAACTTGAACCTGTACACTTTAACAATTTCAGGTTTGAAATGAAAAAAGGAATACAAAAGGACATCTACAAATAATGGTTGCATCTTCAGTATTTCTTAAATTTCTGCAATGAAACCTCTACTCATAAGAGAAAATTAAGCCTGCCATTCTCACCTATAGAAAATGGGGCAACAGATCAGAAAATCTCTCCTGCCATTATATAAAAAATGAAATTTGAAATTTTTGTTATAGCATAAAATAAAAGAGAAGATTTAAGAATAAGATTATGATTTTTTTTTCTCCTTCTCTAACTGCTGTCAAGACATCACCATGAAAATTAATCTCTGTCTCACAGACTTTTGGGTTTCTTTGAATAAAGTGTCTCCCACATATCTCTACCAAGTGAGTACGAGTCTTAAGGAGGAACAAGTGAGAAGCAAGGAGCATTTTTGCTCCCTGGCAGTGCAGGCTGGGTTTGGTGTGTGCCAGCAGGGCCGAATGGGAGCAGCACTGTCCCCAAATCTTCGCTGGGGCTTTCAGGTGAGCCCTGCAGCTGCTGTGGAAGTTGTCCTGCTCGGCACCAGCCTTAGTCTTGGTCATTGCGAAATCTCACTGAAGCTCGCTCCCACTGAAGAAGACACAAAATCAAGAGGTACATTCCCAGGTTCAATAGTTGTTTTTAAGCTTTAGCATTGACAATATGACTGCTAATCATTCTTATTTCCAATTGAGCCGTTGAAGTGCTCCCCAGATTTTTGATTTAGCACTAGACTTGTTTTTTTGGCTTTGGATATGTTGAAATATCTAAGCTTGTTAGAAGTAGATGTTAGTCCAGATGGAATTAAAACCAGATTTCTGAGGCAAGGAGTCTAAAGTAACAAATTATTGACACATTTCATTACTTCTACTGCAGTCTAAAATATTGGACAAATCACTAATACAAATTCACAGTTTAGATAGCTTTTGGAATGAAGGCAGACCATGAATTCTTTACGGTCAAACATGATATCTAATCACTCAAGTAACAGCACTTTGCTTAAAACTGCAGATGTCATTTTTGGATTAGATTTTATATTAGGTTTTTTTTTTTTTTTTTGATGAGCAAAATCTGGATTATTTCTTCTGTTATATGAATTATCCTGTGTTACAGTCTGACATCTATTGCTGTGGGGTGGGAATCTACAGAAAACTTGGCTTCAGTCATTCACTACTCTAATGGCTTAATTGTTATTTAGGGGAGAAAATGTCAATGTTGACAGATCAAAGCGTTTTCAAAACTAAAATGAATTCCTTGGATACTCCAGAGGTTTGTATCCACATTGGATCATATTGTCTACAAGTCTTGCAATAATCATTTTATGCCTGTCTATAAACACAGAGCAGATGCAGGTTTCCTCTTCTCTTAATGTCCTTATATTTCTAGCATGGGGAGAGGCTGGCTTAGCTGTGCAGTCCCTTTACATAACTCTTGATGCCCAGCAAATTTCACTGGTCTCCATTCACTCATCCAAGGGCTGACCTTATGTTTGACCAAAACTGGTAAGAAATTTGGTGAACTGTCTAGACCACATGGAGCACCAGAACGCTGTTTTGTGGAATGGATCTTCTTTTTTCATTGAATTAAGGGGCAGATTTTTGTGAGGCAATTGTGAAACTTGTGCGTTCCTAACTATGAAAAATTTCATTTCCATGTGGGCTGCTTGATTGAAGGTGCGTTTGGAATCAAGCCAGAGGCAAAAAAAAAAAAAAAAAAAAAAAAAAGAAAA
>VXBQ01015622.1:757798-888165 GCA_013400175.1 Phainopepla nitens | reverse complement strand
AAAAAAAAAAGAAAGAAAAGACATATGGAAAGAAGGATTTCTTGCACCATCTAGAAATGGAAAAGAATTTCTGCTACTTCTTATAGTTTGTCATGCCATGTTGAGAGTTTCAGGATGATGAGTAGAAAGTTGCCTGCTAGTTTATGGCTTACATAAATTTGGATGGTTTTTAAGTCCTGTGTTATCTCTGGAAGTGCTTGAGACAAACAGCGTTTTTCCTTTGAATGTTACTGAAAAACATACATAATCAAAAAATACTCCATTTTTCCATTAAATTCTGTACAAGACACTTGGTCACACTTGAAGAAAGGGATACTTCCTATTTTCAATTTAACACTTCTTTCCTTGTACAATTGTGTTTCTAGAAGAGCTAGAATAGTTATGCTTGTATTAGAGAGGAAGTAATTAGGAAAATGCTTTCAGACATTTAATCATGCTTTTATACTACCTAAAATAGAGAGGGAAGGGGCAGGAATTTCAAATTTTCCCACAAATTCCTTTTCAGACAACCAATAATTATTGTTTCTTATTTGTATTTAATTGCTGATTTCCTTAGGGAAATTTGGGGGTGGAAAGGCAGGAGTCTATAAAAAAGTAGAATTTTTCCACCATAATACCAAAATATGTGGATCTTTCATTGGAAATCCACACATTTTATTTTGAGGTTTTGAGTGGAGCCACAATTATTTCTAAGGAGAAATTTCCCTTCCCTGTATATTTCGTTTTAATAGCAAACCTTCTGTGAAAAAATACATTTTATAGAAATAGATCAGCATATTTGTGAAATTTGGTTGTAGTGGAAAGGTTTTTGGGTTTCAATTTTCTTAAAACAACTCAGTTAATGACACCATTCATCTTTTTAGACTTAGAACATTTTACCAAAAAATCTAGAATAAGTGTCAGATAATGTCAAGCCTTTATAGGTTAATATACTTCATTGTATTGTAGAAATTTTATGTATAGTTAACCAAGCTGTGTGAAGTATGAAAATATAAATTTCATCAAATTAAGTATTTTGGAGAAAGCTTATCAATATAAGTCATTAACATTCTAGTTAACATCAACCAAACTAAACAACAATAAAACTACCATACCAAGGAATAAAGGAGATGAAGGAATTTTTCAAAACTTCCTAAAAGCTCCATATGAACACATCCATACTATTATTTTCACAGAAATTATTTGCACTACTAGTTATGAGAGATGGAAAAAAATAATGTAGAAGTTTCAGCTGCAGGATATGAATCAATTCCCTTTTTATGTCCTAGTTTATGTCCATATGCTGAGTATTGCCAAACCAATAAACTATCAGTTCATAGAAGTTTCATTCCTGTATTCTTCTATAAGTAATATGCTGTGCAGGAAAAAAAATAAGAAAATTCACCCTTATAAAATGGTTGAAATTCTGCTGATATGAGTTCTGACACTCAAGAATTAAAGAAAGCTAAGTGCTGTTACTTCATTTTATGCAGTTTGATAGGAAATCATTTTAGAGGAGTCATAACCAATAAATAAAGTTATTCAGCTAAGGGATGAAGCAGTTAAGAAATAATTTAAGCTAGAAATATTTTGCACTGCTCTGAGAGAGAATCTGTATATTCTGTCACATATATTTGCTGTACACAAAGACATGCACGGGAAATATTTTTGCATGTAGGAGACTGCAGCCTGAATATAGGATTACTTATTGTAGGCCACCCACAACAGCACTGCATTGAAGTAACTCTTCTACCAGCAATGATTCAGTTAACCTTTGATTAAACACAGGAATTTAAACTATGGAAAGGTCTGAAACCTGACACAGTCCTTTGACACCTCCACGTCTGTCATTAAAGCTAATCCTGTGTTAGGTACTGATTTTTGAAAATAGAATTAAACTACTTTGGTTTTCAATATTAACCCTTCCATATTGCAAATGTAACCCTGCTGTGTTAAGAGGTTTCCTGAATTACTGCTTTTCCTCTCAGGTCTCTGTGTTTGTTAAGGAGCCTTAAAGGGAGCACGAGGGCCAGTGAACACAAACTGGGCAGCTCCATCACCAGTAAATGAAGTGACTGTCCAGGTCGTAGTAATCAGTGGACCAGGAAACTGACCAGGACTTCAGAGTCTGATCATGCCCCATTCTTCCTTCACTTTTTCACATCTCAGTGAGCCAGTCACCCGAACACAAAGACAAACAATATGTTTCTTATTTTTTTAATCTTTTCTTTGACTGATCATCACCAATACCATACCACTATTTTTAACTTTGGGGTAATTGTGCTCCATCTTTTGCCACTATCTCTAGTAGGTTGTGCGATGGAAGCTCTGTGATGATCTGAGAGGCCTGCACTCTCAGACATACTTTTACACCTTTTTAATTGCTACATTTTCTCCTCTTCCTTAACTCTGTTTATCCAAGTTTCTGAGAATACCTTGGTGGAAATCTCCCAATATTTCCTCAGCCTGCTGTTTTTTCCTTTGTCCAACATTAAACACAGGCAACTGATGCCTTAAATTCTAGCTTTCACATTTTCCAGATTCTGTACTGCATTAGTATGTGACCCTGAACTTCATATAAAGTGTTAACAAGTTTTCTTCATGGTTTAGTTAGACAAAAAAATCCTTTTCCAGCCCAAGAACCAAGGACACCACTGCAGCTTCAGGCCAAAAAAGTACAAACAACAGCAAACTGAGGAGAGCAATCTTGGAGGATGGGACTTCATAACCAGAAGCTGTAATTGGAGAATTAACCCAAATATGTAAATGGACCAAAACTTATTAAAGTGTGAAAACTCATGACTCCGAGTCCATCTTGCGTCCATTCTTGGGTAGAGCCATGGCTGGGCTCTTGTACTGCCCAAAGTGTATCCTTTAAAGGCCTTTTAATAAGTGCCTGCTTTATTCCTTTAACACTGACTAGCCTCTGTGCCAGGTAGCCTCTCTAGGCATCACAAGAAATGACAGGTTCTCATTTTTAAGCTTTGGTGGCTCACTGGAATATACAAAATAAAATAAATAAGTCTAAAATAAAATTAGGATGGAGCACAACTCAACAAAAAAATTCCACTGGAAAAAAAGTGTATGGTGTTCCAAAGTTCATAGGCTGTGAAATATGAATAAGTCTTTGGATTTATACTTTTTTTGAGAGATTGCCCATCAGTTTTTTGGAAAGGTCATGGACTGCAGCCAATATGGAATAAGCAAGGTCCTGGCTGAGAATAGCCCAGGCACTGACTGTTCTGCACACACAGCTCTTACGCCCTTAATCACCAGAAATGCTGTTGGTGACAGGACATCACCCCACAAAGGGCCTGATCTTGGAATTACGGCAATAGTCCATCTTGAGCAAAGCAAAAACTGGCTGACAAAAGAAGACTTCTCTTGAACCTCAGCAAGAATCTTGAGCAGACTGCACAAGTGACACTGCCCTCCTCAGCCATCTTCAAGCCACCCTGATGCCCCTGGATGCTGAAGTGTCCATCAGTCTTTCCAAGTCACTGACAAATAGGTACATGACTTTTAGAGAGAGAATGTTTAACTTTTTCTTTATCCTCAGAAGAAGCTTTTCAATCTACCTTGTCAGCCTGTACCCTCTTGCCAGTGCACATAGGAGGTTCCTAGAGCCCTGCCACTCACAGCAAACTGAAAAAAGGAAAGAAGAGGCTTTGTGTTTTTTTTTTTCTTTTAGCTTCATGATGTATAGGCATGAAGCCTGAAAAGGACAACTCAGTCCTTGACAAGCCTTCGAGTGGCACCTACTTAACTGTCCCAGTAGTGCAGCTGCAGTTTATCCATATCTAGCTAAATTTCTGGCTCCTCTTCATAGGTGTCATATGAAGGAACAGTAAAAAGATTTCAAAATGATTAATTGTAACAGGGATGTTGAAAAGTTCTGTATGAATGGAGCCATTTTAGAAACATGCCTACATTAATATTTAAAAGCATTTCATCTGCACCTTATAGAAGGAAGAAAAAAAGAAGAAAAAAAGGAGACCTAGGGAAACTTAAGTTTAAAGCTGAGCAGTGCAAACAAGGAAAGATGACAAGAGTAGAAAAGACATCCCTTCAAGGGTGTGGCCTTTATGGAAGAAGGAAGGTGAAATTTTACCCTTGTCAGTGAAGCTCATTTTAAAGTACCAAAGAGGGCAAATTTTGGCAGGGTCCTGCTGCTTATTAGAGCTGCTTATTGCACAGTCATTGTTTCTGATAACAATGTGCAGAGCATTACATGGAGGCAAATACTTTGGGATGTACAGAGTAACCTGGTATTTCCTGGTGGAATACCAAGCTTATCGCTTCCATGACACTAATCTCATAATTCACTCACTAAGCAATAAAGATTTCTCTTACAAATTAGATTTGTTTGATAATCCATTCTGTGTTTTGACATGCTTGGTATGTTGCTACTCATGTTCTTTCCTGGAGAATAGTTTAATATGGTGATTTGTGATGGCAGCAGGAGGCTCAGACAGGTGCATGGACAAATGAATTCTCCATGTTCCCACTGACTATGCAGAAATCTCATGGACTGCAAAATCTCTGTTTTCCCTCTCTTGCTATTTTGTGCAAATCCTTGTTGAGTGTTGTTTTAAAAAAAGTGAAAAAAGAAATAATGCCAACTAGCATTTCCTGACTTCATCTTTGTAAAGAATGTTTGATTCTTTTTTGGTTTGGTTTTATTTACATTGTGTTCCAAATTAAAGGCCACAAATCTAAGATCCATTTTGACAGGTCCTGAACCTGTCCCAAAGTTCTAGGAGCTAAATACATCAAGATACCACAGTGCTAAAATCTGAAGAAAAGGTATGACCAGGAGGCAGTTCTGTCCCCATTGAAGTAATTTGGCTGTCCATGCAATGCACAAGTTTTAGTACTTTGAAAAGTACATTGACTTTATTTTCTAATTTGCCTTTCATTTAGTAGGAGTAGGACTATTTGTCATGAGGATATTCATTTTCTCTTATGCACCAGGTGTGACATGCTCTGAAAGTGCTGGTTCCTGGATGTGCTCCTCATAGGGTAGTCAACTGGAAAATATCCCATTTAAGAAATCTGTGGCATTAAGTACAAATATGGGTTCTCCACAAAGGGTAGCAGTGAGGCTTGGTATGAGTCAAACTGATCTGTTAGAACCACATCTGCAAAACATTTCAGTGTCTAACTTTTAAGTGGAAATGTCTGTCTAGAAGCATGTGAAATAATGATGCTGGTTTGGGCCCCTTCAGGCTGTGTGATAGCCATAACCCTGAGAAGGGCTGTTTTTGTTAGCATGGGATGTGGTATCTGAGCTCCTTCATGGTCAGAGTTTCATCTGAGCCAAGCAAGATGGCAGGAAGGATATTGGTCTTATTTTCCATGGGCCTCCAAGCTTCTCATCTGCAGAGCAAATGAGAACTGAACCACTGGTCCAGGGCCCAGTGGCTGTGAAAAATGGTCTTTCAGCCATTAAACCACCATTCAAAATGCTGCTTTTCTATGGATACCTATCCATAATCCTGTGTTTCTTAACAGCCGAGGTTCTGAGGTTGAAATTTCTCTGCTTGTGTAACACAGTGCCAGCTCCTCCCTTCTGTCCCTCAGACACCATCAAGCCTGCCTGAGGCGCTGGAGCATCTCTGGGGCAGCCATAGAGTGGTTGTTGATCTGTCATGCTTGTGTCCAGTGGGTAACCAAATTGCTTCTGGTTTTCTTTCATCGGCCTTTGTTTTTATTTGTTCAGAGATCCTATGCTGGCTGCCTTTGAAACTCAAAGTGGACAAGAGCACACAAACAAACATGTTTCTCCAGATTTCTAAATATTGATTTAATTCTGGTTTCTGTAAGAAATTACATTAAATCCTACTAATATCTAAGGTTATCTGTGGCCTTGTGACCTGTGAATCCTAACCTCAGTGCGACTCTGGTTTGAACACCAGAAAGTGAAAGGTCAGCGAAACGAGATAGCTTATGTATGGCAACAGGATTAGCAGTTTGGGCTGCTCTGAAGATATTAATTTGGACCATACCATGGCAAATATCACTTAGGTGCACTTAAGGGGAAAAAAAAGAATTTTTGAACTCTTGAAAAGTATCTTTTGCATGGCTGGATATGACTCCAGAGTAAATAAAGGCACGGAAATTAGCTGATTAGTTGGGGAATTAAAAATATAAAATTATAAGTATGTATTTTCATTTCTCAATCAATTAATCTTCATTAATCAAAAACCCAAATGAAATGGGATTCTTGAAGCATGATATAAAACCTATGAGAGAGCAATTAAAACATTCAGGATTACTTATTGTGCATAAATTGGTTCCATTTAGATTCATAGAAGAAATTAGATTTTTCCTTTACAACATCTGAGAATTTGTCTTGAAGACTATTTTAATGTGGGTTTTTTCAAATATAGTTCAGTTCCCATCTCAAGCTATGGCTTTCTGGTTTTTGCTTCTTCCTTAGGCCTTTTGATGGGTGTGCTCTGTATACATAACTCTGGTCTAGTGTAAATGTAGTAACTGCAACATGTGTTTTTAGACTGATTTTATGTTATTCCCCTTTCTCCATCAACCATGGTTTTTTCAGCAACTTTTTACTCTGTACATATAGTTGTTTTCTTTAGGGAGGGTCTACACTGCTATAAAACCAGTGTATTTTTAATTCACTTGGAATAAACTGAAATCAGTGGAAGTTCAGTACTTTAAAAACATGTACCTAAATATAGACTTCATTTGGACATCTATGCTGGACATCCTGACCATTTTTATTTGTCCCTTCAATTTCCTTTTCTTAGCTCTCTCATTGGATGTTTAGTAGGTTCTGGTGATGAATTTATCTTTGGAAAAGCTTCTTTTGCAACCACAGGTGGCAGCAGATAGCAGAAGCTCCAGGAATTAGGACTTCTCTGAATCTCTGAGTGAGCTGAGATGACAGGGTAGGTTGCCTTGTTCCACAAGGAGTCTTCTTTATAATTTTGTCCACACATCCAGTGGCTACTTAAACTGCATGTTTTATATATTTATATTATATCTAAGTGCACTGAAAATATAAGCAGATTTGATTTTTTACTCTTGGGGTACTTACATGAATAAATCTTGACCTGAACAGGTTAGTCACCCTATAAATCTTCCATTTCCAACATTTTATATATACTTGCACTTTGTCTATTTTAGATTATATCAAACTGGGGCAGTTTTTCTGATCTGTTCTTTGGGCTGTGGGGTAGCTCACACAGTCTGGAAAGGAGATTCAGGAGATGCTGGTGTCAAGTGAATTTACACAAGTCACTTAATCAAAAAGAAGCTGTGAGAGAGCTGATGGTTCCTGCCTAAATCTCCGTTCATAAACCTATATTCACAGCCAGAGATATAAATCTTCTATTTTCTGCATTTCTCATTGCTTTGAGTAAACTTGCCCTTCCTCATAAATTTATTTTTGTGAGACAAAATCTGGTGTATTTATTATTGTCTTGTCCCAAAGCCTTGAAAACTCCAAACTAATGCCAAAGCTTTTGTAACCCACTAAAATTGAGGGACATTAGGCACATCTTCACCTACGTGTTTAGAAAACTGTGTGCTCCTATATCAAAACTAGCACTAGTTCCATAATCTAATAAATAGAATAAATAGTGGAAATGGCTTTGGCTGATGCCATTGTACTTCTAAAAAAATATTGACATGTATTTGCAGCATCTTTGTCTTGTGACCAGGTGTTCTAAAGTCACTCAAAAAGCGCTGTTTCAGAGTGTGCACAGCCTGCAGGTAGGTGTGCAAAGACATCATCCCATGGGATGGGACATTCTCTGTGGTCTGGGACAGGAAGGAATTCCGAGACAAACAGGTAGGAGGGAAACAGATGTGGAGGGTGAGGATGACTTAATGACACCCCTTATTACTTGGATGGAGGTAGCGATTGCCCTGGTGTGGCCACCCAGTGGGCAGCTGCTGGTCACAGAAATTCGCGGGACCCAGGACCAGGGTTTGTGGGCCCCAGGATCTGCACTGGTGTTGCTCCCAGGAGTTCCAGATTTTCTGGAAGGACTGAATGAAAAAACAGACAGTGTTGGTTCCTGGCTGTGTGATACTTCACGTGAAGCAGAGCAGAGGATGGTGTCAAGAACCACTACATTAATTCAGGACACCTTTGCATGGGGGTTTCACAGAAGAAACAACACTAGGAGAAGGTATCAAAGAGATTAAATAAGCATCTCTAGTGGATGAAATAGGAACTCCAAACTAGAAGTGTTTAAATTTAAAAAAAAAGAAAAATTAAAAAAAGGAAAAAAATTTACTTCAAAGAAAGAAGAGTGAACATGAAGAGGAGTAATACGCACGAGTTCTGCTCCATTACTCAAAATAAAATAAGGCAGTGGTTTGACAATGCAGCTGAATGACATCAGGTCAGAGATGAGTAGTTTCCTTTAGAGTAGTCAATGATTCAAAATAAAAGTATTAGTGGGCTACAAAAGGATGGAGGTCCACATCTATTATGATCTACTGGTGGATTTGTGTCTCATGCTAAAAGCATGGACTGTTTTTCAGGCAGCATTATTTGCAAAAATTCCTCAAAGCATGAACTGCTTTTAAAGTATTTAGATTTTATCAGGGTGCCTCCACTGCATTGTAAATAATAAATAAAAGCAGAAAGTAAAAGGGTGATACTGTTCCTTTTAGGCTTTGGAAAAATTATTGGATACTAATTATACTTTAAGAAATATGTTAACAGATTCTTCTGTTGGATTCTTCTTTGTTTCTTATCCAGTGCTTTCATCTCTGCCCTTTCTCCATATTCTTTTTGTCAGAATGCCTTCTTTTGCTGACCTTGCCTTCCACTTTCTTAGCTGATTCCTTTGCATTTTTAGTTTTCTTATTCTACAATACACATTTTTCTCCCTCAACTCCTTCTTACACACTTTAGTGTATCAAGATTCTCCATTTTCCCTTTACCTTGTTGGAGATTTCTTTTTTCCCCTCCATTTCCTACTGTGGCAGAGCAGCTGCCTATGAGTTATTCTTCTGGAGTCCCTTTCAGGGCTGACCTGGCAAAGTATCTGCTTCCTGTTTAAGTTGAAAGAAGGACCTCTGTGTGCCTCATTTTTCACTTCACAACCTTGCAGAGAAAATGACAGGTGTCAAGAAATGTTCCTTACCCGTGGTTTTGTGGGGAGTGACTGCTCTCCCTACAGGTGGTGGTGTTTTTGTGAACACATGCATCTGAAGATCTTCTGTTAAATGTGCTTGCCTCCTGTGACTACCTCCAGGCAGCTGAAGGCAAACACTGCCAGCAGTTTAATAGTGCCCCTGTGATTCCTTTTAAAGTGGGAAAAGGTGAGAAGTGTAAGAAGAGAAAGAAAATTCATGGTAACACTTCAGGTCTCAAGATTCTTTCTATCAAAACTGAAGACTTCTGTTCAGGCCTTGATGTACTTTAAGATATCATTTTGGGGTCATATTTACAGTATATATCCATTCTTTAATGTCCTTTAATTGAATTCACTGGCTCAGAAAACTGCACTGGGCATTAGAAACTTTATCTAGTGGTAGAACAAAGTCTCTAATTTCGTAAGATTTTGTACGAGCATAGGTTCTATTTAATCATTAGTACTCAAAAGTCACAACACAGCAGAATGCAATGAATGCATTACTTTTCTAAGGCAATTTTTTCATTTTTACAGGACTTGCTACACATCTAATTTGACATAACCATAAACTGCATGTCTTCTCAAAAATCCATACTAAATTGGTCCCCGTTCAAAGATTTTTAAAATGTACAGACAAATAAACCACTCAGAGCATATAAAAAGAATTAATATCCATAGATTTCTGCTCATATGAGCAAGAGCCAGGCAGAGGGGGTTTGGACACTCCTAGAGGGCAAGGGAATTCTCACAATGTGTGATAGTCATGGCACGGTAATTATGAAGCTGCTCACAGGTAATCCCTTCCTTTCAACTCTTCTACCTGTCTGTCTTTTTCCATTCTTCATTACAGTTCCATATCCCTGTCTTTCTCCTTCCTGCTTGACATAGGCTTGTTTAATTTTTTTTTTTTTTTGACTTGAGATTACGGCTCCTTTAGTTAAAATTTAGGCAAGATCATTTTGATTGGCTGTGTCAAGTTTCTCTGGATGTATGGATTTGTGTGGGTATGTGTGTCTGTGTGCACATCACAGCTGAGAGTCAGACAACAGCAGCATCAGCAGCTGCATTCAGGGTTAGTGCCTCTCTCCTCAAGCTATCCAGCTCATGTAAAAGCTGGTAGGTAGGAATGCTTTTTGGCAGAACTGCAGCACACTGGTTATAAATTATGCTTGATCCTACCTAGAGAATTAAGCTCTCGTTGTGATTGCTATTTCAGTTTTGTTCTTCCCAGAGGAGAAGGGGAAACCGTGCCAATCCCAAACAAGACTATTTGAGGCATGGCCAGAGCTGTGGTTTGAGCTTCAAGTCTGCAGAGAAGAAAGTTGTTTTTATAGCTGGAAGGATTTTTTTAAGGAACTTTGTCTTGGGACACAGTTATACAAATGACTATAAATGTGGATGATTCACCTACTTAATAGGTCAGTACTGAATGCTAGGGCACTTAGGCAAGTGTGGATTTAAATAAGATCTCCAGCCTCAAAAGATATTAAAAATTAAGGATCAATATGCTTTGGAAAAAATAGCTATTAGTTTGTCAAAATTTTGTGTATTCTTGTTGTATAAATCAGGAAAAAATTGTCTGTGAAGGGTAAATAGTAAGTTACTATTACCACTGATCAATGACCATTTCTTTATTATCTATCAAGGCAAGTAGGATTTTAATATAATCAACTCCAAACCCAGCATTTTTAGGAAATGCAACTCTTTAATTTATGCAGTACATATTTATCCAACTTTAGAAACAAAAAGTGCTTTTATGGATATAGTTCCTTGCACCTTTAGTGTTGATTTGAAAAGCTGTGTTTCCCTGAAGGAACATAACAAGTCAATTAAGAAAAAATTCCTGAGAAAATGAGGATAAATTGACAAAAAAGAGATGTTAAAACAGATCACTGTAGTGCTAAAAGGCATACAAATTGAGCAGAAGGAATTTCTGGGTAAGAGATCAGCAGAGATTTGTCACTGCCACACAACATGATTGAATGGATGATAGAAGAACACATCATAAGGCAAGGAAAACATCACACTTCACTTTGTACCTTTGCCTGTTGAATTAAAGAAATCTTGTGATTTAAAGGTTGATAGAGAACTGTATGATTTGAACCAAAGATAAGAAATATAGTCCCATGATTTTCATCAAGGAAATTCAATAGAAAATACTGAAGTATGGATATGAAAGTTAGAAATAATAATTACTGGATAAACATGAATTAGAATTTCTCCCTTCCTACACTCTGTCTAAGCTTATTACTACTTCTTACATGAAGAGATAGTGGCTTTTGAAATGTTATCAGCCTGTCCCAGAAAGTTATACTTAGAGCAAAGCAAATCACAGACTCCACAATTTTTTAAAACATTTTATTATAAAGGATAGGAAACCAAATCCACATTTTTTTCAAACCCAGATAAATAAACAGTAAATATCATGCTTTTAATTTTAAACATGTTTTGCCTTTTGCAATAGGATCTGTAAAAATGGCATTCTTAACTTGGAGACCTGCAAAACTCTATCTTTTGAGAATATGGTGGAAGACAGACTGCACATTTTGCACATTAATGAAGACCATTAAAAAAAACCTGCTGGAAACTGGGACAAAATACATCTGTGAAGAAAGTGCTGCGTAAAGAGTAGTTTGGTAATTCAGCAGAAAACTTCAAATCAACCCTTAGTCAAGATTATTTCAAATATATATATAAATATATACAACTACAAAAAAAAATCTTCCCATTTAAAATGAAACAAGCATCAATTCGTAACAAAATCAGAGAACTCTTAGGGGCTGCAATAGCCTTCAGTGGTACTGTAGCCTTGTGATCTTTAGGAAGAGCTGTTTAAAAATATCCAAGTGTTTTTTTTCTCTATTCCATAGAAATAAACTGCTAAATGAAAAAAAAAAAAGGTGAAAAACAAAGGGGAAAAAATTATCATTACCCCTTTAAAGAAATCAGATCATTGTTGTGCCTCATCTCAGGAACAGTTTAATAAATGGAACAAAGCAACAAAGAGATGAGCAAACACCTCACCATGTGCAGATTCTGTGTGCCATGTTGGTCCCAATTTAATTGATGAGAGTATTGCTTTTTTATTTCAGTGGGAGCAGCATAAACTTTTTCATTTAATTTCTAGCAGAAGTAGAATGACTGCAAACTACTTTTCCAAAATGGAATTTATTCATATGACTTAATTAAAAGGCCTGTCAGTGGAAAGAGTTGTGTCTATACCCTCATAGGCCACCCATTACTTTGTTGCTTGCTACTAGAAGACTTTTCTTTTTTCCAATAGTCCCACACTTCTGCAGAATTTTAATAGAACAAAATTACTTGTTAGCAACCTGTAAGCAGTCATCTAAAGTTCTTTAATATTTATATCCTTTTGAGGCTTTTCACCCTTTGCATCAGTTCTGGGTTTCCTGTACAAAATAAATGACTGTTGCAGGAAATATAAACATGATATTTACAAGTTCACAATTCTTTATTTTTATACAGTTCTGATGAATATTTTTTATAGTTGTAGCCTAAGCACTGTGTAGAACTGGCATGCTTCTGATATTCACAAAAATGTAATAAAAAAGTAAAAGAATTAAGGATAAATCGCGCACATGCAAGGATACTGTAAAATTAATCCATTGCCTTAAGCTATGCATTTATGTAACTTTTTATACCCTAACAGTTTGCCTTTCTATGTTCTTTTGATATAAAAATTCCATGCAAAATCCTGTATTTTCTCTTGGATAATATTTGACATTCTTTAAACCTTCCATTAATTATTCTACATGACATTCAGACTGCCTTTAATGAAAGAAAGGAAAAACCTAAAAACACAGCTACTTTTGTTATCACACTATAAATCCTAGCTCAGGGATTATGCCAATTACCTGATTTACCTCTACAGAGCAACTGAGGAATTTATGCTTATTATCCTTATCATTATTCATATGTTTGACTCACTTTATTTATCAGAAACCTGTCCTTAAAGTATTTAATGAAAAATAAAACTTGCACAAATAATTTGGCTCTGGGATTAACATAAATCCATATACTATTCAAATTCAGTTCATTTAAGAAAAACAATATTTTAAGTTGTCACCTTGGATGCTTTAAGACAAATTTTATTAAAGTGTCTATGTAATCCTTTTTCCTGGGTATAACGTTGGCATTTCACTGCTGAATAACATTCTACTCAATAGACCATGGTTGATGTGTTTCAGTTCTTCAAATTCTGATCCTGTTGCTGAATTAAAAAAAGACATCCACTGGCAAGTACCAAGTTTGGGCAGAATAGCCAAATCCAGTTCTTTGGAAAATCTTTCAGCCACCTTCTTCTAAACCAAGCTCCCCACAGTAATCAAAAAATCAAAATATGGGGTGACTGTTGGGAAGTGTTTGTTGCAGGCTATGGAGTGACAGCGAAACGACTTTGCATAATCCCTACATGTTGCTTTCAAGAAGCCCTTCGCCTTTACCTTCAGACCGTGCTAGTGCTGCTGCTGAGGGCAGTGCCAGCCTGGCTTCTCCTGGGATCCACAGCGGAATTCCTTCAAAAGTCCAAAGGCCGGATCATCATGGTGGTGGATCGCAAGGAGTAGCTGGGGCCTTTGAAGTAATGCCATTTGATGCCATTGAGCTTCCCGTGGTTTTGTCCAGCTGTGTAGAACATCCCATTGAGATTGGAGGGGCCACAGGCATCAAACCACCACCCTGAAACCATTAAGACAAAATCTTAAACTGCAAGTGCACAAAATAGTTTATTTTGTTGTATTAGGTTTAGCTGATTAGGAAATTCTGGTAAATAGCTCATAAATAATGCTGGTGTGGCATTTCCATATTTTCCTTTTCTGCTCTTCTGTGCTATTCTGTAGTCAGCAGTGCTGGAGAACACACACGTGTATTTACAGAATTGCAAAAGTAACTATATCCCAACCCATTCTAGTTTTATACACAGTATGTGAAGTAAAAGCAAGAACATGAAAGACATGAACTGGTTTACATATTTCAACAGCATTGCATTCTTCATTTAAACCTCAGAAAAAGACTATAATTCAAAAGTATTTTGCATAATTTCACTTGTTATTTTGAGTATAAGCATGATTTGATTTTATTTACCAGCCCTTTTCTGTTGCTTTAACTGTGATTGTTCAACTGCTCAGTTACTTTTGTTTCCAGAAAAGATGTTTTTAGCAACTGGATTATGAGAATTGTGGTGCTGCATTTCCCTATTTTAAATTGTTGCTTTAAGAATAAAATAATCAGTGAGCTCTCCTGTTTATCTCTCCAAGATCTTTTCTGGTTAAGGTGAATTTTAGATTGCCATGGGAGCTGGAGTTTTAAGAAAAATTCCAAATAATATGAAACTTGGCAACACCAAAACTACAGAACACAAACTGACAAAGATAAACTAGGTGACATGCTGACTCTACTGAAAGTAGTGGGAGTTGTGCTGGATCCCTTGATGGGAATAGAATTTTCTCTCCAACACCTTGCAGAGTGTCTATGTATAGTAACCAAAAGATACTTAGTTCAGACTGAGAAAGGCAGAATGAATTCCCAGACCGCAAAAAGCAAATATCCTCAATGTCAAAAATGTATTACCTTCTGTGGCTAGGACTTCAATTTGTCAGAAAGATTTCTGTTGAGGTTTTTTTTCATAGTGGGACCTATAACTTTATAAATCTTTAGCACAGTTTTTATGTATCTTTCCATGGAATATGATTGTAGTGAACATTTGTGTCATGAGGCAAATAAGATCATAAAGATCAGGTAGAGATTTTTGCTTTTGATAGTTAAATGCCACTTTAATTAAAAAAAAAAGTTATTTCAGCCTGCACATCACAGCACTGAAATCTTGCCAGGCGCCCTTGTAAAGCATTTCCTAATAGTACTGGTAGTGGTAAACTGATCATCCAGTGAGTGCAAACTGAATTCTGCAGGTGTGACTGTGGACTAGAATGCATAATTTAAAATTTTCAGTGTGTTTTCCAATCTGACTTGTGGAAAAGGAATTAAACTGTGACAAAGTCCTTTGTTCACTGTCCCAGGGAATCCTCATATTCCATCATATCCTCCATTCCACCATACTTTTATCTACCTAAAACAAATGCATTATGTGAAAGTATTTTAATCTATGGTTTACTACTACCTCTGATATGATATTGATTATGTTTGACCCTCAGAACCAGCGCTTACTCTGTTCTTTGTATTCAGATCCATAATTTATGCCTCCAGTCTTGTAATTCCTAAGATTTTAGAAAGTACTTTGTGGTTGTTCGTGGTTTTTTGTTTTGTTTTTTGTTTTTTTTTTTTAAGAAGTAACACTTCATTATGAAATCTTGAGGGATGAGTATATGCCAGATAAATTCTGACAATCTTCTATTTCGGTACAGCTGACCTCCCTTTGATTTCAGTGTTATGCCTAAGGGGGCAATAACCAAAGAAAGAAAAATCTGTAAAGATGATGTTTTACTGTAACAAGAGTATTATCTTGTAGAAATTTAAGATGAAGTTAAATAGAGAAATCCTAATCCTCATTTTTCAAAGCTGGAACTCAGATGCAGCTGAGTTCTGTTTATGGTGTTGGGATGAAGACATGGCAAGCTGACCTAGTTACCATTTCATCTTAAAAACAGGAATAGATGCATAAATCATTTTTCATGGGGTGAAGGTTTTCAGTGATGCCATAAAAAATCAATGCGAAAACTGGATTAAGCCAAAGAAACACATAATTTTATAAAACATCTGCGAGTACTTGCTCCAACCTCTCATCACAGATTTCTTCAAAATAAACACGTCTTTCAAAATGTGTTTTAATGATCTCAACTTTTTTCTTATTGTAGTGTTCTTGTTAGTGAGAATGAATGAATGAATGAATGAATGAATGAATGAATGAATGAATGAATGAACGAATGAATGAATGAATGAACGAATGAATGAATGTTTTAAGGATGTTTCCTAATATTGCATTAAAACTTTGGGTTTGCCTTCTCACTGTCTTTTTTTTTTTTTTTAAGTAAGATGAGGTTTGTTTTGTTTTGTTTTGATTCATGGTGGCTTTTTTTTCTCCATATGGTTATTTCTCCCCTGCAGTCCTCTGAAAGGCCTTCACTCCCCGTAGGGCTTGGGATTATCACAAGACTTCCTACTGCATGTCTCAACAACAAAGCTCACATCTTTAAATGGATGCAAAGGAAATGTTTTTTACAGATGCTTTGTATGTTGAGGGAAAGAGAAATGCAAGCAGTGACTTTTTTGGTAGCTATGAGGAAGTGGGGGAACATAAACCAGAGATTTCTGAAATATATTCCTGTACCACCACCACTGCAGAAAACACCAAATAAAACAGGTCCAGAGCTATGAGACAGTCTGACCCAAGGAAAGACACCCAGTAGCCAGATGTTGGCTTGTTACCTGGAGTTCACAGGATTTTCTTATGAATAGTCTTTTTTATTTTTCTTTGCAAGGTAGTGGCTTTCCCAAATAAGTATAACGTCATCATTGAAACACAGTAAGATTTTAACTTTGGAGATAACTCTTGGCAACAATTTTTGTGGGATATTTGAATCAGGTATGAGAAGGATGAAGAGAGGGCATTGTAAGAAATAATAATACAATTATGGTTTGAAAGTGAAGTGGTAAAAAGAAGGCTCTCATGAGAAGATTAAGAGAATTTTTACTCAGAAAGACAGGTGGTTTCTTCAAGCTGTTGTGATCACAAGTCACTAATTACATATTTTAACTGAGGACCAATCAAATTTTTTAAGTTAGCCTACCTCTAATATTTTGTATAGTACAAGCAGCACTACCATCTCTTTTTGTAATAAAAATCCCTAGGTCATAACAAATATTTTCCAGACAAAATATAAATTAACTAATTCATAGATAAACTGTTCAAAAGTTCAGCTATACAAATAGAAATGAATCCTCAATGTAGATGGCTGTTTTTCTGAAACAGTTAAAGTAGGTTCACATATTGTGTATGGTTGTGCTTCGATCTTTAATTCATGTTGCTATAACCAATGGGAAGTTGTTAAATTTCATGTCAGCTCTTTCCATTAATATATATATTTTTATGCTTAAGCTACCTGTCCCAAAGAGTTGAGCTCCCGACTATATTATATCTATACTGTACTATATCTTTGACTGAATAGGAATGTATATTGAAATAATTTCCACAAATTCTTGCAAAAAAATCCAAAAAGAAACCCAACCTAATAAAGAGGTATTGCTCAAATGAGTAACAATATTAAAAGAAAAAACCCACAAGAATGTTTTATAATGTTTTCTGAAGTGACAAGTATAATTTTTGCACAATAGAGTATTTGTCAAAAGCAATATTTAAAAAGGGCTTTTGTATGCCAAAGCTAACAGATTTGCTTTTCTGACTTGTATAAATTGCAATTAAGCATGTATGCATGTAAAATTCTTTTTTAGTGACCTAATGCTCACCAATTCATGAGTGCTCACTGGGAGCAGCAGTGATTACTCAGGTTTGATGGGAGGTTCTTAGTTGACTTTTACGTTCTAAAATAATAGGTGTCTAAACACTGCACATTTCATGGCTTTCCTCACACATCTCTGTTCTTCTTCCTGAGGACACTGAATGTCTCCAAATGCCCTAGGATCACTGCAGGCCATTCAATAAGATCCAAAGTATGTCTGAATGGTACTTTTGTATGGATTTATGGAATAAATGGATCCTGTGGAAAGCCAATATTTATTCCTGGCCTTTTGGGTTTGTCCATAAAATTTAGTGCACTTGGCAGCAAAACCAATAAGAAAAATTTCTAATCCAAAAATATTGAAATAGTCCTCAATGTTCAAAAGAAATATAAATTTATTTTAGGAAAGATTTCAGTGTTTCTGACATATTATTTTTTAAAGAAGTTAGATAGAAATACTTAGGATCTGCTTGATTTTGCATTGGTAATTTCTCTGGATAAAGTCTTGGATGACATGCCAAACTATCAGTGGAGCCACAGGACAGAGTCCAAAACAGTGAATGTAACAGGAAAGACTTAGAATAGTTTAATCAGAATTTGAAAGACAAATTGCCAACAAATTCAAATTAACTAAAAACCTTTTAAAGAAATTGAAAGGAACGATGTCTATTCTTTCTAATGGTGGAGGATATGACAGGATGGAACACATTTAAATTATCATAGAATTAGTTTGTCAACACGCAAAGCTTTCTTATATTAAGTGTAGACAAACTCAGTAACAGATTTTAATATGAGAATGAACACCAATAGAAATCTTGAAGATGAATAGAAAGACAGAAACAAATAGATAGAGAAGAGTCTCTCTTGGAAAGGGATTAAATGACCTCTGGAAGCAATTTCTATGTTCCTTTATTCCTTAGAGTACTGGATGGACCAGACTACCATTTGACAATGTGAAGATTAAAATAGAATTCAGCTGTCAGGATATAAGATGAAAAGGCATTAGCTTTGCATGTCAACTGGATAATGCAGTCCCTTTTATAGGGACCTTTTTATGAGGTAAAAATAGCATGAAACTTGCAGACTGGTGACTATGTTCTAATATATCAAAAGTTAGTCACTTCCTGAAGGTCTCCTAACACTGTATTACAGTTGCTCATATTTAACCCTGGTAAACATACCAGTGTAGTAATGTTTTTTGTTAAAAGTGCTGCATGTCATATGCATAATTAAATATTTTGAATATTTCAAGAAAAAAAACAAATAGTATTCTAACAATTTGATTATATTTATTTCATAAAAATATTTGGTGATATAAATGGTACGTCATTAAAGGTGCTTCCTGAGCAACTTCTTTATGAAAGCAAAAATATGCATAAAAATTAAAAACTAGTGTTTTTTAAGTAATTAGGTGTATATGCAGGGGTTCAGGTTGGATAATCTTAAGTGTGCTGCCATTGTTTCTTTCAAATATTTTCTTTCAAGGAGAATATAAGAAAAACTGTGGCTCTTCTGACTGGAGTGTATGGGCATATTTCTATATTCAGCCAAGAACTTCCCTCCAAGTCATGACATGAATCCTCCATAGCCTTCTTGCCAGAGATTCATAGAATCCACTACTTGGAGAAAAAAGCAGTGAAACAACAGGCAATGAATGCAACATGGTTTTGGAGTCATTGAGCAGTCTCTAACTTAATAGATGAGAAATCTATTGAGCCTCAATAAATATGTGTTTAATAAATACATATTTCTCTGACTCAGGAAACCCCTGAGATTCAAAAGATACTGAGAAAATACTCAAGGGAGGTATAATTTATTTGCATTGTTATTATGCCTGTATTGACTGCTGTCAGAGACAGGAGATGCCAGATGGATGGACCTCTGCTTCCAGTAAAATAAAACAAACAAACAATTTATTTCAGTCATCTATGCTGCTTCAAACCTGGCAAGACGTCTAGAAAGTCTTCTGTCTTTGTCAAATTATTTTAGGGATCAGAAGTTTACTTCTGATATTCTCTTCTGATATTCTCTGGTATTCTCACTTCTCACTTGAAGCAAGGTAAATGTCTTTGTGAACACCTTAGACTGCAGCCAATGCCAGGCAAAGAAAATCACATTAAAACTCTTTCTCGGTGAGCCAAGATAGCATAAGTCACTCTCCAGTGACTGAAAACAATTTCACAAACAATTTGGGGCTCAGCTGACAGGTGGTATCTGGCAGAATAGACAGGAATTAGGCCCAGGAATGTGATCCAGAGATGTTAAATGCTAAGGGATGTGTTAGAAATCCAAGCATTTTCAACTTCTACTCATAGGCTCATTCTGGTGACAGTTTGTTGCAATTTTAGTGCTTTTTCTTTAGTTTACTGGCCTGAGATATTGAAACAATGAAGAAATTATTTGAATGAATAAGATTTGTCTCCCTTTGAAGTAAAATAAGCATGCTTAGTTAAATTTTCCTAGTCACAAAAAAGTAGCTAAAATATTTAAATACAAGGGCAGTTTAGAGGGGTTAAGAATCCAGTTCATGCACATAATTTTGAAGGCATTCCCTAAAATCCACATAAAGATAGAGCCAAGTAGCATAGCATGGCTCTTGGAAAGACAAGAAAGATACACACAATACACTGTTGGTGCTTCTCTATTATTCTCCCAGTATTTAATTTCTCATTCTAGGGAAGAAGGATGAGATATAGGAAGAGAGAGAATAATAGTCATGATATAGACCAAATAAAACTGACAACTAGCAAGATCACAGAGAGAAATGTGTGTTCCCTTTACATTTTTATTTTCAGCCTTGATTATAACCATATCACAGTCTTGAGCTTTGGCTTATCTCAGCCTTTATTCTTGACATAAATATATTCAGTTCACCTCATAGAGATAACAGACTCACCCAAACTGTCAAGATAGCTAGAAACTTGCCTGAAGATTTCATATCATTCATCATTAAAGAGTTCTCTGTGATGTTGCCAAAACTAACAGTCTGATGTCTTTTTGGGGAAGGAAAAAAAAAAAAAAAAGAAAGAAGTTTTCCAAAACCTGTTATTATTGCTACTTTTCTAAATTAGTCTTTGTCTGCTACAAAACTGAAATACACTCCCTAAAAAGATGTTTTGCTATTTAATACAATTCTGACATTTCTCAAGGAATGAGAAAGTTGTTTCAAGGAGAAAAGCATAGCAGAATGTTTGAGGAGAACTCTAGCATGGTTCAAGACTTTCTTGAGGAACTACAAATTACAGAGCCGTACAACCTGTCTCCAAAGGAACAGTACTCAGAGTCTAGTCCAAAGAGTAGACTCATCTATCTCCAAAGGCTAACTGCACCTCCTTTTACTGTGTGGTGATTCGCCAACCTATGTGGTTATGCTGTTGATTTACAGGAATGCTGCAGCAATATATGTGAACCTTGTGGAATGGTTGTTCAACAGCAGACTGACCTTAGTGGGGCATTGACCTGTCAAAGAACTCAGAAAAGGAAAATAAACAAAGCCCTCAGCCCTCTGAATGAGTTGCCTGGGAGCAGAGGTGTTTCCAGGCAGCTCAGATACATGAATGAGTCTGCACTTCAGCACAGACACAACCCACACTCGGGAGCTTCTCACTAGACTCTGGCCTGCCCTGGAAGTAACACACTTTAATTTAGCATGTTCTCTAAATGGAAAGGTCAACAGCTTTAATTAAAATAAACTACTGACTTCTTATCCACTGTCTGCCTCCAGATCTATCTGGTTAGCTTCTATTTTTTATAGAAATGAAAAGATAGTGTCTGATCACCTGTCCACTGGAAGAAGTTTCCCATGATAACTTCTAATATGAAGTTAGGGGAGGAAGTTAGGGGAGCTTGAAAAATTGGCTCCCTAAAGACTTTGCCAATTGGGTCACATCCAACTGGCAAAAGAGAATGAGGAGTTGGGTTGTACATCTGATATAAATTCTCTGTAAGGGAAACGATCTTCTGTTAGCAGATGATTGCTTTAGAGGCTCATACGTGCCTGGATGTGGCCTGACCTGAATTCAATTAGAGTGCCAGTAATCACAAATAATACAGGTTTAACAGTCGGATCCAAAATACTGAAAAATTTACATGCTATAGGATTTTTTCCAGGAAAGTTAGAAATCATCGCGATAGAGTGTCCAAACAAGATCAGATGTGAAGATAAGAAAGGGCCTTTCTTGGTCATACAGTCAGCAAACCAAAGAATCCCAATTTAAGTTTCTGCTATAATGTGGTATTCTAGAGATAAAAATGAGCTTGCCCATATAGGGACTAGAAATAAGTATCATTTACCAGAGAAAATTCTCACTCTCAGAAGGATTAGGAGTCTAATGGAGAGATAATCTCAGATATTCATTCTCTGCGCTGGAGGGAACAAATACCAATCACATACACTATACTTGCTGGCAGTCAGATTGACTTGGAACTTTAAACTGTCCCATGTAACCTGTCTGTGCTCTTCTCCACATTAACTCTTCTTTCTTTCCTTCTGTAGTTTGACTCAGCTCACAAAGGATATCAGCTTAAACCTTCCAGATTTAAACAGGTGGTTGCAGGTCTAGTATTTCAGAGGTGAGTGAATTAGTCATTTAGTGTCCTTATGCATTATGCTTACCTAACAAAGAAAGTTTAACCATTATAAATATCTTAATAGCAGAATCACATCCCTAAGAGAAATAGATAATGTATTACAAGTCTAGATTTTGATTGTTTCGAAACTTTACCACCTAATATCTAATACCTGGTCATTTTTCTCTTCTTTTGCTGGCTGATTGTCCAAATTCTCACAAACTTCTTTCCACCTTTTAAATCTTTTATCTTTTTCTTTTTTTATTTTGCCTTTTTTGCCTAACCAATTACACTAACTGATGCTTTCCTCTTTGACATTGTTGCCATAGCTTCAGTGCAGAAGTATACTGATTGCATCTCTGAACAATCCTTTCTCTGCTGATAGGAGTCTAGAGGTATTGGCATTATGACAATATATGTATAGAGAAAAGTAGCAGTAATAATAATAAAAGAAGTTTTCACTCAGGACTTATACATCCATGATGCAATTTCATCCACAGTTGCTTTAGGAAAACACAGTAGATGCCTATTAATGTACCATATTTCAGAGTCAGTTATACTCACCTCCAGTCAACATGAGAGCACATTTACACATGCAGTTGTCATTGTCAGCATCTTTTGTACTGAATTCAGCACCATGCAAGATCAGGCTACTCTGTTTTCCAGCAGTTCCACTGTGACCTTTTAAATAAAGCCTGAAACAAGAGAAAACAATCAGGGTCACCAAAATAGAAAAGAAAGATAATAGATTCAGATTTTTTCCACATCAGGTTGGCATTGTATGAAGTGCACCCAGAAAATTCATGAATCTCTTGTGCTTTGGTTCAATCTCTCTGTTGTTTCAGGCGTGAAAAGGAGACATTTAGGGTTTTTCAGTGTATCTGTAGTAGCACATAGTCCTTCCTGCAGAGTAGAACTGAGTTCAAGGAATTGGAACTGGAAAGGCAATGAAGTAGAGGGAGTGAGAGAGGAGGAGTGAGAAGAGATGCCCAGATATCTGGAATATATTGACAGAATAACTGAGTACTCAAGTAACTGGCTTAATTTCTGTTTCTTTACTGTGGCACAGAAACAGCAACCCCGGTTAACAGAAGCCATGTTACTAATGTCTGGGCTTGGAAGAGGATTTTAGCAGCCTTAGAATTTTTAATTCTATCATTTACAGCACAAGCCAAAAACCCAGTTCTGCCAAAGCTGTCTCTGAGTGATGAATGGAGAATAACTAAGCAGTCAAGTCACAAAAGTCTGCATAATTTGCAATGCAAAGCATCTCTTTTCATAAGGAGTCTTTCAAGTAGTTGAAACCACAATCATGAGCTAGGAGCCAGAGCTCTGCTGCCAGTAGCCAAATGTGCCAGCTGCAGGAATGTTGAATGGAGTACCTCTGCCCCACCCAGGAAACACTGAGTACCTGGGCACATCTGACCTCAGATAACAATTGCAGTGACATGTACAAGAAGATGCTGAAGAGAGGGGAAGGGAGAGGAGGGGAGGGGAGGGCAGGGGAGGGGAGAACACATTGGAGGAAGAGGAAGGTATCCTTCGTCATGATAGCTTCATATGCAAGAAGAAGAGACAGGATCTCAGTGTCACTGGAGAAGTTTGAAACCACAATCCTTACACTCAGGAGCAAGCCCTAGCCACTGGAGCAAATAAGACAGGAAAACACATCCCTCTCCTGTCTCATTGAATCTACAGGCTAGGAATAAATCAGCCACAAGGCTAACAAAAAATATGATTTGGTAAATAGTGGGATATACTTCCCCACTGAAGTGAGAGCCATCTGTTCTGTTTCTTCTAGGGTTATTGAAGAGGGGAAAATATATCTTTTAAATATCAAATATAAAATGCATAAGGAGCTACAAAAACAGAGGCAGGATATAAGCAGGAGAGATGTCTGCTCCTCTCTGTGATTTGCCTGGGAATGTTATCCTAAAAAATGTTTTCCCAACTTCTCCCACAGACAGAGTGAACAAGGAGAACAGACGGGAGTCACTGACTGTCACTGCCTCTCTCTTGTTGCATTTTTATCTAGTTATTTTGCATGAATAAAAGAGTAAATGCCTTTACCAGAGTGTCATTTATCCATTTGTTTAGATGGAAGACATACTTTGCTGCAGTGCTCCCAGTATTAGCAGCAGGAGAAGAGAACATCCCTAACCTTTCTAGGCTACAGTAGCAGCAGTAGTTAAGCCATTGCATTTTTCTGAGATGAGGAGAGTTAAATAAAACCAAGTTCTCTCACAGAACTTTGGAGCTGAATTCTGCTTATGAGAGCAAGGGCACCATATGACAGCTTTCCTTAATCAAGTGCATGGCTGCTGGTTTTCGTTGGTTTAGTTTTGGGGATTTGTTTTGTGTTCATCTGTGGGTGGATATTAGATCCAAACAAAGCCAATTGGATTAAACTTTTCATAGAAACTCATTACAGAAAAGTCTTGTCAGGATATTCAGTGAGGTTACTCAAAATCTGAAGGCATAGAACCAGAACTTAGCAACCTACAGAGTTTCCCACTTGTAGACTGATGTGAACTTGACCTAAGTTTCAGTGAATTTCTTCCTATGTGTCCTTTGTTCAACTCTAAAAATGGAGACAGTAGATGCTAAGCATGAATATTTTAAAATTTTTAAAAAATAATAAAAAAATTAATTGTCAGGTTTTTTCCTTTTAATGTAGTTACACTGCCCACCTTAATTTGATTTTAATTATGAATGTTACATGACTGAGGCTGATGATAAAATACTTTTGGACTCAATCATTAGAGCAAATTTTATATATATAGATAGATAACTACACACACATAAACATACAAAACTTTTTGGATTAAATACAAATATTATGCATAGTCAAATACATTTGGATAGCACAAAAATGCATAAGGCCAAGTGTAAGCCTCAATAAAAGACTGTGAAAATCCTTTGTAATTTAACAAGAAACCACCTAGGAACAGGAATTCAGGAAGGTCATTGCATTATGCTATTGCCCAATCATAGTGGAACTTAGCCTGTAATGACCATGTTAAACTATCAAAGGATGTTTGTTTTAGACAAGATTAATCTAAGATCTGTCTTTGCACATGTCCATTTCTTTGTTTCATACAAACAAAAGGCTGGAATTGATCCCATCTTCATTCATTGGACTTTTGCCTTGTTTTTCGGGCTGTGCCTAATATTTTGCAGAACAAAATAAACTTCCCTGAGGTTTTGTTGATAAAAAAAATTATTTTGTCACATGATATCTATGATCTGAGTTTAAATGGCCATACATCCTCATTATATCAGCCACACCAAAGCTCACAGAAGTCTCATAAAGTCAGTATAAAAAGAAAATGCTGTTTACTTAAATAAGAAAGGCAAGGTTAGCCAGACCTTTTTATTAGCAATCAACACAATAAAACCCACTTAGTCCAATAAAAAAAGTACGATCTAAGAAAACATAAAACATAAAGAAATAAATATTACTTGGTATTCAATGTTTTCCCCAAAGGTTGAGGGCATTAGGATTATTTACAAGCTCTTTACTTTCCCTGATATTTTACAAACATTCCACTCATCACAGATTTAGATCTTGCCAGTTATGTTTGACCATCCCTCAACGCAATTTGTCTAGTAGGTCTCCAGTGACTTTAAAAGAATAAAGCTTAACTTGGCTCTGAACTCTAGTGTGCTTATCATACTGCAGTCATGTGCAGATGAACCACAGGGTGAAACAGTAATTCTGTTTCTTTGGGCTTTTCTTCCTGAATTGGAATTGTCCAACAGTTAGGAAAAAATGACACTGCAAAGTTAGCATTACTTTACACCAAAATCAGTCAAAACCCAGAACTGGTCCTGAAGCAATCAGGAGCTTCAGTTCAAGCCATACAGGTCCAAGCTGATCTGGATTGAGACAGGAAGTCTGCAGAGCAGAAGGCCAACTGAAAAGCTCTTGAGCTCCCAGGAGCAATAGATATCTTACTACTTGGACTTCATTAGTTATTCTCAGATTCTCAGATTGGTAGGATTGAACCTTTAAAACAAACTTCAAATAAATACTAGCACACAATTTCCCTCCCTTAGAAAAAATGGTGATTCAGGGTATAGTTCCTCTTGGTTGTTCTTGGAAACAAAGGAAAGTAAGTTAAGAATAAAAAGTGACTCATTACTGATTAAAAGTCAAAGAACATTTTTAGGAGTAAATTTCCAGTCTTTCCACTTGCTCACAGCCAGGAAATTCTGATCAAGAAAATAAGGAGAAATGCTGCTCTGATTTACACAATAGGCAGGAAAAGTAAATTTGTGGTCATATAAGCAAGAGCAAATGTAGTTCATCTGCATACAACGACTCTGAAAAAGAACAAATAAGCAACAGCAATTAAATCATGAGTAAATAGAAGGAAGATAAAAACTGCATTTGTATATTAAATTTTGAGGACTTCTGATGAATTTTCTATGAAATTCTAGATTCACTATGAGGAACAGAGCAGCACTCATTTAGAAACTAGCAACTTTCATAATTGATGTACTTAAGAAGAAACATCAGATTTTTAAAAATATTTCAACTCTCATGTCTTATCTAGCATGAATGTTAGAAACATTCTGCTTTTTTTTTGTGATATTATAGTAATGACAGCTTGGGATCTCACTTCTCAGATGGTGAGGGAAAGCTCTTAAGCATGTTTTGCTTTTCGTCATTCTTACTCTGTGACATGACTATCTGCAGTCCCTTGAAACAAAAGTAGGGTATATTGTGTGCAAAGAGTGGATCTAAAAATATTACATAACTAACTGCAGGACAGCCTGAAAAGACATTTTAAATTTACATCAGAAATTTTTGCTTTTTTAGTGATTAAATGACTTCAAATTCTTTCAAATATGTACAACTTAAATGTCTTCATGCCATATTTAAAAAGTCTAACAGATAGACTGTTAGACTTTTTGGGATAATTCAAAATAAATAACAAAAAAATTGATATAGTTCTGCAACATACAGCTATGAAAATTACAACACAGAGAATGAGATATAAAAAATTCTAAAAGCTAAATGCAATCATAAATCCATGTGAAAAAGCTGTGCTCACCAAAAGTGTAGGAAATAGTTTCTGATGCAGTGCTTTACATATCAAGCATCTAAGTTTAGACTTTGTATTTATTTATTTATTTTTACTAGAACAAGTGAAAGTACAGTAGAACTCCCAGAATTTAATATTAGCTAGTTTTTACTCTATTTTTTTTCTATTACAGTTGCTAGAGATCACTCAGTCCTTTATTTATAGCTGTCTCACAATGAAACAGTTAAGAAATCATCCAACTTTGTTGGTGAGTAATAGTTATTTTGTCTGCAAACAAACAACATAATAGCTTACTACAAACATGGACAACCACCATTAAGAGATGTAGAGAACCATCTCAACTACCTCACTGTGAATCTCTTGAATATCCTAAGTTAAGAGCAAATTTCATCGTTGTCATGGTACTAAAAATTCTCCATGACTGGAATTCATAAGCATGAATAATGGCCTAATATTCTTAACAACTAAATAGAGAGAACCTGGAGTCTTCAAGTAGGTTTTAAAAGATTCAGCATGATGAATGGAGAGGAACACATCAAAACTTGCCTTTGGGAAATACTTTAAAGGGATGCCTCCAAATTCCCACCTCAGTTTTGTCTCTGCAGCCTACAATGTCCTTTCTCCAGCCTGCTCATTCCACATGGCAGGAGGGAATCCCAGATCCCTTCTCAAAGGAGGGATGGTTAATTTTGTTGGAAATAGTCATGGAAAAAATATAGTTGCATGGGGATCAGAATCCTGTACCCAGAGTTTCCTTTTCTGAGCTTTCTCCTCACTGGGTTGTTTGTTTGTTTGTTTGTTTGTTTTCCCTGACTTTGACAGGAACAGAGGGCACCTACATCTCAGTCCTAACCTACTGGTCACCACTTAGGTATGTCCTGCATGTTAAGCATGTGAAAGACATCTTTGTTTTTAAAACCCATGTGACTGACATTACTTTGCCCTCTAGTTTAGAAATATTTGAGGTTGAGGAAGGATTTAACTTGCATCTTCCATCTGGTTCACAGCTGCATCTAAATTTTAGATAGCTTCAATTTCTGAAACAAAACCCACTTGTAAAGATGTTGAAGTTGGTAAAGTTTCATGAAACTCCGTGTTAGTCAAATAATTCCATTCATAATGGAATTTAGGTGATTAAGTCCCTTCGTGAACCAAAGCCCACTGGACTGCAACCACTTAGGTGGACCCAGTATGAGATTATACTTAGGATATCCTTATGTCTAGACTTTAATTGTAATAATACTAAGAAAGAAATAAGATAAAACCAGAGAGCAGCTTCATTTTCAGTTCAGGTTTGGGGGTTGTTTTCCCTCAAAAATTCTTTGATTAATTATTTGGCAATCAAATCCACTTTTTTCTCAATTAATAAGACATCATATCTACATTAAATATTGTTAGTTTCTTAGAAAGGCAATGTGCCTTTTCCTGAATATATTGCAGAATCTCACCAAGTCTCCCAACAGTAATAGTTGTCCATGAATAGCAAAATCACCTCTGTAATAAAGAGATCTTACAAATATTCAATGATAGATAACATGTTGTGAACAGGAGGAAAAAAACCCTAAAGAATCACTGTGAAGAAATACTGCTGCCACTGAGATTGAATGCCTGCCAAAAGCTGGCTAAACATGGAACTAAATATAAGGTGGTAACTATCTGGGAATCCCAATCCTGGTATTTTACCTATATACCCTAACTTTTTCATCCTTTAGTACTCCCACTAAACAATAAAGGGAAACACCCCTTATGCCTGCTAGTTTTTAAAGTCAAAGGAAAGATCATCTCCTCCCTGGAGATGGAGCATGAGCTGTCTGTGCTGGCCAGGGAGATCCCTGTGAGTTTGAACTCTGCCAGACTGTGGAGTAAAAGGCACCTTAGTCAGTGCCCTTGTCCAGATTACAGATTGGGCACTGGGCACGCATTTGGATCTTTTTTCTTTTTTAGGAAAGAAAACTTCTTTTTAAATATAACCTTTGTTTTTTTCTTTGAAATGAGGAGGAGGAAATATTTAGATTTAATTAGGACAGTGAATACTCTTCTTATGAAAACAAGCTAATTAAATCAACCCACAATTTTTTTTTGATCATGAATCAAGATTAACTAGCTAGCAAGAATGTAACATCAGATGAGGTAAATAATTATTAGAAGTAAACTAAAAGCTACTCCAAAAGAAAGGAAAATACTTTGGAGAAATTGAAGAAACAAGATAGGGTGGAAGATGACAAAAACTTAGTCACCGCTACTCACAAAATTTTGAACTCTTGCTAACTCATTTAAAGGAGTTGCAAGAAGAATTCACCACCTTGATTGCCACCTCTTTGAATGAATTACTGATGTAAAGGTACCAAAGAGAAGCAGAAAGGGAATATCGCATATGGTGTCTGATTGGAGAAAACCAGAAATATCAACCATAAAACCTAAGAATACTAAATTTTTCCCACTCCTATCTTTAGCACAAACTTGAAAAACAGTGTACTTGGTAAATTAATGGACTTTTTATTTTACTTTATTATATTCCTAATAGAATTTGTAACTGCAAACAGTAGGCATGATGGCTCTGCAAAATGTTGAAAACCTGAATAATGCACTAAGTAACTCTGACAACTTGAACAGATTTTTAATTTGGCTCTTAATATTCTTGCTGCCTGCACATGAAAATAATTTCCTTCTACATTTCCTTTAGAAAATTGTAAGACAAAATAACCTCTGTACTTCTCCTTGGTGGTGACTCACTGCTGTAATTATTGTCTGACATCACTGTAGCTCCTTGCCCATTCTCTTGTTGAGACAAGTGAAACGTGCCAGCCAACAAAATATTAATTCAATATATCCTGAGTAAGAACATATACCTGCCAATTTTAAAGATCGAATATGATCAGTTTTCCTTTGGAATTGTTTCACAACAACCTAAGGGACAACAAATGCTTTATAGTAGAGGGATCCTTCCCTGGAATTGTACACTGTTAACCGAAAAACTTATTTTCTTTCTAAGAGCCCATGGAAATTTTAGCTTGTGTTTGAACTTCAGAGCTGACTGGTCAAAGGAGAAAAATATGTTTATTCTGGACAGTGAACAAGCAAACAACCCAGTCGTGAATAAGAAACACATCTACACATTACAGCAAAATATAAAATAATCTAGTAAGCCTGGATGTTGTACTGGTTGTGAGGTTTTACATATAATACAACAAATTTGCTTTTTCTATATTAAATTTGATTAATAACTGAGTAAAGCACTGCACTTATTGAGTAAAAGTATATGGGGTAGGGACAATTAAAGGACATGAGGATCTACTGTCAGAGAAGTTTTTCCTAACATACAGCACATGGCCTGTCATACTGCCGTGTGCAAACAAATGGTGCTTTGTCACGGTTTACAACAAGAGTTTAAAAATATGTTTATTCTGGACAGTGAACAGGCAAACATATGCTTTTATTACTTGAAATACATGCTACAGAAGCCACAGAAAGTCACTGTGGCAGTGTGAGCTGCTAGGTTTGCAGCTGACGTCAGTAGCACAGTGGTGATGGAGAGGAAACATACGGTAACACTGAGTTTTACTGCTAACAGAAACAGAAACATATTTAAGGCCACTATCACAATGATGTGTTGAACAGAAATAATTCCCTCTACTCTAATCTCTCACCAAACACAACACAGAAGAGATACATTAATCTGCTACTACCATTTTCTGTTAAAACTATTTTTCAACACAATACTTATTAAAACAACATCACCCACCAATATTTTTTTCTCATGGAAATCTGAAAAGAAACTTTTCAGTTTTTAGATTTATTACATTTTTTATTAAATGAAAGTTAAATTCTTGCTACAGAAAAAAAATTTCACTCTCTCACTAGCTATATAAATGCTAAGATTTCCTGTTTCTGCAGAAATGACCACTTTTGTCCTGATTCATGGCTCTATAAAACATAATGCTAATTTATAAAATGTAGGGACTGAATTAATTTCAAGCTTGAAATAACTAGAGATGATCGATGTTTTAGATGGACATATAAACACTGAACTATGTTAAATGATAATGCAAATTATTTTTATATCATTGAAGATTGATGAACTTCTTAAAAAAAAAAATACAAAACTAGAAGTTATCTGAACTTTTTCCCAGCACATGGACAAAGCCAAGGTCAGAGAAATTTGCTTAATTCAAAATGTAACCTAAAATAAAAAAATATTTTTCTGCCTACTCAAACATACTTCGTGGGTTTGGCTGAAGCCAACAGCAGAAATGCCAAAACTGATTTTTAAGGGATTTTTTCCAGCACAGAAATACAGGGACTCTACAGAGAAAGTAATATTTTTAAAGTTTTTAAGGTTTATATAAGTAATCAGACCTTCTGATGCTTATCTTTACTGAATTGCTGAAGCTTGTGGTGTTTGTATATCTTTATTTAAGGATCTGTTTTACAGACATTGAAGTTAGTGTAAAAGTTCAGTGAACATTTGTTGGAAATTTGATTTATCTTTAAATTGATTAATCATGTTTGAAAATCCAGTAAAAGAGACCCATACAACTACAGTAAAATTTAAACTTAATATTTCTTCCAAAACATGCTGGGAAGTTCCACAAGTCTCATAAATATAGTTTGTTGAAATCCATGCAGATATATCGTAATAGTGGATTTCATAAATCTATGCTTTAGTTGTACTGAGGGTGACATTAATTATACACTGTCATCCACATAGGTTATACATTATACTAATTAACTGTTTTAGATAAAATGGAAATAGAAAACTTCATGTATCAGCATGCTGTTCATGCTTATTTTTACCCTGATGGCTACCGTAGAGATACTGGGTTTTTCTTACCACGCAGTGTCACTGAGAAATATCATTTACAGGCCAGAGTAAAATATTTATCACACAGTTCACTTAATTGAAAACCATTAATCACAAGCAACTACAAAAGTTACTAACATCATAGATAGACTTATGTTAAAAATTTATATTAATCTTACTGAGATAGGTTGGTGTTTGGAAATTAATATGTCTAAAGAGTATATGGTCAATGTAGCTTGGGGAGAAGGGTGCAAGTGTTTTGATTTGGGTTTCTTGTGGCAATTTTAGAGGTTTTTTTTTTTCTTTGTAAAGAGTGTGCTAGAATTATGCCTGAAATTATCTGTAGTTGTAGTCTAAGAACGTTAAGTACCCTAAGTCCATCTTTACTGATCAATTATGTTAATTAAAACTGCTATGTTGTTGTTTGTAATTAGAAGCAGAAATCTATGAAGATGACATTTAAATGTGTCATTTCTATTTACAGAGATACAAAAGAATATTTACACATGTACATGCCTAGTACTTCATGTTCCATAGTTTTTGTATTTCTTTAATTTTAATTTTTAAAGAACCAAAAAATATTAGTAACTTTCTGGATGGACATGGTTTTTTTATTTTACCTGGATCCTCACTCTTTTCTTCATTGTGGAGATTCAATTAAATATTTATACAGCTCATCAGAGAACTGCAGTCTACCTGCAACAAACCATTATCCCAAGGATTCAGAGTACATTTCAGGGAAGAAATTGAAGTGGTAGTTTAATTGATATTGGCCCTTCCTTAATATTAGACTATTTCCCTGAAGTTCCATGGTTGTGATAATATCTCGCGTCACAAACCAGGTAGTGAGAAAATTGAGCCTTAATCACCCCTGTCCTGCAAGAGAAACAGATCACAACCTGCATCTAGTGCCACAAAATATTGGTATTTCTATGAGAGCAAGTGGTAAGAATCAGGTAAGTGAGGAGCAGAAAAATAAGAGCAAACCTAAGGACTGGCACTTAGATGAAGACTTTTGATTCCAAATATTTTGCAAAAACCAAAATGATGCGGTGTCCTTGAAAAATATTTGTTCCAAAAATGTCAGAGGTTCAAGTATCTCCTGTAATGAGTCAGCTGTTGTGATTCACTTTAGGGAAACATTTACCCTTCTATGCAGTGAAAGTAGGATGCTGTCATTCTGTTCAAGAATCATGCCCCCTTCACACAGGCTTATATTGCTTGAAGTTGTGCTTAGAATCCAAGCTTTTGGCTAAAACAGCAATGAGAGGCACACTAGCTAACAGAATTCCTGACTGAAATATGACCACTCAACTTACTTTTTTTTCAATCAAATTGGATGTTGAATAAGGTGCAACATGTAACCACCATTAAGAAATTATTTAAATACTGAATTGGACAAAATATCTATGTTGAATAAGATTTTTTCCTCATGTTTCCACTGGCACAACAGTTGATTGAAACAGTGAAAGGTATCTTTTAAATGCCATAAAATGATAGAAAAATTTATGTTGAAAAAGACCTTTAAGATCATTGAGTTCAATCATTAATCCAACACTGCCAAATCAACACTAAACCATGTTGCTAACCAGTGCATCTCCAGAGGTTTATAACACATCCAGGTATGCTGACTCAACCACCCCTCTGTTCTAATGCTTGACAACTCTTTCTGAGAATTTTTTTCCTAATATCCAATCCAAAAGTCCTTTCATGCAGTTGGAGGCTGTTTCCTCTTGTCACTTGTTGCTTGGGAGAAGAGGCTGACTCCCAAAACCTCTTGGCTACAACCTCTCAGATGGTTGTAGAGAGTGGTAATTTCCCCCCTGAGCCTCCTTTTCTCCAGACTAAACACCCTCAGCTCCCCCAGTTACTCCCCACGAGACTTGTGCTCCAGACAATTCCCCAGCTCTGTTGTCCTTGTCAGGACATGCTTGAGAAATCTCTGGGGGGAGTTGTTGTGTTGTTTTTTTTTTTTTCCCCCTCAGGAATAGCTTGGATATAAGGAAATGAATCATTATTCATAAAGGTGGAAATAATTTGCAATTAATTTTTCATCAATTTGTTTTGATTATTTATTCTTTATTCTGCGCTAGCAGTGCCATCTTCTTTTACAATTGTGCGCCTTTGGGAATTTGCAGATTCTGTTTTAGAAATTTTCCAGTTGATAATGACCTAATCACTCTACCAAATCTTACTACAGAATTGTTTTAATGTGGATAGAATGGAATGAGTTTGCAGCAACCAACAGACTACAATGTAAAGAAATAACTTAATGAATACACATTTAAATAAATATTTTGGGTTCTACAAGAGATTTTTAAGATTTATGCCGGAATTCACATCAAGAAATGTGTGCTTCCCACTGCATGAATCCCAGAGGAAAATGCAAGGATATTTTTCAAAGCAAAATGTCAAGCAGAATTTTCTTTCTCTTACCTGTGTTTGAACTTGTTCAGTCCTGACGGGTAAACCAGTTCACAGTTTATGAATTTCCTCTAATCAGATTAAAGGGCTTTATCTAGTGGCTATGTACTCAGACTCGTGACATCAGTAAATAGCAAGAGATATTGAAAAATCACCTTGTGGAGGTGACAGGAAAAGCAATAATTTCCAAATATGGAAGCAATATAAGGTAGTATTAATGACAACATAATTGTCATGATCTCTTCCTGACCCTTATATTTTAAATCTTTTTAAGGTTTTATGTCATCTTAAAGAGTGTGTAATTATAATGAAACAAGAGTGACTTGACCTTCAGTTAGAAGTCTGGTGGTCCTGCCTCAACAAAGTACTTACTATGTGCTTAAGTGCAAAGAAATTACTTGGGTACGTTGCAGAATGAGCGCTGAAGTCTGTGCAAAAAAAAAAGAAAAAAAAATGGAGGAGGGGAAAGAGAAGAAGCAAAAAAGGTGGGGAAAAGAAAGCCAAGGTTTGTCTAATTTGTATAGTATCATTCACAGCAGCATTATTCATTTTTTTGATTAAAGATGTATTAAATTTGAATCAGGATGTACAATAAAAGTAGTTATATACACAAGCATGTCCCACCTTCAATCTGAATAGTGTGCAACAGGTCTTGCTTGATCCTTTCACTCATTAATGTCTGTATTGTACAACATGCTACACTTATCCTCTGGCTTTTATCTCCATTATCACATAAAGGTTAGGCTTTCATTATAAGGGCAAGTATTTAGGAAAAAGTAACAAATTTTATAAGTGACGGATGCATAGAGAGTTTCTGTGAAATGTTTATAGCTATTTGAAAAATAAATATTGGCTTCACTGTTTCCTTGGTTTTCTTAATGCAAAATTAAGTTTAAAAAATGCCAAAATGAGTTATGTGGCACTAAGACCTTGGTAGAAAAATATAAACAGACTATTAAAACATATTTCAACTCCCTTGGCGTCATTTGTGGCCAACAAACAGTCATCTATGAGTGAAAGGTTAACTGACTGTCACCCATTTATGATCCAAGTCCTTTCCTGGTGCCACAATGACCAGGCTAACAGAGATCAGCATGTTTTACATGCCTTTTTCCCCCTAAAAACCCAGGTCATGACCTAATAAGAGCTGTGATTCACAATAATGACTCCTTTGGTTCAAATGGCATTGAGGTAGGTGCAAAGAGGTTTTAGTGCAGTGCAACTGAATTATAATTCTAAATAAAAGAAAACAAAACATGAACAGTGCACATGCACTTGGTTCAAGTGTGTTGAGTTGCTCCAGCACTGATTTAGAATTGAAAACACTTCAGCCTCTAGGATATGATGAAACAGAAGACTGGAGACCAAACTCCATATGGTACCAGGCACTTTTCCTTCTTTTTCTAGGCTTTCATTGTTATTGAGTACCTCCTTCTTGCAGATCTTTGCAGACCAACCAAATAATAAAAACTTCACTGTATTTGATACCACAATAAGTTTGTGCTCTGACATTAAAACCTGTTATCTGTTTGAAGGTTTATGTAAATTAGCAGCTCTTTAGACATGGTGCATACCTCTGCTTTGGGGTCTAACCCATCTGCTGCCTTGCTGCTGTGGACAAAATAATGAATAATATCACTTTTTCTTACCATTACCTTAGAGATAGTGATAACTAAATCAAGTACCCATTTAATAGGAAAAAAATTCCAAAACTCAAACCCAAAAGAACAAGAAACTCTTAAAGATTGGTGCAATAAATGACTACTGAAAAATCTGGGATGATCCCTTTGCCAGATTCTCTTCAGGCCCCACAGGTACACTTTACTTTCTGACTCATAAAAGAAGGAAACTCAGAAAAAATACTACACCACTTTGCCAGTATTTGCTGAAAATACAGTAAATCAGGGCAGAAACTGTTCTCAGGATCAGGCTCTAGAAACCTTGCCAGTAGAGCTGCTAATCATAAAAGGACAGGGAAAAACCTCTGGCATTGGTTGGCTGGGAAGCTGATAACAGATTTCAGAGACTTTAACCATGTACATTCTAGATTAAATAGGGGTCACTCAAAGACCTTCTGCTTGTGTTTTTCAAGTAGATGAAAGCTTGCTCTGTCAGTTCTCTGAGCAGACATGAGCTCATTCTGCCCACACTCTGTCCTGGCTGGAAGCTGAACTGTCGCAATAAGCGCGACACTGAGCCTACTCACAGGCAGGATATTTTAGCTTGGGCTCAATGCCACATTGACAGGTCTACCAAGCTTCTGTTTAGCTCAGACAGAGGGCAGAGAGTCAGCAGCTATGGGGGCACACACAGCTCACACTCCCTGATGGGGCCTCCAGGTCCCATTCTTCTTTGCTTCTGCATTATGGAGATCTAAGTTTGAATGTTTGGCTCATGGTGATAATTGTGCAAACTTTGCAAGCAGCATTTTTTTTTTTTTTTTAAATCTGGAGGTATTATCACTAATACTAAATAAATTTGTCACAATCATATAATTACTTAGGGGTCAACTTCAATTTGATGGAGATCTTGGTCATGCACAGGAAGAATATAATTTTTGTCATTGAAATGAGAGACACATATTATTTTTGGTACTCATATTTTATGCCTTTTCAGGACTGGTATTTGGAAGAGTCATTTTTTTTCAGTTTTGATCAAAGTTATGGGAAGAATAATGTCCAGGTCAAATATTTTGAGCTGGACCTGAATTTGATCCTGAAAATGTACTGCACCATACACTTGCACAGATAATAGTGAAGAGAATGATGCAACCAGGGAATCTTCATTAAAGAAACTTTTCCAATACAGAAATGTTTTCTAATTGTGAATTTTACTGTGAGATTTTTTGCTCAATCTACATTTTACTTTTGCATTAGTTTTTCTGCTTGCACACTTAAGATAGATGCATTATGCTGCAATATTAAATATTCTGCATATCATGATTAGCAAACATTAATGAAACTCTAAATTTTCATATTATGATGCTGTATCTATCTGTAACATTTGACATGTCCTTACATATATCCGTTACTTTGTACACAAATTTTCACTATGCTAATCTACATTCTGAAAATTATTATAAGCTGCAGAGGGTTTTAACACTTATGTTATACAAGAATTAAATTAATTCAAATAGTGAAAATGTTACAAGAGCACACAACTTCTAATTAAGAAAATTATTTTAACAATAAATAATAATTATTATATTATTCATTTTTTAATAGAAATTGAGGCAAATACCACTTATGTCCCTGTGATGGATAGCCTGAATTTAAATACCACATGATCTTGGAGATGTCTCAGTATTCTACAGAGAGCAGTTTTGACATTAAAAAATTCCTCATGGGTGGCAAATATCCAGAGGTACCTCAGCTACAAAAGATCCTTTTATTCAGGAGCTGTTTGGTGTCAAAGCCCAGTGGAGATGAAGAAACAATGTTACTGATTTCTATATCAAAAGCAATATTAATAAAAAAAAGTACTTTTTAGCTCTTTGTAGATACTTTGATGGAAGTAGTTTAAAGAAATGTAGCTCTTTTTGGTGTTATTACTGGTAGAAGTGGAAACTCTTACCTTGGGGACAGTAAAGTGCATTCAGCACAGGATTTGATAAATTTTGTTAAAATACTTGTTGGAAATTCTTTCATAATGTAAATGAAGAGGTGGCATAAAGCAATAAAGGCTTAAAAGAGAGTAACACTGTGCAAGAAGACTGAAAATGTAGATAGTGAAGATAATAGAAAACAAAAGGAAAGTAGTCATTTTAAATTGGAGAAGCAAAAAAAAAAAAAAAAAAGTCGGTGTTATACTAAAGTCTGTGCAGCTTTCTTTTAGGTGCCACGACATGCTCTGTCTACCCCTGTTAGCAGGGACAGACCTTGTGAAATCTCCACTGATTCACAATATGTAAAAAGGAGATCACTACTGAGTTTCCATTGATAATTTTTCTGCCAAATATTATAGTCATTAAAGAGTTATCTCAGACCTTGGACTCATATACTTGTGCAGTAGCCCTCAGCAAGGATTTCATTACCCTGATCTGTCTAGAATTACATTATTCTCACATAAACCTATTTTTCTTTTTTTCAAAAATTCTTCATTGGGTAGTAAGTGGTTGAGCTACTAGTCACTGTTACTCTCAACTTTTCATGTAAAAATTTACTGGCCTGAGAGACTGCTACTGACCACGTAGGAGTTAGGTTTTTATGGACTCAGCACGAGAAATGTTTAAAACCACAAAACTTCCCTCAGCATGCCATAACCAGCAACGTGTGTTCTGCTGCAAACAAGTTACTCAAGATTCACTGAGCCTCAAAGAGATACAACAGTGTGTAGCAGAATAGTATCCACTGCTTCGTAACATAATTACATAATTTAATAAAAACCTATTTAATTCGAAAGAAGACATGGAGCAGGGAGCATAATCTTAAAAATCCTTCTCCCACTTCATGGACAAGTGACTTGGTACCTATTCATTCACTGAGCAGTGAATTCATCCCTGCGCAGTGTCAGAGACTCATCGAGGAGTCTGTTCCCTGGCAGCACGGATTGCTGCTTTCTCTTGGGAAGCAATAACTATGGTCTGGATACCCTCTGGCAAATGAATGCATTAACCCAAGGCTTTTCATTTCTTTCGTGAGTAAGACAAGACATTGTCTCCTACCTTCAGGCTGTGGGCTGTGAACTGTCAGGGGTTATAAATGGATGCCTTGCTATTTTCAGAATTTCCTAATGGTTAACTCTAGGCAGCTCTCTGCTCTGCATGCTGCCTGATTTGGCTTCTGTCTAAAGAGCTTATCTCTCCCCAGGCATGTACAGAGAATTGAGTGTCTCAGATAGGGTCCTGCAGCCTGTTCCTAGGGCTCAACAGCTTTAATGTTAGCACTGAAAATCTTTATCTCACTTACCTGTAGGAAAACATGTGAATAATCACTTAAATTCATTAAATCCGGGATGACATCTAAGAATAGAAAATTGTTACAGAATATTTTTTTTTCATTGCCTCAAGTTTGAATTGAAGTTTATTTTATTTTAGATAAGCTTTATGAGAAAATAAGATACTTTTGTTCTTGCTCATATATTTTCCATTTTTTAAAAAACAAGTTTAGGAGCCTGGAGGAGGAGATAATGTCATGCCCACTATGTTCCATAGTGATAGCTGTGGTGGAACATACTGGAAAACAAGCTTCTCTCCAGTTAAGTGGCTGAAAAGCCCTAAATATGCCAAAGGAAAGAAAAGTCTCTGGAATCATAAAAGCAAAATCAAACTTAATTACTGAAAGTCTCTGACTAATATCCTATTAAAAACTACTGGAAAGTGGTTTCTGCAGGCATGTGAAACTGAATATATGGAGAACCATCCAGTATTGATGAAGGAAATACCTCGGCTTGAAGAAGGTAATTGAAAATTAACCTGTTAAAGGAAAAGGATACAGAAAATCAAGGCTGAATACATCATCAATTTAGAGATAGCTTGGAAGATCTAATAATGAAAATAGATAACAGATATCTACCTATTATTGATAAATAAGTGGATAACAAATGGTTAGGCCATTTTTACATCAAATTCTGAATGGGACTTACACAGGAGGCTTTGCTTTCCTCCTTGAAAACAAGGCTGCTGTACCAACTAACAATGTATACCTAGTAAAGCTTGTATACCAGTACTTTTCTAAAATCTTAAGGAAATAATTTACTTGTGCCATGGAACACCAGTGCTGATTTCCCTCCATGCCCAAGATACTGGTTCATTAAGGAGTTCTAGCATTAATTTTGACCGAAATAAAACATTTTTAAACAGATAAGGTCTGATAAATTTTGTCATTTATGGGCTGCCTTTGCATATACGAATCCTCTACAGTATTTAGTAACTAATATAATAAAATCATAGAATCACAGAACAGTCTGGGTTGGAAGGAACTTTGAAGGTCAAAGCTTCCACCCCAGTGAGCAGGAACACCTGCAACTAAATCAGGTTGCTCAGAGCTCTCTCCCACCTGACCCTGAATTTTTCCAGAGATCGGGCATCTACCACTAATTTGAGAAACCAGTTCCAGTATTTCACTGCCTCATTACAAAATATTTATTTCTTATGCCTAGTCTAAATTTATCCTCTTTCAATTCAAAACCATTATCCCTTGTCCTATGGCAACAACCTCTATAAAAACACTGTCCCAACCATTTTTATGAGCCCCTTCTAAGTACTGAAAAACTTCTCTAAGGTTTTCCTGGAGCCTTCTCCAGGCCGAACAACTCCAACCTTCTCAGACTTCCTTCACAGGAGAGGTGTTTCAGCCCTGCAATGTTTCTCACGGCCCTCCTCTGGACCTGCTCCAGCAGGTCCATGTCTTGTGCTCTGAGGGATCCAGAGATGAATGTAGTATACCAGGTGAGGTCTCACCAAAGCAGAGCAGAGCAGAGGAGCAGAATCCCCTTCCTTGCCCTGCTAGTCACACTGCTTTTGATGCAGACCAGGAGTCATTTGGCTTCCAGGGCAGCAAGTGCACATTGCTGGACCATGTCCAGCTTTTCACCTCCTAGAAACCCAAGGCCTCCTCTTACAGGCTGCACTTGGTGCCCTGGCCTGTGTTGATACTGGGTGCTCCCCTGATCCAGGTCCAGCACCTTGCTTCCTGATCGGAATCTTCACCTGACAGCCGTGACTTCAAATAGCACAGAGTGGCTTGGTAACTCCATCAGCCAATTCCCCCAGGACTCTGGGGTGCATCTTGCCAGGTCCCATAGACTTATGTATGTTCAGGTTCTTCAGATGCTCACAAAAATGATCTTCTCTTACAGTGAGAAGGAATCTGCTTCCCCATTCCCTATTTTGTGGTCCATCTGCCCAAGAGCTGTGGGAACAGACGTTGCCAGTGATGAATGAGGCAAAAAAATTTGTTGAGAACCTCAGCCTTCTGAGCCTAACTGTTGTAACTAGTTTTGTCAGTCTTGCTTATGGAGGAAAGTGTAATTTATTCGACTTTCTTTCTCTTGCTGACACACCTGTAGAAGCCCTTCTTGTGATTCTCTGCATCCCTTGCCAAGTTCAGCTCTAGCTGCATCTTTGCTTTCCTGATTTCATCCCTGTATAACCAGGCAGCGTACCTACACTTTTTCCAGGATACTTGGCTGTGCTTCCAGTGCTTCTGCATTTCCTTCTTTCCCTTTAGTTTGACTAGCAAGTCTCAACTCAGCCATGGTGCTCTCTTGCCTTTTTTTACTGATTTCTTGGATCTGTGGATTGCTAGATCTTGAATTTTATGGGAAGTGTGCTGAAAGATCAATCTGTCTGTTCTGCTCCCTTGTCCCTTAGGACACATTCCCAGGGACTCCTATTAATTAATTCCTTGACTGGAGGTTGCTAAAATTCAGGGTCCCAATGTCACTCTTTGCCTGATCCATATCCCTCAGGACTGTGAACACCACCAATGCACCCGGTCTATTGTCTAGGAAGTGTTCCTGTCTTTGACAGGGGGTTGGAACTAGATGATATTCAAGGTTTCTTTCAACCCAAACCATTCTATGATTCCGTAATTCTATGACCACTGAAGTGCAGGCTGCTTCCAATCTTGATGTCAGTGATTAGCTAGCTTTTGTTGGTGACCATCAGATCCAGTTTTCCATCCTCTCTGGTAGAGATGCTTATTACCTGGCTTAAGAAGTTATCCTCCATGCACTCCAGGAATCTCCTGGATTGTCTACAGCTCACTATGATAATTTTTCAGCAGATGTTGGAGTGACTGAAGTCCATCAGCAGGAAAAGAGCCTGTAAGTGCAATGCTTCCCATAGATAGAGCAAGAAGGCTTTGTCAATAGGCTATCTTTGATCAAGTGGCCTGAAGCAGACATCAACAACCAACCTCCCTTTGTTTCCTCAGTCTCCAATTCTTACCTGTAAGCTTTCTACCTGCTTGTGGCTGTTCTTCAGAAACAACTCTTAGCAGAATATCCATTTATTGATGTAGAGGGCAATGCCTCCACCCCTCCATCCTTGCCTATCCCTTCTGAACAGCCTGTGGTCACTGACAGCCACACTCTAGTCAGGGGATTTATCCCACCAAGTTTCAGTAATGGCAAGTAGGTCTTAGTTTTCTAGTGGCACAGCGGCTTCCAACTCCTGTCTGTTGCCCATGCTGTGTGCACTGGGCTGTCAGCTGTGCCACCCTCTTAGAGAAAGAACCCTTGATTCTTCTGGGATATTTCAGTGGTGTTTCTCTCTTGGCTTCTGTTAGCTCAGGAGCCCCTGGCTCATCTTATGAAGACTTCAACTGCACTGCAGTGTAGCCAGCATGTCTCAATGCATTCTCATGAGATTCCACAACAAAGAAGAAGGAAACCTCTCTTCCTGCTCCATGGTAGTGATAGCTATTGTATATCGAGCTAGAAATTACTCTAATGAAGTTAGAAGGGGAAAATTATTAGCTGCGGATGGATAGTGTATATTGGGATTTATGTGGATTAAGTTAATTTTTTTAATTCATAAATTCCATGAGTATATTTAAATCAACTTTCAGTCAGAGAAGTTTTTATATTTAATTTCTGCTTACATTTGGAGATACTGCATGAACTGCCAGTGAGTTTTAGTCACTGATATGATATAGCAACACTGGCATATTTCCAGAAAGACCTCTGGTTAATGGGCATTGGATTGAATCATTGCACTTCTAGTATTTAGACTTCATGGAATATTATTGGACTGACAGTATTGTTAAATAAAACAAAATTATTTAAGCCAGATATTTATATATACAAAAAGATGTTATTGATTTTAAACCACTGTTTGGGGAAAATATTTTCAAATCACAGAAATTATGCATACCACAGATACCATTCTGTTAATAGGATTTTACATGGATATTTCCTCTGAAGTAGACTTGCAAACTGAATTTCTGCTTCCAAATAAAAGTGAATACCTACAGGCTTTTTTCATTTTTGCACCATGACTGTTTTTGAAGTTATTCTATATTTTTCAAATTTGGCAAGAAAAGTACTGGGGTCTGGGCACAAAACTGGGTCCCAAGAGGATCTGTGTTTATTTTTTTCACTTTACTACAGATTTCCTATATATCTTCCATTTTAATTTTCGTTCCCTATTTGAGAAAAGACTGAATAGTAAGCCTTTGAAGGCTTACTGTGATACAAATCACACAGAAGAAGCTAAGCAGATGGCTAAAAAAACTTACAAGTCAGAATTGATCCCCTTTTTACCTAAAAAACTCACGTGACACAAGAAGAAAGTGTTACGGATACAAATGCATTACTGAAAAGCCTGGATAATAACAAGAACCACACCAATATTTAAAAATGAGATTTTGTACACCAAGGAAGTGACAATGGCCTATTTGTGTCCTGTTTCTGAAACAGCAATACTACGTGGAATATGTTTTTTAATTAAAGATACATAAAACCACCTGTCCCCATAAAATTTGTATTCTCAGATAATACTTATTTTACTATCTATTATAGAACTTTCAGCAGTAAAATTTAAAAGACTGTACAGATAAATATATTTTTCCCTATTTTACAGAAAGATAAGTCAGGATTTTTTGCCAGAAACTCCATCATTAGTTCAACAATGGGGATGATATAAATAGCCTCAACCTTAAAAAAAAAACCTAAGATGAACATTATATCAAGGCTTCTGGAAGCAGACTACCTACCTGATTTGTCTAAGAAAACAGAGAAAAATAATACTATTGCTGAAACTAAATACACAAACTTTTAATCAAACAAATCTAAAAGTCCAATATTCTACTCAGTGAATTGAAAACTCTCTGCTACCAGGTCCCATAAAGCTTACCAATTCTTGGTTTACTTTCAACAATTGATCTTGTTTTCCAAAGCAAAGACTGGAGAGGCACAGGGTATTGGAGAGCTTGGAAACTGTCACTTAGATTTGCAGGGCTTGGAAGATCACATCAGCAGTTTGAAGTTATTTGAGTAATTTTAATGACTACCCCTCCTGTTTTCAACAAATTTCATCAACTTGTTGCTTCTGAGGACCCACACACCTGACTTTTTCTACACGGCTGTTAATGCCCTGTCAACAGGACTCTTCTGCTCCTAATGGATCTCTCCTCTCTTTCACTTTCTCATGAGATTTCTCATGTAATCACTTTCTCATCCTCATTCCAATACAGTCTCTTCCTTATTTTAACTACAAAGGTTAAACCACCTTAAGTCCAAACTGATTCGGGGAAGTTAGGATGTTCTCGGTCTTTCATCAGTTTTCACCTATGCCTATATCAATCCCAAAGCCTTGCTCACCTGAGCAGCACTGTCTGATAATTTAATCATATTTCTCCATGGATAGGACCAAAGTTAGTGAATCATTGCAGCAATAGCAAACTTTTCTAACTAAAGAATGATTAAATACCAGATTACACCGTCATAGGGAGATTAGTGTCTATTAAACCTCTCTAACGGTTCTGAAGTAAAAAAAGCTCAACCAATTAAAAAGTGTAATTCTCCCATTCTTCAACCCTTGTTTTGCTTCGAAGTGCTTCTCCTGTATCATGAGTAGAAAAAACAGATGTATCTGCTGGCTGAAATTACTACTGTTCGAAATTCAGCATCAATATATCTGTTTTCATAAACTGATATGTGGGATTATGTGTGGTGCCTGAAATCCCAACGCATGGTTACTTTTCCTGTTCAGTTTTGGAGGATCTGAGGACATGGGTCAGAGCAGCAGTGTATCGTAGCTGTACAGCTCTTAAGAACATCCAACAATGTCAAGTGGGCTTGGCAGAGTCTATATAGGAAAAGAGAAGAGGTGGTGTGTCTTTTAGGATTCTCTTTCAACTCATGTTTTTATAGTTCTATAAATAATTCCTAATTACATTAAGAAACACTGCACTAAATGGGAGATCTGCAAGATCTGGATCTTCTTACTGAATGGAGATTTTACTTGCCAGAGCGTAAGTCACAGAGTCTGACAGAGATGTTTTCATCATCTTTAGAGATAGTCTCTGTGTAGTCATCTTGTGTCGGTAAGAAACCTGAGGATGTTCTAAAAGAGGTCAATCACTTAGAAACTGTTATTAAGGATTTCACATGTGGCATAACATTTGATTTTCTGTTTCGGTTATCATTCATCATTATGCATTTACTGATTCAGTAACCACCTTCTCATCTCAACCTTCTTCCCGGTCATCATCTGGGATAAATAGACTTTATTCTGATTTCCCAGAAAACCTCTTGGAGCTGTCTCATTTTGAAAGAGAAACAAGTATATTTGAACTTACATGTGTTCAGCATTACTCTTTTTAATAATAGATTCTTTGGACTAATAAAAAGTAGTACAGAGAATACAAAAAGCCCAGAGAAAAAACAGAACCCTTCTGAAATCACCAACTGGGAGTTATCCAGACTGAATTGAACCTTGCGTAATGTTGAGGCTGGATTTTGGAAGAACAACATGAAAATGATTTTTGATATTTTCTCAAGCAGATTTTATCACTTCATGGCCTTTTTCTTTTTTTTTTTTTCTTTTTATTTTTCTTTTTCTTTTTCTCTTTTCTTTTTTGGGCATTAGACCTGGAACTTTATTTTTTTTCACATCTTCCAAATACACAAGGTATTGCCATAGCAAAATTAAAGATGTTCCACTTTTTGAGCTTTTAATTTCAATGCCCTTTTTCTATTTCAGATTTTCTTGATACGCTTCCCAAACCAGCTTAGAAACTTGTCTCTTTACAGATCACTATTACTTAGTGAACTAATGTTATTTGAAACTAATGTGGATCTAGCCAGTGTACATTTACATATTTTTGCTAACAGAAAAAACATTTAATGTGGGTCATATAAGAAAAAAGCTTTCAAAACAAGACAGCATCTGTTTTGTTTGGCAAAATTATTTCAAATAACAGTAACTAAAGTTTTGAAAAGGTGTGCTGTTCTGTGTTTGAGGTATTGAAAGCAAACATGGCAAATGCCTGAAAATTGTGAAGGAAATGCACTGGGAGCAGGAGTTTGGGAATTGTGGTTTTCAGCTTCAGAGGAATCATTTAAATCCTTAATGGCAGCTCCTCAGATAAAGGGAAAACAGCATTCTCTGAAGGGTGGCCAACTGTTTAGTACTCAATAATTAGGTTTTTATTCAGCTGGCCTTCTGGAATTGCTGCTATCACAGATAGTGATGCTGGCAAGCAAAATAAAAGAGGTTTTATGTCATAGGATGCATTCCTGTAAAAAAATATAAAATAGCCCAACATAATTTTGGTTTTCAAAATATCTGTTGGGCATATATTTGTCTGGACTAGGCACTAGTGCATTTGTCAAGCATGAAAAACAGTTTAGACTTGCCTTTGGCTTACACATCATTTCCAGAACTGTGACCATGTTACTCAACTATTTTCTTTAAATATTCAAACATACTTGAGCAAAAATAATAGAGGAAATAATTTGAAACCCAAAGTGCCAACAGAGATGGACTTTTTTACTTCTTTATGTTTTCATCTTTGCTTATTCCAGAAAAGTATGAATTAAACTAATTCCCCATTTCCTCAACACAGGAGCTTCAGTTGCACCATAAGGAGACCACAGAGTGTGAGCATGTCTCATTCTGGCCTTCATTTATATTATGGAATAGGACAGGAACCAAAAGAGCAGTCAATAGCCTCCAGTCAAATTCCCTTTGATTTTTGTGGAAAAGTAACTTGGACACGGGTGGCAGAATTTATGCCTGTTACTCAATATTATAATCTCTCAGGCCTGTATGCCCCCTCTGATTTAATGTCTACGGGTTTGAATTATATGTTTTTTGGTTTTCTTAATCAGAAAGAAGAATTTACATGGATCCATTTTTACAATTTTTTCGATGTTGAGAATATATTATTTATATTGCAAAAGATCTCTCTTTTTTTATAATGAAAGTGGGTTTCCTTTTCCCTTCCCTTCCCTTCCCTTCCCTTCCCTTCCCATTTTGAAACAAAACAAAACATTCTCTTGCCATTTTGCCATGAATGAACCCAGAGAAGTCATGAAAAAGAAATCATCTCTAAACACGAGCTTTAACACAGATTTTCAACAGCCTTCCTCAACAATACATGTTGTCCTTAGTTCAGAATAAAGATGAGCAAAAAAGACCGGTTTTGTTAGCAAATTCAGTCATTTTAATTCATCCCCTGAGTAATACTCCTTTCCTCTGATTCATCATAAATTCTTGAGCTACATGTAACTGGCCATCAATATTCTTCTTCATTTGACAAAGATTTGTCTCATCTTTTCCATTTGAACATCTTCTACTGATATTTAAGACCTCACTTTTACACTGCTCTTTTTATGTTTTGTATAAATCTTTCTAGCCTCTCTTTTGAGAAATTTCCTTTACTTATATTTATTATTTGTCTAAAACTACTTCGGAATAGGTGCTCCACCATTCCTGATTTGGGGAAATGGCTTTCCATGGGCAGTGTCAGGCACTGCTGGAGGCAGCAGGGGCTAGAGCTATCCTTTGTGTGCAGAGGATCAGTCCTTGCTTTATGCAGGAGCTAAACTCGTACTGATTGCTTCTAAAGGCATCCTCTGCACTTGTACACCATTCACTGCTGCCCCTGACAAACCCCAGAGGGCAGGGGCACTACTCTGTGCCCCACCTGGGCACAGCCCTGCTGGCAGAAAGAGCAAATTGCTCTCACCTCCATTTCACTGGAGACCCGGGGGGAGGGAGGCAGTCAGCATTTTTGAGAATCATGTTACTTGAATTTAAAGATCTGAATACCAGTCTAGTTTCACACGCTGTGAATGTTTGAGTTTACAATATATCTGTTTCTCTCCTGAGTCTTATGCTAATTAGATGGGCTGTAATAAATATCTGGATATTTTTATGGGTTTCATTTTCTTTTTCTAGCATTGTACTGTCTGCTCAGATGAAGGAATTATTAAAAAAATAGTATAAATGACTAGTTAAAGCTTTTATCTTAAAACAAAGCAGGGGAGAAAAATATTGTTAAGGAAAGCTTTTGTGTTTAATTTCCTCAAAATAATATCCAGCATTCTGTTTTTCCTCTTCATTTACACTAAATTTTTAGTTTGGAAAAATCTGATGGTTTAACAGCATTTTTGATCTTTTATTCCCATGTTCACTGTTTCAGTCTTTTGGTTCTGAGGAAGATATCTTTCAGGTTTTAATGAAGAATCCAAATCTTTTTTCTATTCAATTAATTTTGAGTTCTGAATATAAAAGTTATACAGTTTTTAGCAGTTCTACCAGACAATACGATTAATAGATCCCTTATTCTCAGATATGTTAGGTTTACTCTATCCTTCTATCACTGAGAAATCTGATTTATGTTTTATTTTTACAATCTTTATCCACTTTTGATTAAAATCAGCATCATATTATTGTCCTTTCTCATATTTGACAAGTGAACAATTAACAATATTTATCACTCAGCAGAGTCAAAATAATTTCAATAGATTCTTACCTGTAATTCTGTTTTTCATTTCCTATGTGAAATCTGTCATACTGTGAATATGCCCGGTTTCCTTCCCAGTCCATTAATTCAATTCTTAGAGAATATTGCCTCTGACTTGTTATTGCAAAGATAAATTCATTTCCCAGCCAATGTTCACCTGATGGGCTACCAAAACCCTAGAAAAAATTGGCAAAATAACTAGATGTAATTATGGTAATAGGTAGAGCCTTTATACAATAATAAAACCATCATTATATTTTACCTGTTCACTCTAATTACTGGTCATAGCTTTCTTTGCTCCAGTTTGACTGTCTCTAAAATGATTCTACAAAAATGTATGATGTAGGAATGTCATGCAGTTCAACTAGTGTTTGGAAGGGCAGCTGAGGTTATCAGCTGGAAATCATTTTAAAGGTCCATGATATTAACAGCATGATGCTGTATTTGCACGTAGTTCAGTGGGAATACTTGACATAGTAATATTTTTTAATGCATTTAATATGGGGTTAGACCTTGTTATCTAGCTCTTCTCCTAGTCACCTTGCTCTCCTCACTTTTCATATATTCAGATTATCTTATTTCTGGTTAAGCAAACTATCTAATTTTCAAACATGGAAAAATAATAATGAAAGAAAAAGTATAATTAATTTTCAAAACCAATTCCTAGATATATTTTTTATACATCTTCCAGGTTTTAAAGTTTTTTAGATTGTAGTGAATATTTGACTACATTAAATTTAAGGTTTTATTTAATGTTATTAACTTATTTACTATATATTAGAATAATATAAACTATTAGTTCCTACCTGAGAACTCTTCAGCCCATTTTACATTTTTCTTTCTTTTTCTCTTTAAACAGTAAAAATTATTTTCAACTATATTTATTTGTGAAGAACTACTCCAACATGACTATGCTTATTCATATTTCTTAAGGTAGGAAAAATGGGAACCAGAAATCTCCTGATTTGCTTACAGTGGTGTATTAGGGGTGTTTTAGAAGGTCCTGTAAAATTTCCTAGTCAAATTAAATGAAAGATTGGATTATTTCCAGAAATAACATATTTTTTTAAAGGGGTTAAAATCAAGAGACTTCCTTGGGACTAAAGGTTAGATTATGAGAAATGTGTCTGTGGGACACACTGGCAAGACATCGATCTTCTCTATATAATGTTTCACCCACTCCTAACATAAGATTAAAACATTGAAAGTAGAGCTCTCTCTCTTTTACTTTATTGTATTGCTGTGGCTCCAGCCCTGATTAGTTGCATCTTTCCAGGATGAAATTCTGCCTCCCCAGAGGCCACGTGGTAGCACAGGTAATACTCAGGCAATGCATAAGTGTATCAGCTGCTAACTTCCAAAGAAAATTAATTAAAAAAATTTAGAAGCTTATAAGTTTGAGTGGTCCAAAAAATAAAAACGGAGGAAATTTTTTTGTTGTTCCTAGAGTACTACAGTCGAAAGTACTTTAGTCAGGACTCATTTTTGTTTACATGACCCTACCTGAGCATATATCTGGTGACTCACTGATAGTAGAGGCTGAGAAAACATGCCACATTTGGGTATGCTGAACTGAGTACACTAACTTATATTTTGAATAAGCATGTCTGCCTTTTGGCTCAGAGACTATCAAGAGATAGCCATGGACAAAGTGTTTCATCTGCAAGAACTGAAATTCAGTACTCTGTGGCAAGTCTCTAAGTCTCAGACTGAAATATGGGAGCATATTATTAGCTGGCTTTTCCTTTCCTGCATGTTATTTCATTATATCCTCTTTCTCCAGTAGATTATTTCCTATAGAAGTCTCTGTAAATACTGGTTGTAGGTAATACTGGTGATGTCCTGCTTTGAACCCATCTCTCTTCCAGTGTGAGCTGCTGCTCCTCAAGTTTTCCCATTATGATGCTTTCTGTTATTTCTCACTTGCTGCTTTGATGGGATTCACATTTATATTTGGCTTCATACATTGCTCCTAAAACACAAAAATACTTGTTCCTCACCCGTACAAACCCTATCTACAGCTGGCACACCCCTCAGTAGTCATATGTGTTTTCTGTCTGTGGCTTTGATTCTTTCCATCTTCTTTCCTTGTCTTTCTACTGTCCCACCTGGTGTCTCCTGCTCTAGTAGCTTTGGCAGTGTCATACCAGAGCAGTTAGTGGTTTGTCTCTAACATCTTTCACCACTGGTCACTGTCACTCACCTTGGAGTAAGGCAAAATATGCTCTGCATAAACTACCTACCAGGAAGTTTGTCTCCCTAAAATCCAGAAAGAGGAAGTGGGGCACAGTTGTTCAGATATCAGTCAAATTAAGTTTTCTTGGAGTTTACACGGTTTCTTATTCATAGAAGTATTATATTATCATTAATAGTATTAGTCTATCTTTAAGAGAAGGTTATCAGGAAATTCTTTCTCTCTTTTTTCCCAGTACGAGAAAGCTGAGGGAATAGCCCTTTGAACTGTTGTCTATTGAATTATATATATCTTATCTCATTTAGATTACAGCCTATTCAGGATGCAGTGTTTGAACATTATATGATCCGTTATGTGTTTTATAAAACTCCAGACACCAAATATAATTATCCTGAAATAATGATTTTTATTCTCCAAATTTTCACCTCCTTTTCCCTTTTCACATGTGTTATTGTACTAAGACGAAAATCTATCACTAAGTGCTTTGCTCTCTTGACCAGAGGAAATAAAGCTGCAGCAACAGAAAACAAAAGAAATATAAAAAAGAAATATAAAAAGAAATATTAAAAATTATGAGGAAATCCACCACATCAGTTATGAAAAAGGAAATCCTACTATCAGGAGCTACAATACTGAAACTCAGATTAGAAATGCCTAGAATAAGTTGGGTTTTTTTTTTTCCTTGACACAAGTAACTTCTTTTAAACCAAATTACTTGCTTTTATGAAAAGAAAACCAAGGAAGTAATTGGGATATAAAACATCTCTCTGAAGCAAGGAATGTTCCAAAGAAGAAGCAGTGTACTTTATTAAACACCTAATATGGCTAGAAAGATATAAACAAACAAACAGGCACTCAAAGCTTTCATAGATGTAAACCAGAGAGGAGCAGTACATTTCTGTAAAGCACAGAGTTGGCAGCAACTCCTTCAAGTATAATTTTATTATGCCAAACTCAATTGTTTCCAACCTGTATTTAGTCTGCAGTTTACTGCCTATATTTCAGAGTTGAAGAAAGACTTGCGTGCATACTGTTTTTCCCAGATGCTTTGGCTGACTTAATAACTAGACATCTCTCCTTGTTTATATCTTACTTAGACTGTCTCTACTACCACACTACTACTTAGATGGGATATGTAAACTTTTGTGTGCAGAAGAAAATGACATAATATTAGCCAAAAAAGCCCTGAAAAACGTGTTTTAATTTTGCATTTCCATTCCCAGCCTTGAGGCTGGCAAAGAAAAATAGTTGTGCCTGGTTCTTTTGATTTGCCTTCAGAATCCTTAGCTTTCAAAGAACATTTCAGAATTTTATCTTCAACTGCAAATTTTTTTTTCTTGTCTCAGTTAGAAAACAGGAAAACATACTTGTGTAATTGTGATGCCCACCTGCCCTTTATATTTGTGAAATACTTTTTGAACACTTTTGAGGTTTGGTTAAAAATCACACAAACAAAGTTCAGCAAGGTTTCAGAGGACTGGTGTCTGTGATGAGTTGCTGCTGGGAGAAATGCTGAAGGAGAAGCACAGCAGTTGCCTATTCCAACTGCTACAAGCAGACACAGAGCAGGCAGCCAAGTGCAGATGCTGAGCAAGTATTGCCTCAGAGGTTCTTAAACATCTGGGAGAGATTGGGGGACATAAAAGGGGAGCTCAAGCTTTTACCACAGAGAAGCATAGAAAATAATAGGGTTCTAGAAGATTATTAGCAATAACAGGACTTCAATGTGGGACACAGGACAAAAGTCCACAGAAAAGCAGACCTCATTAATTTTGATGTTCATGAGAGAATTCAGTAATTGTTTGATAATTAAAATTCAGCAATGAAAAATAAGCATTTTAGTTAGCAGACCATTTGGGTTTATACTGCTGCTCAAATCTATGGGGCCCCAAGTGATAAGATGCCTAAAGTCTTGCCTAAGACCTTGCTTGTCATTTATGGACTGATGACTAAGATTTAGGACAAGAAATTTGGTTTTGAGAATGCCTGAGGGCAGTGTTAAAAGTTAACATTAGGAGTGACGTATTTCAGGCCCACAGTTGTTATTGAATATATTTGTTCCCCAGTACATACATGTACTGTCAACAAACACTTCAGGTTTTTGTATTCAAATAGTTATAGCAAATGCTTCCAGAATTATTTGTGTTAAAGTTTTGTGCCTAAACTCAAGGAATTACATGAGGTGATCCAAGTCATCTTCAGCTATCAATCCACTAGGAAAAGGAACATCTGTATTTCATGAATGTGTTTGCAGTTAACTACATTTTAAGACTCTCTGAAACCCACTGGGTCTTAAACACTGTTCCAAAATTGCATTTAAAATTACTAAGAGACACTATTTTGTCATTATCTTTCTTTATTTTGTTCATTATATGTTTCCAAATAAAGGGATTAATTCTTTAAACACTACACTTTATTCCAAAAATACTCAAATTTGTTTTTCCCTAGAAATTTGCATAATATTTTGGGATGGCTGGCAAATAAGAGGCTTTAAGTTCCCAAAACAGTGCTTAATATAACAGGAAAATGTCAGTAATTTCCAAAAGTTCTCAGAGTTCTCCTTCATTTTCCTCACTAGCACTCTATGGAAGCTGGGAAAATATAACAGGGAAATATGCTTACATTTTCATAATATGCTTTCGTATCTCTCCAGTACTAGTCACAAAAAGGATACACAAATATTTGCACTGACTCAGCACAGATTATTTTAATTTTTCATTTTATTCTTCACAAACAGAAAAAAAAATATTTTTGCTGCTGAAAATTGCATTAAGATCATATTTTGGCAAAGGCTGATCTAAGATATAAAAATCACAAACAATGAGTAAATTCTTTTATCCAGGTTTTGTCACTGAGAAATAATAAAGTAAATGTTTTATATTACATTAGAGCAGATTGTTCTTGTCAACATGATAGAATCTGTTTTCAAAGAAAAAAAATAACACAGTACAGAACCTTACTGAGAGTTGCAAGTCCATTTTTGTAGTCAGATGAAGCAAAGGTTTTTTCTGTTTCTATATAACTATATCGTAAATTCTCTAAATTCTGACATAATGCTCAACTGCTACGCAAAAAAAAAAAAATGTTCTTTTGTATGGATTAAAGTACTTAGAACTAGGAATCAAAGACAAAAGCACATAACTGTTTAATGTTTATTCTAGATGACATCTGAGCTCTACATCAGCTCATTTTCAATTTCAATTTGGTTGTTAACAGAGCCCAAACTACTAAAGCAGTCATAAGTACAAAGAAACAGAATTCAGTACTGGTTTTAAAAGTGCCCTTAAGAATTTACAAAGTTGATACTTATTCAAAAATAATAAGTAGGGTGCAAAAGAATTTTATTAGCTTTGGCAAAATCTGTGAGGGTATTCTGCCTGAATCATGTTGCTCCAAGTTCATTAAACAATTATCTCTCTTGCTTTATTTATTTTGTCTGATAATGCTCACAGGAAGCTTTGACTTTTTATAGACAAAACAAATTGAAACCAGACACAGCCCATATATCCTATGGGTTCATCTTCTGTCAGAAAATTCAGTGAATAAAGCAGATAGTAATTCAGTGTTTTACAGCAGCAGCGACTTCCCAGAAGCCATAAAGAATATTCAGCTCCTTTTGCCTTGGCTGAGAATGTGGAATGGATATTGTTTAAGAAGATAATTTCTAAAAAATGTTTGTATACTTTTCTTGTATACTTGTATATTTTCATTCCCATCACATTATATTATCATTCTGTTATTTGAAATAAAGATTTAGTTTATAAATATTACTTCCATTTCCTCAGACAACATATGCGTTAATTAATGTTAACTTAAAAGAATATTGGAAAACAATTCTAAATATTCAGATTTTTTCCCTAGGAAATACAAAAACATATTTGTTGGCAAGTTTAAAAAATATATTTAGATTGAAGCCAGAGATTCCTTCTCAAAAGATTAAAAAGAAAACTAAGCTATTGACAGTTTAAATAAAGAACTAAATATCTGTATAATCTGCCTGAAAATCTTGTTTGTAATCTGCAGCAATTCAGTCTGTTTCACTTCGTTCTAGACTAACCATATAAGTAGACATATAGAAATTAGGTTGACTTTTTTCTTTTTTCTTCTCAAACACACACAGTATCAGTAGCAGCAAAACTCCCGGTGAATAAAAATCACTGACAGAATGCAGTGCAAACCTTACACAAAGGTTACCTCTGGCTGGGCAAGGGGCCCAAAACAGCTCAGTTTCCTACACATATTTCCTACAAATAAAACAACCAGAACATCTTCTTCAGGTCTGGATTTTGATCTAACTTTCTTACTATGTAACTGAAAATAGGAGAATATTTCGTATTGACACAAATTACATTGAGAGCCTCAATCCTAAACCACCCTTTTCACTCTAGGACAACTGGATCCTAGGAATGCACAGACACTTAGTGTGGCTCCTAGTAAGAGCACCCCAGAGACATGGGTATGTATTAAAGAAAATAAAAGTCATTTTTTGAGCTTTAATAAAATTAATTTTGAGTTTTCTGATAACTTTCTGATAACTTTCTGATTCATTATTTGCAAATAAATAAATGGTAAATTTTAGGGCTAAATATACAACATGTAAGAAAAAAATCTAAAAAAAAAGGTATTTTTGGTCATTTCGGGCAAAAATAAAAACTTTTGGGATGTAGAACTTAATTCTTTTCTCCAAATGCACAGATTAATTCCAAGCAGCAAAAATGAGCATGGCTAAGAGCATAGATGCTACAGCAAAGACCAAAAGTTTGTGAGTTTGAGAAGGGCCTTGAGTTTCAGCCCCATAATCTGTCTAAACAGAGCAAGCATCAAATTTATGGATTGTTTTTGAATCTCATGCTTGGCTCAGCTGGTAGTCTAAACAGTTGAACAAGAATAGAAGCTGACTGACATCAGAGTCAAAAAGTTATACTTCTAATTTGACACGAGCCCCAAAGTGAAGAGCTGCTTCAGTGAGTTCCAAACTTACAGATCACACAGAAGATGCTCCTCCCTGAAGAGAAATGCTGTTCCATGATGAGAGCACACAACTGCTATTTGGGAAGACCTCTGCTACAATTCTACTATATTTTCAAGTCACAGATTTTAAAAGTCACCTCACAGAATCTCACCGGGCTCTTCTAATATAGCATTTTCATCTTGTGGTTAGAACAGTTCTTTAATGCCTTTCAGCTTTCTCATGGTGCTCTACTAGAGGCTTTTATTAGAGGCTTCTTAAAATAAGCTATATTTTGATATCATTATATAAAATTTATTAAGTAACAGTCTTTGGAATACCACATGAGTCTTATCAGTCTAAATTAATGCTGTTAAATTGAAGCACTGGTGGCAAAGCAGACACAAGTATATATACATGTGTCAACACAGCTTTTGAAACTGATGTCATCCAGTGATGTTGCTTAGGAAAGACTGTGCTGAGTATAACACATTTAAAACACAACTGCGCTCCAACACAAAATTGTGTTTAATTTCACATCCAAAAATATTCTCCAAAATAGAGGATGCTTCCTTTTGTAGTAACATCTCTGGTGCCCAGTATAGTGATCCAACCCTCTCCGAGACAAATATTGTTTCATTCTTGCTTCCTTACATAATTCTATTGAAGCTTACACTGTAGAGTAAGCCCTGGTCAGAACCAGAAGAGTTTCATGAGCATGTTTCCATGAAATGGAATATGGTCTCTCACCACTGCAATATCACCTCTATCCCTACTGGACATACTGGATTTAGATCTCAGGAGAAGCAGAGAAAATGCTGTCTCTTTTTATAGCACTGATGAAAGTAACAATTATCTGAGTAACTGTTGCAGTCAGAACAGACTTTTTATTAAACTAGCATGACATGCCATTCTTTATCACAGAAGGCTGGGTCTCTGTGAAAGGCGTTACTCACATCATATCTTAATACACATTCCAGTTACCAAAAATCATTTCCTCATATCCAACTTACTTGGTAAATGTGTGAAAGAAACAAATTAGTTCCATGTCATCTATCCCGGTCACTTGAAGAAAATTGCTTATTTTCAGATGTAAGAAACTTATGACTTTGAAGCATACTATCATAAGTAATGAATTTGTTGCTATATTTTACAAAATCATTCATGTCTTGAGTGTGCCTTTTTAATCCCCTTGTAATCATAACTCCCTCTTATAAGTCATTCATTGAACATATTAATTCAAGACCACTACTACTCCCAACCTGTCTGGTTTGTTTACACTACAGAAATGTAACTTCTGTCTTCTCCATGGTCATGCATTCCCTAGTTTTTGCATTTCTCACAGGTCCATCCTGTTCTCAAATCCTTCATTATGCAGAAGGGATCATGCTGGTGTTACAAGGCACTTTATAAACTTCTTCATGCTACTGACCGGGAAAAAAACACAAAACCATCTCTGCTGAAGAAATTATCTCCAGCTAGTAGCTAGATGGATAGATGTTGCACAGATAGCCTTATGAAGGCTCTCTTCCTTCCAGAAATTTTTTTGTATTCCTTTCCTTTTCCATGGTTATCATCAAAATGCTCACCCAGGTTCTTTGAACCAGTAATTCTTTCCCTCACAACTGTTCCACTAAGACACAGGGGGAAGAAGAATCTGTGAAAAGTGCTCTGAATATTTCCTGTGCTAACAGTGAAACTGTCTGATATCTAACACCAAAGTAGCCCTAAGCCAGTTATCATTTGAGAATGGCCTGTTACCTGTCACTGCTTTGGTATTATTTGTGCATGTTATTTGTGTCAGACCAAAACTACTCTAAAATTTAGTGATGAGGATCTTCTGTCACAAGACATATTTGAGCTCTCTTTTAAAGAACACAGGGGTATATCTATCAATGCAAGAAGTGTGAAGATTTCACAACCATAACAATGCACAACATACCTTAAATAGTTATAATCCTGGAAAATGAATGAAAATTCATTCAGAATATCTAGCTTTAAAAAAAATGAGAATTATGAAAGATATTGTTCCCACACTATGGGCTTTCAAATAAAGAGCTTTTTTTTTTTTTTTCTGTCAAGAACATTTGCCTCAGCCAAGCCATATGGTTTATGTAATCTTTGTTTAAAATCCCACCCATATCTGAAATTATTTTGCACTAAGATAGTGGAACCAGAATCAATAAGCTTACACAAACAATTCTAAAAGGTGCTTTATGCATTTTTATGCAGTCATTGTCTCACTTGAAAAAGAAAGTGATGAACATAATGTTCTAATTATTGAAAGTGGCGGGAGCTCTGTCTGTAGTTGTTCGATTCTTCAAGTATTTGGGGATGAAATATAACCTGTACACTATTTGTAAATTGATACAACTACAATAGAGAATTATCCATCATCAGTTAATGCTCCAAGAGGAAACTACATCAGCTTGAGTTTTTGCCGCTTTTTTCAAGACAAATACAATATAAATGGTGGTGAGTACCTATTTTGAATGAGAAAAATGTTCAAGTTAACATTGCTACTGAAGCAATATGGAAAAAGAAGAAATGTCAGAGTTTAAAGACAATAAAGGTGGGCAGGGAGAATTATAACAGGACTTGAAACTTGAACTGAAACTTTCACAAGAGAAATTAAAATTTTCAGGCTTACAACAGGTAGAGACCATAAAAGGAATTAGGAGGCCGCATTCTAAAACAGGAGCTGAACAGTTTGCAAATAAAAATTGAATGCAAGTAACATCTGGAAGTTTTTAGAATGAACCGAACAACGGCACTGAATAATAAAGCTTTATTGAAATGGTGGCTCTTCTGTATAATTCAGGCTTGTTGGACTTGCAAAGACTAGTGAGATCAAAACATGAGGGGACCAGCAACCTTACTGTCACAAACAAGAAGATCTTCAGGAAATAGATAGGACCTCTGTCCAAACTAGAACTTACTCACAGAGGTGAACTGTAGGAAGTATATAAAAATGTGTAAAAATCATCGTGGTCTAGAAGGAAATCAGAGACTTAGAGTCCAAAGATGTGTTTGGCTGTCTTTTAAGTAAGCAGAAGACACAAATCACCAGACTTGTTATAATACCTCAAATTTACTGAGGCTCAGAGGAAACCCAGGCTATTCCAGGTAGCTCAGTGTAAATTCCCACTAGAATTGCATCCAAAAATACATCCTGAGAAAGTTCTGGTGACTACCTCCATGGTCTGGCTCTCAGTGTGTGAAGAATTTAAGCCTCAGAAGAATATAAATTATCCTGCTCTGGTGTCATACCATATTGACACTATGGAGACAGCCATCAATTTGACTCAGCAGCTTTAAGGAGAAAAGAAAAAGAAGAAACTGCACATAAATGGGAGTGGTTTTGTAGATGTGCTCTTCAGGCACACACAAATGCTACTGATGACTTGTGAAACGATTGGCAGCAGACTTGTTTTAAGCACTGAACTGTTGTTGGACTCTTAGATATTAATCAGGAAATTAAAGGAATGTGGAATTTAGTGCCCAATGTCATTCTTTCCTCAATAAAACCAAAAGGAAAAACAGCTGCTGGTCAGGAAGGTAGGAAGAGCTTGTCATAAAGCTTAGGAATTCATCTTTGAGTGTACCATGTACAAGTGATCCTAATCTATCTCATAATCATTCACTATGAATGATTAAAAGCAGTGATAATTTTTTTTTTTCATCAGAGAGTGGAAAGTAGCAATTAAGGCATAGAGTACAATTAAATACTGACATGCAGGAAAAGAACTGGCTAGGAAAAAGATTGCTGCTAGCTGGCTAAGGCATGCAATTTCAAATACCTATTGAGAGTTTTTCTCAAGTGAGAGAAAGCAAGAAAATAATTTTAAATGTCTGAGGAAACTCCCAACAGTCATGACCCCCAAGAAGGCCCCCTAGGAAACTCATAGTGAATGTTGGGCTATCAAGTGTTGAATGAATTCAGATAATTTCATGGGAATTATCAAACTAGACATGCTAAAAGGCTAGAGAATAGGGAATCCAATACTCCATCACCTAATTTGGCAAAAGTGGAGACAGTCACTGGGAAAGGTGCATTCATCCAAGAACTGAAAACTGGAAAATGATCAAGAAGTCTCAACAGCCAAGTTAGCACATGAGCTAACCATTTACTCAGATTAGATTATTGCTAATAACTGCCTAATAAATGCCAGAAACTGTGTCTTGGACAGTAAGCTTGTGGAAAACCCTAAAGGGTCTTGGGTTTGCAGATGGCAAGCAACAGTTTTTTAAGTGATATTCCCCTCTAGAGATCAAAATTCTTAATAGTTTTTTTATATTTACATTTACTCAGGCAAGAAAATATGAAAAATGCTTGAAACTTGTTTCAGGGTGATCTCACCTGCTGTTAAAGAAATTATTTGTTATTCCACTTCAAGTTTTTTCTGATAAGCAACAAACAGTATAGCAAAAAATCCATTGCAAAATGCAAAAGAACAGATGTAGTAGATTCTGATAAGGAAAGGATGGCAGGATGAACTTATGGGATTTTCTCTGAATTTATTCCAATTACCATTGGATGTACAAAACTCAAATGGCCAAAGAGATTTCTTAGTCAGAAATGAGTTCTTAAAGCAAAGGTACAAATTACACTGCATACCATAAAACTAACAAGAAAATTGAGGGATACTGGGAACATATGCCTCTAAGCAAGAAGGTGCATAATCGATCTTGCAAAACAGTGAATCTGCAGAAAAGGTTTTGCAGTCATTAGCTGTTGTTTTAGCTACCAAAGGAAGTGTTACTTTATTTTCCAGAGTGGAGGCTGAATGCAAGTGGAAATAGAGAAAATAAAAACAGGAGGAAAAATTAGTGCCACTATTGCGTTATCACTGACTGTTTGGCAATTTATGTACGAATGGAGTTGTATACTTCCTACTCAAAAGATTTTTGACTACCCTATCTCTCACTTAACCTTTTTACTTTATTGGTGACTAGAATAGAACTAAGGTGCTTCCATGTAAGCTGAAGGCACTGGTGTGAAGCTGCATCAAAGACAATGAGTGCCTGCTTGCCGTCAGGTGACTCATGTAACCCAGCAGTGCTCTCACCCTTGCAGAGACTGCTCCGTGTGCTTCCCGAGGATGCTGTAAGGATCTGTTTAGAGTCACAGCATATGTGCAGTGGCCTCCTAGCACTGTAACAGCCAATAACTTGTGAGGGCTTTAGCAGCAGTGCAGGCTGGTGGCCTGAATTCCTGTCCAGCTCAGAAGCTGGCAAGTACTTGCTTATAGCTTAGGAACTTCAACAGTTTTCCAGATTTCTTTCCAATAAGAGCTAAATGCACTGAAAATAAATGAAGCCCCAGAGACTTCTGGTTGCTGTTATTATATTATGATATTCTTTCTATTGGTTTTAGGACCCCAATGAGATACAAGCACAAGAAGAATTTCTTAACAAAACCAGAAAGCTCTATCTGAATTATGGGCTGGGAAAAAAACCACACATTTAAGTTCAACTGCTCCAAGTAAGCCTAAGTGCCACTGTGTTCCCCCACCACACTACCCAGCTTCCACTGGAAGAAACACCAGGTAGATGTCAGGACAGAGAGGGGTGTGGTCCAACAGACACCAAACACCCTCTCTGATCAATCAAATAATTAAGTTAGTGGTGTTATTGGCTTGAAGCTCAGATGCTTTCAGATATTCCAGTAATACACAGAGAGTCCACCAGCCTCTACCATTCTGCATTGAGCACTTGGCGTTATATGATAACTACAGAAGGGAGCCTAAGATTGTTACTTTGGTAAACAGTTCACAGAGGCAGAGCAAGCCTGAATCCCATCCTGTTTCATGACATATAGGATAAACTGTCAATAAAAGTCCCAAAGGGATCCTTTTAATTTGGTAGAAGTAAATGATCCCTTAGAATACTATATAATTTCCTAAAGAGAAGCAAAATTAATTCAGACTGCTTGAATTAGACAAAACCGACAGAATCTAATCCTGTACAAATTCTCACTACTGTGAAGGAAAAGTGGAGGAAAATAACTAAGTGAAGGGATATATATAAAAAAAAGGCCACATGGGAAAACTTTACTGGGCTGTACTTATTATACTGCCTAAGAAAATCTTAGGAGATAAAAACTGAGGAAATCATTAATGTGATATGTACAAATTTTAAAAAGTCCTAATGTAAGTTGCAGATACAAATTCTAATTTCCTCACTGGTACAACTGGTAGAATCCTCAAATTTTGGTTCCCCAAAATAATTTGATGCTTTATTTTTTATTCTGATTCTGAATCAAAATCGAGTGAAACTGTTTTCAAATTTTCTGCTAAATTAAAACAATATGAATTCTAAAAGAAATTTCAAATTTTGTAACTATTAAAAATATTTTTGTAATTTTAAAATCACTTTATTTAATATATATTATGAAATAGATTGCATCCTCTAGTTATCCATAGGAGCAGGAGTCTGACCCAGATGATTATTTATATTTTCAAGCAATATAAAAATATTGAAACTAAAGCATCTGTATTAGATTTTTGTTCTATAATATGATATGTTTATTTCTGAAATTGTGAGTTCTACAATAGAACTTTTTCCCAAATAAATTTTTACTGAACTGAACTTGGTTTTATTTTTAAGCATTTAAAACTCTCTTTTTATTAGTATTTTTCAAAAACTGTAAAAAAAATCCTTTCCTCTGCCAGGCTGATAACATGGTGCTGAAAACCTCACTAGGAATGTCATTGAAATCCAAGCCAGTCTTCAGGGACTCAGAGAAAGGAGTTCCATCAGAAAGTTTGATCAGGCAGAGAATGAAAAAAAAAAAAAAAAAAGAGAAGTTATTTAGACTGGAGCAAATTTTTTTTTGAGTTGGCAAAGGAAAAATAGTGTCCTTGAAGTAATGTCATCTTTAATTTGATAAGTTATTTATTTTCTTGTAATCCTATTTGAAGTACCAACATTAACTTGATTGGCAGAAGCACTGTATGACTTGGGATAAACCCCAGTAAGAGTTTTTATTCCTATCTGAGGCGCTCCAAATTCTGAATGAGTTCTTCAGCTGAAAACATTCCTTCCTTAGAAACATCATCACATGCCTATTACCTCTTCGCATCAAGACAAAACTTCTGAGAGACAGACAGCAGCATTCTGGCCTCATCTCATTTTAATCTCAGTAACTGATCTGAATGAAAATCTAAACCAGGGGAAATGATACTCAACTAAGTGAGTAAAAAGTATTTTTGAAAGGAACAGTCATGACAAAAGGTAGTTCATTAGAGATTGCAGGACCATACCACATCATCGTAGGAAGAATTATCTATTTAGGTCAATAGGAAGTAGTATTTGAAATCTGACACTTGTATGAATTGCACATCTATTGCACATTTTTCACCTTACCATTTTGTATTCTTTCCAGCTTTTCTGAAAATCCAGACTTCCATCTTCTCGGTGTTGTATAACTGTCCATCCTCCTCCAGCAATTTCCATATTGCAAAAGACCTACACAGTAAATAAAAATAAAAATTAAAAAACCCAAATGAAAAATAAAACAAATTTGCATTGGAATTCTGGCATCTTAGTGGGGGGGAAAGTATTTGTGAATAACAATGTAAGAAAGTATGTTTTCCTGTGCACTCATGCCCTGTGCCCTCAATGACATCCTCAGTCATTTGATGACAACTAGTTCTCTTGTTGTGTTTAGTATAATCCTCCCAGCAATGTCTCCTTTCAGGACATTACCAAGAACATCACCCCATCATCCCTTTCTGCCTCTTCAGCTTTCCCCTTCATATTCGATCCATGCTCTTTTATCTATTTTCTCTGCAGTGCCTCTGATACCACCCCCTTAATCAGTGATAAAAATTTCAGTGATAAAAATGCTTCACATAGCTTCCAGCAGTGTCATTTGGTCTCAGAGAGAATCTTGAGAATTCTTACAGAAAACACTCACCCTAGGAGTCTGAAATGTAGCACAGATGAGGTTATTCTGTTTTCCTTTGAATTGTAATATTACCTACAGTGCTCCAGGCAGTGTCCGAAAATAGGACACGTGACCTCAGAGCAAGGTGCCTGATACTGACAGAGAACGTAGATAGAAACAGGCTCAAGAGATGAGGTCTCTGAGACAAGTTCAGAAGTTAAAATCTATACTGAATATGTGAGATCATACTCTGCCATCACTCCACTAAGAAAATTATTAACTAGATACTAAAGATTCTGTGTATAAAGGATAATGAAACAATTTGACAATTTTGTTGAACCTTGATATTAGAATATTGTGTAAAATGAAATCTGTTACTAATCATAAATAATCCATATAATAATAAAAATCGATATTAACTTTTATTCACTTCACTCTTTTTCATTATCCTTCCAAAAATATAGAAGATAAATTATGAAAAAATTGAAAATACTGCTTGTGCATTTGCTTTTCTTGGTATGTGACAAGTGGTAATAATTTTTGTTCCCCTTTGTGTAGGACACTTGATTTTAAAATCTAAGTCTCTTAGGCCTACTTATTCAAGCAAATTTTCCTGATTTCATTCCTCTGTACTCATCCATGCCATATTGACACTGCAACTAGCCTAAATTTTATTTGTCTGTGCTTTTAAAAGCTATATTCTGCCCTTTAAGTAAAAAGTCGGTATGTAAGAGTGTTGAAGAGGTTTAGCTTTTGGCACTCACATCAGCAAGAGTCAATCCATTAAGTACTGGTTGGCAATTTAAAACTTTATGTTTCTTTGACAAATTGGAGGTTACTATCCAACACAGTTAAATAAAAATTTGTCCTGCAGTTGACTAGGGAACCATATTCTACCCTCAGGAAAAGCCATTCCAAATTTTTCCTACTCATAAGAACTGTCATAGTAACAATATGCAAGTGTTTTTGTTTTAATTTGCACCAGGCATGCCAAGTGAAGTCCCTGTGAAAGTGCAGGAAGGAAATAGAATACCAGGACAAACATGAACTTGATTCAGGGTGACCACAAGAAAACCCACAACTTTCTAGACAAATATTTTGGCCCTATTCCTTCTGTAGGGAAGCCACTGTGAGTCAAAACATTTATCTACAGGATTTAATGTCTTTAGTCTGATTTACGGTGAGAATTTCTAAAAGATGGATTTACTTTCCTTGTAAGTCATTTCAAGCTCCCATGAATCCACCGCCAATTTTTAAAGCATTAAATCCTTAACTGTATTAAGACTACTCATTTTAAAGACGCACACAAATTTTGGGATTTTCGTACTACACTTTCACTATTTCACTATAGTGAAATACCTATAAAAAGACTGAATTTTTCTGAATAATATATCAAATTGAAAAGAAAACTGCACAGTGAAAAAAAGATTTGCCAGCAGTACATTTTTCACTTGCCATCATTGTGTGGTCTGGCACTTTCCACAGTGGTAGAGACAAACACCTGCCCATATTAACAGGAGTTCCAAGGGGATTGTAAATGTTACTGCACATAGCTCTAGCCTTGTCTGTCCCAGAAAAGATCAAGGCACTCAGCCCATTCAATGTGTTCTGATACTTAAACCTCTATAAGAAAAGAAAAGGATGAAAAAAAATGACTGAATTTGTATGCGTTATAGATTCTGATTTTATAATAATAAAATAACTTACAATAAAAGGCTATCCAAAATATTGCACTCTTGCTCCTCCTTAAATGCATAGGTAAAAATTCTCAAGCTCCTAATAGGCAAATATGGGATTATTTCTTCTTATTTAAGCTTTATGGACTAAATTACTGAAAATTTTATAATTAGCATTCAGAGATAAGCTCAATTTTAAAGTAAATAGAAGATATGAAATTTCTACAAATTGCATTTTAAATGCGTGCACACCAACACCCTGCAAGTCTAGCTCGTTAGCATGGAACAACAAGCTCGAGACCAGACCTTTGAGATTCTGGCAGGGTGTCTCTGCTATGCAGAAACAGTCTGATGACTACCATGATGGAGGACAGTTTTCTCAGTACAGAGGGATGGCCTACATGTAATGGGTTAAAATTCCACCAATTATGCTCAGAAAGAGCATCAGCAGCAACTGAGTGGGAAGCCCACAAGACGAAAGTAAAGGGGGAGGAGTGACGACCACAGCCATAGCAGCTGTTTTTGCAGAACCAGAAAGACAGAGACACATGGAGCCCAGCAGCAGTGGATAACTTCAGATTTTCCGTGGGGTGCACCCAGAGGCTGGTAACAGCCACGTTTGTGAGGCCATTAGGGCAGACAGTGGGCAAGTCAATGCATTGATCCAAGGGGACATGCAGAGGTTCTGTTTGCAGTCAGACCAATCACACCTGGCCTACTTTGGCTCCCAAAGGTGACTTATCTCTTTCAACTCCAAAATGGGGACAGCCTCACTTTAACTGCTCCCTTGCTCATCAGAAGGCTTGCTTCCCCTGTAGCTCACCCTGACTTTGCTAGGCACTGAGAGGATTCCTCTTGCCTTTTCTTTCACTCAGAATAATCATTTGTCCTCATTATCAGGCACTGCACATACGCACATCAGAATAAGCCAATCAATTAGCTTAATAGTTTAATTCTATCTTTTTATCTTTCTACATTAAAAATATGGAATATTACTAAGAACAGATATTAAAAACTAATTTTTGAGGAAGGGCTTGAAGACTAATGAACTATATTAATGAACTGTTGAAGCTAGGAACAAGAAACAAAAATTGCAGTCTAAAGCATATGCGAGCATATAAAAATGAGGGATATAAATGGTATGGAGCTGTAAGCATGAAGGATAGTTTTTATTAATATATGAGTGTGAAACCAACAAAACACTAAAACTGAGAGTAACATTTGTATTTATGACAAAGGTATTTTCCATTGAATATCAGGATTCTAGTAAGTATCCCTTAGAAAATATAAAATGAAGTGAAGGTATATTTATAACCTAATATTTGAAATTGTTATGAATGAGATAGTTGCCTGTGACTGTGAGCAATACAGAAGATAATAATAATATATTAGGGCTCTTAAGACATGTCAGAAGTGTGCATTCCATTGTGGTAATCCAGATAACTAAACTGGCTTTAAACAAGCAAGTCTGTCTCCATGGAGTACCTATCAGGATATTAGAGCAATCTGACTGTGTCTGCATGGTGCTACCTCTGGGCTAATTAGTGCTGGCACAGTGCTGCATTGATGGGATTTTGAAGCTATCTCAGCTGGAGTTAGTTCAGCTATCAGAACAGCACTACCTTACAGCTTGTTTAAATGACCTTAAAGTCTAAAAAAACACCTGTTTAAAGCAATCACACTCGTCACTTGACTAACATGAACATGCCTGGGATCAGCTCTTGCTGTGTTATTGCTAGGGCAAGACAGAAACAGGTGTATCAGAAATGCCCTCAACACACAGGAAAACACGCTCCTGCCTTTTCTTGCTAAAACAGGAACCTCCAGGAAAGCATAATGCAATTATATCAGCTGAGTTGTGATAACTGTGTTGATGAGTAACAGCATCTGTAATTTGGGATATAGTGGAAACACAGGATGGCTCCCATTGTGTCACTGTCCTTATACTGCCAGTGAAGTGGGTTTGAGGTAAATATACCAGAAGCATCAGTGTCACAGTGTTTTCAGGTAACCAGTGTTTTTAATTGTAGTGTAGCTTCTGGTCATGGTTTATGAACTTCAGTTAGGCTAAGAAAACTACTGCCAATTGGTACATGTGATTTGGACATAGATGTTACATCCTCTTTTGAGTGGAGCAGCATCTACAGAATTTCTTTTATTATTCTTGCCCTGCTCAGAAATGCCTTCAGGGATATCTGCCTTTTTTGTCATGTCAATTATTTTCCCATTCACATTCACCAGAGTTATGTTGATATTGGCCCATAAGGCTTTCCCACCCCAACTCTACTCATGGTTAATGAACTCTAATTCCTTGTTAAACTATAACATCTTGATGTTTACAGGCTTCCAAAGGCCTTTTGTAATACCAAACTCCACTTAGGAATAAGGTTGGCATATCTTAATATGATCATAATATTACTATAAACAATAATAATGGTAATATTTTTTACAGTCTTTTTCTGTTTGCAGGGTCACCATTTTACTGCAGTAAGAATAAATTCACCAAACAGAAGTGGGTCTCTCCCTCCTGTCTGGCCCACTTTACAGCCACCACGGTATTTCCCAGGTAACCAGCCTTTGTCTTGGTGGCTGCTCCCAAGAGTGCTCTGTCAGAGGGATAGACAACATTCCTCCACACGTAAGTTGGGTTTAGGTTATCCTCTCAAGTTTCTAGCCTCAGCTGACTCAGTTACCTTAGCAACAAAAGCCTTGCAAAAAATAGTCTCTTATGCAGACTAATGTTTCATTTGCATAAAAAAATCCCCTCCCAAGTCTTCTTTTTGAGAAGGACAGGATTATATACGCTTCATCATTTCAAGAAGTGCTAGCACTCAGCGTGTTGTGTTCTTTACAGCCAAAACCACTTTTCCCTGTCCCCTACAAGAGAAGCAGAATTTTTTTAAATCCTTATCTTTAAAAACTACTCATTCTGCCATTTCTTTTCTCATGCTACTAGATAATCCCCTAGATCAGCTTCCTCATTATCACACTTTACAAATTCACTTCTAAATTTTATTGCAGATTTATTTGCAGCCATAATCTGATTCAACTGAGCTTGCCAAGCAGGAGGAAGTGAGTCAACTATTGAGTGTACGTTGGAACTCAGGGAGGATTTTCTGTCAGCGGGAAAGAAGAATGTCTGGAATAACACAGTTAATCATTTTCTCCGTCTCTTGTACCTTTTAAAGACCAAATATAAGACAAGCTTTTTATACCAGTACAATATTTTCTGGAATGATAACTTCAATAAAGGCTCAAACCACTCCTTTCAGTTCAGAGCAATATCGTATTAACAAACGAGAAAATAAACCCAGTCTTTACCTTTTTAGGATCTGACACATTGTTAATATAAATAGTGTAGACCCCACTTTTGTTAAAACCAGATTGATATACATCTGCACAGTCTCTGAATGGCTTTTCTTCTTCCTTTTTTGCATTCTTTAGTAAAACTGCAAAACAAAAGACATGATAAGTTACAACAACAGTCTTAAGCATTTCTGTATCTAGGAAGACCACTTTTGCACACTGCATCCCTTTTAAAAATACAGAGTAATAATTATACTGTGTTTCTTACAGTTTGTGCATTTGGCAAATTCTAGTAAAGAACTAGTATGAAGGTTTCAGACAGAGGGCAGAGTAGGCACCTGAAGAAGCCATGATACAAATAGCTAAACAGAGCATCCTGTCTGCTGAGAGATAACACAGCATGTTCCTTCTGATTGCAGAGGTCTGTTCCACTACAGCTACTGCCTCTGACTAAAGCTGTATCTGGGAGGTTGCCAAAGTATGCCCTAGAGATGGCACATAAAGGTGGAAAACATGTTCAGTGTTGTGATCTGACACAGATGCTCACCTAAGACAGCAATGCTGGAAGGACAGAGTTTGTACTGTTCATGAAGTAACGACTTTTGAGCAGCATAGGAGCTTGGGGCAAGGCAGTTGCTTGCTTAAATTTATTTTTTGGAAGAGAATAATTTAATTATTTTTATATTTACATTAAAAAGATTGCAAAATACGACAAAAGAAAAAACAGTGCTACTGAAGTCAGGTGTCTAGAGGCAAGATTTATAGAATTCATTTGGGCTCAGCACAGGGAAACAGTTGTTGTTATAACACCAGTGCAGATCTTGATCCTGTGTATTATAGACAGAGCAAATATATATGAGTCTGGGCTGAGAAGTCAGGAGTGCAAGATGTTGAGAATCCCAATCTTGAACAACCAGGAAATTCCCTGTAGAAGGAGTAACATCTGAGAGTGTTCTTCACTTTCACAAGCAAAAGTAGCATGACCCCACACAACAGCGAAGGATATAATTTAATTCCAACAACACATATTTTAAGCACATCAGTATTCCCATGGAAATCTATCTGTCTACTCAGATTCTTAAACACATCTTTAAGTGATGTGCAGGGTTCGGCCCAGCACTTCATTAATCCCTTCAATAAGGATACAATATTTAAATCTTCCAGACACACTCATCCTCTGGTGACAGATACTTCTTTTTCATTTCTGGCTTGAAAGTGTGAGCTATAGATACAAAAGGGACTACGTCTTATTCACTCTGAGTGAAGTGGCCTCTGCAGCAAAACCGACGCTGATGTGCAACAAGGCAAAGGCCTTGCTCAGCATGCGGGACTACACGGGCCAGAGGTGGTGAGAATAACGCCAAGAGTGTGCAGTTGGAAATACTACCTTCCCTTTGAACACCTCAAAGCAGTATTTTAGGATGGCAAATTCCTTAGTATTAAGACTTCAGACATTCAGTATTAATACTTCAGAATTAATTAATTCACAGACAGGCAAATTGACGTAAAAAAAGGTTAAACATTTTACTTCAGTCATTCCGTGAAAAGATGAAAATAGAAATAGTAAGAAATCCAATCCTGGCTGTAAGACTATACTGTTCTCTAGGTAGGCATTTTGCACAAAAATTGATATTATTCTTTCCTTTTTATGTGTTTTATACTATTATTTTAAAATTTTATTTTAAGAAACAAAAATCCCTTACTTCTCCCTTTCCATGTACTTGCCTAATGTTTATTGTTTTTATTCAGCAGCATCAACGAAAGTTAAACCTAATATATATATTTGCATATGAAATTTGATTAGGAAATCAATGGCTTTGAAACAGCCACATTTGGAAAAGGTAGTGCTGGCAATGCTGCAGATTACACACTTCCCTGTGAGATGGCAGGGAGTGAGGTCCTTAGCAAGGTGCACATCAATTGTGCTCTCTCTCAAAAGTGACATTTTTTAGATAAGACATAGAACTGAGTTCCTCCTGATTTGTTTTAATTAAAGACTTCATGGTACTTTCTGTAAGCAGATGGTGTTAGTATCTGCGGCCAAAATCCAACCCGAATAATTACTTGGGGCTGGAGCCAAAGCCTAGAGGAGTTAAAGCAAAGCCTCTCATTGATTTCAGAGGGTTTTAGAAAAGATCCATTCTTTCTGGCCTGAACTTCTCTAATGCTGTTGTTTCAACTGGAGACATCAGTCTCTCCTGTCTAAAAATTTTATTTAGTGGTGCAGAGGCACTGCTCATTTACTTCAGTCTTAAAACACTTATATTTTATTAGCTGTATGCAGCGAGATTATTTTACCTCTTACATGAGTGTTACAAACACATTGAAAACTACTTGGAAATAACTACTAAAATTCAATAAAGGAAATTTGAATGTGGGTCCTTTATAACTGAAACTTTGACAAAAAAATCATGAGTATGTTCTAAAGTTTATATCATTAAAATTTTCAACAAGGTAAGATTTTAATATCAGAGCAAATAGCTTTGGTAATTTTCTAAGAAATGGATCTCTAGGAATCATCCTTAGAAAAAAAATATCTTCTCAGGCTTAAAAACTAGAAGAAACACAATTAAAGGGATGTTTGTCTGAGAGGTTAAGTTGAAAAAAACAGATAAGTGTCATAGATACGGCCATCTTTCCTCTTAGAATCAGACAGCTGAAGTAGCTGATGAGACAGCTGAGATCTCACAGAGAGCAAATGTGTCATTTCCTAAAAATTAAGCAATCCAATGCCTGTTTGGGGTTTTTTGCACTGGAGTTTTATTCCACTGTAGCCAGGAGAAGATGGCTTTCCTTGGGTGCCTCTCACCCCTTTCTCAGGAGCTGGTGCTCCCACTGGAAGAAAAGCCCAGCTCCTTCACAAGGATCTGTACTATTACAGATTGCAGCACAGTATATTAAGCATGACTAGCTAAAGTTTAGGTTTTCTTAATATATCATACCATAATTTGCAAGAACAGCCCAAACTTGACAGAAAATTAGTACTCAGGAATGTTACTGGTAATGTGCTTTTAGCATAAAATATGTTTTCTCTAAGGTTTGCTGTTGTTTTTCTAACTTAATATTCCATGCACTTTCCAAACTACTTCTACGTACTATAGCTCTAGACTATTTTTTTCTACAACATTACATAGACCTTGAATCCTTTATACATTAAGTAAAGTCCTTGAATGATGTATTGGCTCACATATAGTAGATGTGTAAGTAAATTTTTTTTAAAGTAAGAAAGTTCAAATAAATTAGTTCTACAACCAAAAATGTAACCATAAAATTCCTTTGTAAGCTTCAAGTTATTGACTTTATACAAACTTCTAATGTTAGTTTAGCTGTTTTCAAAAACAATACTTATGCCAGAGTTTTATATACCTGAAGAAAAAGATAAGTGTATGTCAAGCAAAATAATAGTATCATTTTGTAAACCTGAATGCTTAGCCAAGATTTGGAACCCTGGAGGGTTTCTTGATTGCCTTCTCTGGATGAATAAACCGGTGAGGAACTCATGCTCCTTTAAAGCAATGATGCCTGTGTGGAAAGTCTTTTTTTCTGAACTGAAGGAGAACCTAAAATAATTTTATCACTGCACTTCCAAAAGTCTTCTGGATAATATTTAGGCCAATAACTTTCTCCTTGGGCTATGCTATCTGATGGGAATTATTTTTTTCAGTTATCAGTCCTTCAGCTGTTCCTTTTCTTCAATGCCCTGGATGATGACCGGAGTCCAGACAGTACAGGAAGTGCCATCCTTAACTGCCCAGGCCCTGTGGAACCCAAATCAATGAGATCTCTGCTAATCCAGAGGCTGTGCAGCACCAGGGCTGAGCAGCACCTGCTCCCAGGATACAACCCTCAGCAAAAAACCAGGGTCAGTACCTGAGGCAGCAGCCCCTGTAGTTTTATCAGAATGGTTCACCTGTGCTTGCAAGTGAGAGAGCTCAGACACATAGGGACTTTTCCCAAAATTTCCTTTTTCATAGTCAGGAAAATATAACTGATTGATAGTTATGTGTGCCCTGTGTAGAGTGACTATTTTTCTGCTACTATCTGTAACATTAAATCAATAGTTACTAAGTTTATTTCCCAACAGGTACCACAAATGGAGGATGTTTGCTTTTCCGCCCAGTTTTAAAGAAATACCAACTGACTACTAAGAATAAGTAGCTTCTGAAATATTTACTAATCTAGTATTCTCCTCTAGGAATATGAAACTGAAGGCATATAATATCTGTTTTTCCTAGCTGTATGAAAATTATCTAATTTCATCTCAATTAGGAAAAAAATTAAAATAATCTACTTGATTTTTAATTTTTTTTGACTGAGGTTTCTGGTTGTGTTTGAGAAAATTGTCTCATTGCTCTTCAGGTCTCCATCAGATATCTGGTGAATAAATAGCACAGCTTGTCTATAAGCAGTAAAGAATGTTAAAATGCAGTTCATTACGTTGAATGAATCAATTAATCACAATCATACTTGCTAAATTATTTGAGATCTGAACTGCTATGTTTGTGAAATCAGTTGAGACTGAATTAACCACTAGACTCTTATGCCCTTTAGTGATACTGACAACAGATGACAAACAGCTGTTTATGTTTCTGCATGATAGTGACTTATTTGGACAGATATGCAGAGATTTCTTTAGTGTCTGAGTGACTCATTATATTTTCATTGTTTCCATGTTCTATTTGCCTAAATCTAATTTTCTTATAGAATAGAAGTACCAAAAAGACACTTTAAAAATCATTCATGCTTTTGAAGTCAGAAAGGAGGAGTTTTTCTCCATATCTTCTTGGCATATATAATATAATATAATATAATATAATATAATATAATATAATATAATATAATAAATCTTAGCTGCACTATCAAAAGCTTCTGAGGTAAAAATGTACGTCCCCTGTAGAGCAACTCCTAAAAAATCTAAAAGGAGAAGGTTTTAAATTTATGTTTTTTTACCTAAAGCTGCTACATTCCAGGACAGGGTCATACAAGGACTGCCAAATGATGGTTTCTGTCTAGATCCTGACTGCAGATAAATTTTGCCTTGATCTTGTCATTGTTCCAGACTCATTGTGGGGAATCCTGCATTTCTGTAGGTGACCCTGTCTCTCTGACCTTTTTCCCAGCCATTTGGGTGCAGCTGCTGTGCACCAACAAAATTCCAGTTACAACAGCAAATAGTGGCTGGCTTGTGAAGAATCAAATTCAGAACAGTTTGTTAATGTTATCCAAAGGATGTAACTCAAACTGATACCCAATGAGGAGGCCTGGAACACTGCCCAAACACATATATAAATGTTCCCTGACTCAGCAGCAGGAACCACAAACAGATCTGACAGAATAAGGTGGAGACTTTTTTTTTTGTTTTGAGGAGGAAAAATAAGCAAAGACTTAAGTTTTTGCTAACTTATAGCCAGAGGTATAGTCTGCTGGTTCAGTGTCCTCGTGTTGCATATACCAACCTCCACTTGAGAACAAATATTGAACTGCAACTTAATAGCTGACTGTGACACCCAATGTTGCCTGATATAAGACAACCCTGTGACAACACCATAGTGTTGCAAATGCTACACAAACCAAAGGAAAAAGCACAAACCTGAAGGCTGATTTCAATTCAGTTATGCTTTCCAGATAAATACACTGGAAATTATACTGAATGAAGTGAAATGATAGCTATGCAAGAGCACACTGGAGTCCCTCTTCAAATGGACTTGAAAGCACATTTTCATTCAAGTACATATTACACATTGTCTGTTTTTCTTCCACAAAACATGTTTCTGGATTATTAAAGCTACCACTGTCACTCAATATAACCTATGCAAAAAAATATTAGAAAATTAAAATCCACTGAGATGTCTGAAATAAAAAAAATTGCAGTTACTTATTCTTGATAAAAAATCAGGAGCTTTTTATGCACCTAGCTAGTCAACTAAAAGTTTTAAATGTGAATTTATATGTAGTTACCAATTCTAATTGTTATAAAGACACCGATTCAAAACTTTCTCCAATGGCAACTTTATTTCCTACTTTTATTAGCTCTATGTTTTATTTTCATCTCCATAAAGCCTGAAAAATCTTAAAAAACCAAAACAAAATGAGGTGATATTAGTATGAAAGCTGCTCCTTTATGTCTTGGAGGCCAGCAGTCTTCTCAGATATGTCATGGTGCATGCCTGTCTACTCATGTTTGTTTACTAGGGAGGTGAAAGAAAGTTTAGGACTGGAGTTTGGACACACATTTTCCTTTCAACAAAATATGCATTTACCAAAATGCTTTTTAAGCTAATATTTCTTTGTGACATTGCTCTGAATCTGAAAAAAACAGCAGGCCATTAGCAACTTGGAAAGTTCATTTTGACATACTGGAATAAAATATTTCTGTTCTGGGAATTATTGCTCCATAATCAAGTTTACAGATTATAAATTTGCAGATTCTAGTGTATGAAACTGTATTGTCAAGGCCCCCATTACTCCCAAATGAAGTTATAAGACTAGATACCTCAGGTTACATTACTGCTCCAGCCTCTCCAGTGTCCCATCTCCAGCATCAGGGCCCTGGAAGTCATGGGGCTTCCTCACTAGACTTGATCTTTCAACCATCATCTTCTGTTTTTTTCTTCTTATAGTCTCATAATTACTTATTTTCTTCTGATTTTCTTTTCCTTTAGGACTTTTCTCCTCAGGAGGGCCCTAAGATTTTGCAAGAGCTTGGCTAACACCTGGCCTGAAAAAAGTCTTCAATATGAACAGAGGTTCAAAACAGATGACTGGAGAACAGTATAAGCACAGGAAAGCATATCCAGGAATTTACAGAATAAGTTCTTCCTCCACCAGCTGTAATATCTGTATCTTTAATAGGTTTTGAAAGAATTCTTTCCCATTAATTTCTCCAGTTAACATTTTTGAAGCCATGTTAATTTCCATCATTCAGGGTCCCATACCCAGGAACTCCATACACATACCATGTGAGGGACGATTTCCCATTGTTAGCTTTTAACAAGCATGTTCCAGCTGGTGACACTGCATTCTCAGCTGAAAGTGTCAGTAAGTCTGCACCTATACTCTACAAGCCACCTACAATTTCTACTGCAATCTCCTTCTATTATCTTTTGCCCCACCTGAAGTATCTGTCACAGGTTTAATTAATGGTATTTTACATACTCAGTCACCTGTCTTTGTAGATTTTTTTTTTGTACAAAGTGGGTTCCAGTACTTTATACAGTATATGAACACACCATGGATTAGGTGGTATAATTTTTTTCTGATTTCCTTTCTATTCCTTTGTAACAATTTTAAAAATAATATTTTCATTTGAGCCACTATCTGGTAAGTAACTCCTCCTGCATCTTTCATTCCAGATCTCCCTGGGAGCTTGCTTGAATTCATATGGGTGTTTTAGAAGGTGAGAGAAAATAAAACTCTAGAATTTCTTCCTTAGGCACATTCATTTGCTGAATGATGACAATAGAAAATGCTGGCCTTCATTAAAATGTTCAGACTCTATGACAGTATAAGCATGTGTATAATGCACATGCATGTTTTGAATGTCTAAGGGAGGACTTAGTCCTAATCCCAAACATGGTGCAATCACAGAATGTCACTTACAGGAGCAGTGCTGCTCTGGCTATATCTGTTGGCTGTGGACTGCTTCCATAGCCACAGAATGAATCAGCTAATAGGAGATCTTGCAGAAAGTGTTTGGATTTGTTGTAGGGGCAAAAGCGGGAGGCAAGGTTAGGGATTTGTTTGGTTGCCTGGGTTGTTTTGTTGTTTTGTTTCCTTGTTGGTTATACTAGTTGTTTATTCTGTGGGAACAACTCAATAATCTTGAGTCCCTCCATGACCCTACAGTCCCTGGACTGGATGTAGAAGTGGAAGGATTTTGTTTCCAAGGAAAAATGACAAAAGCAAAAATAGTCCCTTTGCCTGCAACCTCTAGCCCTTAATGGCTACATGCATTGCCCTTCCTGCATGTGAGAGGCCCAAAGAGCTGTGTGAACCTCGTGTGAGTACAATCCAGAGTAACTACCAGGCTGAAATGCAATTAGCAGGGCTACAATGATTCTACTAGCCTGGGCATTAGTCCAGTACCAGATTTGTTAGGAGTGCTATGGTTCGTTACATAGAAGAATTTGAGATCAATACTTTTAACTTGGGCAGGAAAGCGAAAAGGTGTAGTCGATTAGATGTCTCAGGTTAACATTTATAGAAATATTTTAGCAGCTAGTAGAACATTACTTTGCCCTCCCACAGAGCCTCTAAGAGTCTGCAGTAAGAAAGGCAAACAATTGAATAGTGAGAGCACTCAAGCTATCCAACTACTTATTAAATAAATCATTTAAAGCAGAATTTCCCTCCTGTAGGGCTGCAGGAATTAACTTGGTCTTGGAAAACAACATTAATGTAGAGAAGTTTCACCCTCTCCAGGGCATAATTATTTAATACCTAATAAATTATCTACAGTTATCAAGTTTGTTTCTCAATAAATCCCGCCTTAGTGACTGGCAAGAAGAATAATCCTTCAAATCACTGTGCACTTGAAAGAAATCACTTAAGAATACCATAAAATGGTCCTCATTAGTGAGCTGCAATAGAATGCCTTATGGCCTATATACAAAGAGATAAAGACACTTAATTATCCAGCTGCAATATAGTTCCTTAAGAGTTTCTGCTTGGGACAGCAATTTTGTGAGTAACTAGCTATTCACTGAGAGAGGAACTAAAGAACTCTTTCACTAGCTGCACAAGGAGATTAGGTTGCTGGCATTGTTTAATATTTCTAGTGTCCATATTTCTTTAATTGATTTATATTTTTCCACACAGACACTCTAATGTGCATTCGATGTTTCCATCTGAACAATGGTATGCATACAAAGAAATTTTTTACTAACAAGCCATTTGGGTGACACCAACAGTGCTGTTAGTTGGTTTATGTATGCTGATATTCCCTGTAATATCTTTGGTGTGAGTGAGTAATGCCAGTTTCACAAAACTGAGTGAAGAGGGATTTGGCACTGACCTATACTGTAGGAATGAGGGTGAGTAATTGATTTTTAATATCAAAAATCAAGAATTTATATACACTTCCAGTATTAAGTTTTCAGTACAAATAAATATTGATCTCCTGCTGTGATCATCAATTTAATAGGGATAAAATATCAGAATCCACAACTCTGTTTTGAAGAATTTAAATATTTTTCCACTGACATAAATTTCAAGTGCTGCACATTCAAATTTACTCATTTCCAAGCTTAATCTCTATTAAACTACAGTCTATGTTGCTAATAATATAATTTTTTGTACTTTATTATAATGCATAACTTTGAAATAAAGGTATTCTTGCCTAAGCAGCATATGAAAATATTTTTACTTTTAAAACATGGTGATTTGGAATAGATAATTTTAGTTTTAGAAAAAAAACAACACAGATAATTATCATATAAATATCAGCACTAACATCATTACCTTTTAACAGATAATATGGAGAAAAAGAGTACTTGTACTTCTAAGTCACCTCATCAGGAAACAACTCACTTGGACAGAAGTGACTTCGTTGATCTAAAAGAAACCCAGACCCAAACTCTGAAATTGTCAGGTGAGTCAAATAAGACTGACCCCAAAAGATCTCTAACAGGGCTTTCTGAGCTTCTCTGAAAATTGCATATCAATAAAGAGAGGCTTCAACGAAAACAGGAACTGTATAGCACGTGCACAGAAAAAACAAGAAACACAAAAGCTGTTGATGATGTTTAACTGAACATGGAAACGACTGCACAAAGTCAGACCAGCCTCTGACTGCAGCCCTGCAGCATTTTCCACTTCATTTGCTCAATAGGATCCAGCCACATAAGAGCACGGGGACCCCTCTTCCCTGACACTGAGTACAAAATAAAGATTCGGTTTTTCTCCAGCTTTCAAATAGAAATAAGAGCAGATCACACAATGGAATGTATCTTTATAATAGTGAGCTTTGTGAATTGCTGGTGAACATTTTCTGATAGCGATCTTCTGATCTCTTTTTAAACTAAAAGTATTTCTGTTATTCTTTAAGATATCTTAATAAAAATGAAAACCTCATGCTCATAAAAAAATCTCATAAAATCTCAAAAGACGGAGGAAGTAGAGATAAGCTGAGAAAATTTTTTTTTCCATAATCTTGAACATATAATTTCAAACTTAGCTGAAGTTACCTGCTTTGACATCTTTGCAGAAGTTAAAAAGTGTGGAACATCAGATGATTTCAGTGCATTAAACTGGATTTTGTTTAAAGCTTTGGTATAGGCATTCTAACTTTGTCAAATCTGAGGTTTTTAATTTATTCTTAACCAAGCACAATCCTGATCCACCTCAAACCTACAGCTTTCAGCCAATGCTGGTCAGAATCTTCTGTGCACCTGGCACAAAAGATTCTTCTGTGTTTTGAAAGAAAAATAATGAAGTGATTGATCTGACACACTCTAAGTTTTTGCCTCACCAGTTATGTCTCATCATGTTGAAAAAAATCTTAATAATGTCAAGGATGAGGTACCAAGAGGAGGTATGTGCTTAAGGAATGAAATATTTATAGGGAAATGGCATCATAAAAAACAAGCTGTCACCTCAAAATATGTCTCAGATGAGTACTGATATTATTCTTTCCAGGAACAGAAGAAAAATGATCAAGATCTGTGTCATAAAACCTTGCTCTTCTACACTGCTAAAATCTAGTAGATTTAAATATCCTCATTATTGTATTCCAATGTATGCCTGAATCAATACGATATAGAAAATTTGTCTTATTGAATACTGTCAAAATACTAATATTTAAAACTGCTGTTCTCTTTTTCTGTCCTGGGTTCCCACTAGGATTATTTATTTGGTTTGTTTTTGGCTTTTTGTGGTTTTGGTTGGTTTTTTGGGTTTGGGGGTTTTTTTGGTTTGTTTCTTTTTTTTTTGTTGTTGTTGTTTTTAATACTAGCCTGTATTGCAAAAGGTGTCTTTGAAGTCTGTCAAATGAAGAAGGCCAGCATCCCTGATGAGGCAATTCTGCTTCTGTCAATGGAGTTTCCCCTGAGCCTGTAACCTTCAGGTCATTTCTTTGAAGTTCTCAGTCTATTCTTACTCTTTTCACTTCAGAATAGATTTTTACATCGCATCAACTTTGGACTAAGATGTAGAATAGATTGATTACTGTTGGGTTTTTTTCTTTTTTTAATAAATTAATTGCTGTGCCTTTAAAAAGCATGAATTCCATTCAAATAAACTTTTGGACATATTTAGTTTTCCTACACATAAACTAGGACACTTTCATACCTTTTCTGAAATGCCAGACCCACTAACCATGTTATTTACTTTATGAAGTCAATAGACACTTCTGGGGAGGTAAATTCTTAGCATATACATGCATTATTTTGAGAACTAAGCTTAGTATCTTGTCAGCATTCAAGAGGAAGATAATTCTTCACTTCTCTTTTACTAAGAGGTCGCAAAACCAGACATTCATGACAAAACTTTCTCTTCTGTTCCATTAGTTTTCTGAAGTAAGTAAGTTTAGAACAAACATTTTAGCAAGGTACATTATTATGCAGTCTGGAAGACAGCCAAAGAAAAAAATTAATAGGAAAACAAAAATAAATTTATAGTTAAATATGCTTTTCCACTCAATTTTACATTCCTTTATCCTGTGGGTAGGACTACCAAGGCAGTTATCACAAGTTATGCAAATTATTTTTAACACAATGGAAATTCAATAGATTTTCTTGTACTGGAATAAAAGCAATGTATTTTTAACTGGGCACCTCTTGGGACATTTGGCTTGAAATATAATTTCCCAGTGGACCAATATACTTTCTCAACTAATTGGTTTGAACTTGAATAAACATCTTTGATTGTATTATCTATTACTTAACATAATTTGTAGTATATGCCTTTGTTTTGGGGTTGATAAGTTTTTTGAGTAATATTCATGTGACTGTCTACTTTAGCACTACATATTTCTCCATAAATATTTTTTCTGACATGCCAGTTTTGAAAGTACTTCACAATACTATTTACTGTGTTACAGATATGTTGTTTGACAGTGACAGCAATGTGTTTTATAAATAATAGTCTAAGACAAATAATACCCTAAGTAGCATGAGAAATGACCACCTTAAAGGAAACAATAAGCACAAAACCCTTCATGACCTTTTCCAAGAATAATTTGATCTCTATCCATCTATAATTTGATCTTTATTTGTTATCTGCTACAAGTGAAGAACTTTTACAGTCTTGGAGACAATCATGCAATATCTCTGTGATTAACCAGGCCTTGACTTCTATGGTTTTATTTCCTCATGTTTTGTTGGGGAAAGGTAAAATCTTCATGCATTTATCTACATTTTAATTTGGATATTACTTCATCTTTAAATACTTATTTGAATATTCACCATAATGAATACCCATTTCCTTTGGAAGGCTAGTGTCTGAAGGTGCTTCTATTCTCGAAATACTTCTGTAGAAATTTACTGGCAGATGTCGCCAAGCTTTTGTCCCTGCCTAAAATATACAAAAATACACAGACAATGTGACCAGCATGTTTAGCCACAGACACAGGCCAAAACAGAGACATGCGAGTCCCCAGGGTACCCTGCATTTATTTGACCCTCTGTAGGCTTTGTGACCTATTAGAGTGTCTATATGAAGGATTACATGAAACTGAAACTCTAGAATAGCTCACACTGGGAGAGAGGTGGGTGGTATCTTGGAAACTGAACTCACAACAATTCCAAGTTTTACAGGTGGTCCTCATCCCAAAACTGATCTGTACCAAAACTGACAGTGAAAATGGGATCTGGATTTTCCATTTAGGTCCTCCTATTTTTATTTTCTTTTATTTGGTTTGCTTTTACCTTTCCAGTTGTTTTTTTTGCCTTTTTTTTTCTTGGTTGGTTGGTTTGGTCTGGTTGGTTTGGTTTATTTTTTCTCTTTCTCATTTTCCTTTATATTCTTCAGAAATTCTCCTAATATATGCCTAGGCACATAGGAAGTGGAAGCACCAAAACAGATTTCTTAGGATTTTCATCCAGTTCTAGGGACTTTGTTAGCTTCTTAGACTGTTTAACTGAACAAAACCAGTTTCTGTTCAGCCCTGTATCTCTATACGACCCAACTATATTATTCACAGGCTCCTAGCAGGAAAGCTTCAGATTCTGTCCCAGTTTATTTAAATTAATCAAAAAATACGTCTTCTGATATGATTATGTCATTACTGGAGTAAATGTATATCATGCTCTGTAATCAAAAAAACAACTATTATCACCAGATTGTTTTCAAATTAATTGGATTAGCTATATTATATTTTTCACTTTCACAAACAGGAAATCCTCAATACTATGACTTATGAGAAAAATAAAATAATTTTCCTATCTGTGGCTTATCCTGGAAGAGAATTTACAGATGGATGGATGGATGGGTGGATGGATGGATGGATAGATAGATAGATAGATAGACAGACAGACAGACAGACAGAGAGACAGACAATTTTTAAAATGTCACTGCATAAATGTAAGATAAAATATAGTGACTTACATTTTTAATTTAGGAAAATCTGACAAAGGTACTTAAAGCCATTCTCAATATAGCATAGGATTTAGACATACTTTACAATTCCTCTCAACTCTGTTGTTCACGCTTATAAAGTTACTCATCTTTGACAATCTGGCCTTCCAGACTTGATTCCTCACTTGGGTTGTGCTTTCTGTCAAAGATGAGTGTTCCTAATGAAAACTCAAAGGTCTTAAGTGGAACTATTCTTTTCTATCTCTACAGCTTTCTAATAATTAAAAAATATTTTTTAATCTCAATGATATCTAGTAACCTTTACCTAAATTACTCAAGTCCTCTCTTTTATCAATGGAAAATACTTCTCAGTGTTACTAGCTATTCCTTTCTCCCTATCATTAATTATTTTGCGCATTTCCATAATAGCATTCCACATATCTTCTTTCCCACCTAAGAGATCTAAATGTTACATCTCTCTCTTCTCATATGAAAATTGTTCCAGGACTCTAATTTTTCCATTGTCCTATTCTTTTCTGGACCATTTCCATTTCTGCTATATCCCTTATGAAATTAGATGACTGAGATTTACTGGCGTATAAGACAGAAGAGGTGCCACTGATTTATGTATCGCTTTTTGTTATTCTCCATTTCCCAAGAAACACCAGTTCTCATAGAGCATTTTTTGTTTTGATCCCTAGTGCACACATCAAGATCTATGTAAGGCTACCCAAACTTCATATTTTGATGTGAATTTAGAGTATCTCCAGCGGTACTTCCCAAAATGCATACATTTCCACCTTCCACACATATTTGCACAGACTGAAGTTGGCATTAATTTTTGGCACAATCTTTAACACTTAGTCTTCATTAGAGTGGTCTTGCGCTCCAGGAAAATATTATTTTAACTTAAGCTATGCGGCTACTTCTTCAGCTGTGAATGTACCTACCGAAATTATTGGTCAGTTAGACTTAATCAGACAATAAGAAAGAAATATTTATTCACTTTAACATTTTTTTAAGTTATTCTCCTCAAAGAACAAATGTATCCAAGGAAAATTCTGAACACAATAATACAAAAAAGCTAACGGAGTCCAAAATCAAGGGCTTAGTTTTGCTATTAAGGTTATTTTTGGGCATTTAACTGTGCTAAGCATCATTTACTTCCACAACTCTTCGGACATTAAAAAGTGTGTTGAAAACTCAGGTTTTCAGGCACCTGAATTTGTACCCAGGAGCCCAATTTGAAATACCCACTTCTGTATTCCTCTTTCGAAGTTTTTATAAGAAGCAGCTGAGGAAACTAAGTTTAGGGAAAATGTTGGTTTGTTTGTTGTTTTTTTTCTTTGAATCATATTCAAGACTATTAGAAAATCTTTTTAAGCTTAAAAGAACTTGCTACATATCTCTATATGAGAATAATATATCTTTCATTTTGATATTGATTTTAAAATACTCCTGAGCTTTATTAGAACACTCCGGACACAGCCTTGCCAGGTTTCTTTGCCAAAAGGCCATAAAACATAATAAAGGATTTGCATTGCATCACAATGTTTCTCTACTGATATGAGAACAGCCTACTATGAAACATGTTATGTTATTCAAAATGCTAGGAAACTACATAATAGAATGAGCAGAAGGGAACATTTAGAATGAACATGAGAGGGGGAAAAAGGTTTTGTTTTTTTAAAAAAAGTAGTCTATCAACACTGGCCCAAGCATGCAACACTTCCAAAGTAAGAGATGTAATCCTCATGACTGGAGCAGTTTATATTTATGCCACACAAGTTGCATGGGAATATATAGCAGAGAGAAAACCCATATCGCCTTGAGCTGAATAGTTTTATTGATCTAGTATGTCTTCTTCCTCTCAGAGAGAGCACTGAATAATGATGCAGGTGACAAGCTTTCAGTTGGGGGGATGGGGTAGTTGTTTGCTGGTTTCATTTTGGCATTCTGCTTTTTATTTTTTAGTTTATGGCACTTAGAGCTCTAGAATGACAATAATCTATTATGCTGGGCTCTTTAGACTTGTGATACCTCTGAGAGAACTCTTTGATACATGCTTCCACATCTGCTAAAGGACTATCACAACTCACACATCTACAGTTTCTCTCTGTGTTTATCCTGTACCTTTCTCAGAAGGATTATGTTTTCATGTCTGCATGACTTTGCCTTGTTTTTCGTAGTTACTAATACATCCTTCCAAGTGTACCATTTCCATGTTTCACAGTGGTCTCCACACATCTGTCTCTTCCAGTTCTGGTGAAAAGAATTTCTTTCTTAAGACATTCTGCAGTGTCTTTGGCACTTGAAAATTAAAACTCTATCTGAATTTCTCTCTGCTTCTGTATGAAAACTATTTACTAAGAAAGACATACTTGAGGAAAATTGTCCTATAGAGTCTTTGCTCAGCCCTTCTTTGAAAGCATGTTATTTCTACCTTTTTTGTTTGGAGCACCCAGAAACAAACAAAACACAGTAAGACAGAAGAAAGAAAAATGATCCTTTATTATAAATAAAATTGAATTCAAGAGAAGAGATTCATCTTTTGGATGTCTACCTATAGCACCATAAGAGCCTATATCCAAAATCATCAATATTATAACCCATACACATGTAAAAAACTCTGAATTACTTTCCTTTGGTTAGTAGTCTGTTCTCTCCATTGACAAAAAGGAAGTCAAGAGTAGATGAGGTACAGACATCTGTAAAATTAAGATCCATGGTTCGTTGGCTTACTTCCAGCAGAAGGAGACAGATACTCAGAGGAACCAATCAGTATTTCTAGTGCAAAGGCAATGTAATTTTGGCCTATATCTGCTATTTTCAAGACAGAAAAACTCAGTGATATTAAATTCAAAGAATCAAATATGGCTGTTGGTACAAGGGTCAGCCTCAGCACGTTCTGAACTTCAATTGACTTGTGGGTTCTCATCAGCTCTTCTCTCCTCAATTATAATGTCTTTTTTTCTTTCTTGGAATAAGACCATTACTTTTTGCTCTTCCAAAAATTCAGGACTTAATTCACAAGAAATTTCCTAGTACTTCTAATGTTTTATAATGCCACTTTCTTACCTCCTTCCTTGGAGCAGAGGGTGATCAGGGTGTGAACTGTATCCATCAATTCAAGCTGCTGTTTCTGTAGGACACTGTTATTACTTGTTGCCTTGTTTAACTGCTTCTCTAGTTCCTGGATTATGTAGCTTTGTCTTGTGACTAAGCTTTGTAGGTTCTCTTTTTCCTCCTTCAAAGTGGCCAGCTCCTCTTTGTGCCTTTCTTCCATTTCTAGAATTCTGTGCTCAAGTAAACTAAAATGAAATAAAACAATTAGTAGATATTATTTCATGCCAACACAGTTAGTAAAAGAGAATCCAGAACATTTTTTCACTACCTAAATCAATAATTCTAAAATATGTCACATCTAGTAATGCAGCCCACTATGTTTCTCTGTCAAGTAGTCAGCCATAACTGATCTCTAAGACTGTATTTTGTAATGTTTGCATGTTGTAGTGCTTATAGGGCACGGAACTGCATATGTAGGTATTACTCTGATCTACAAATATCCCTATGCACAAGCATAGGGCCAGTAAAACATCTGCATGTAAAAGCTCGGGTAGAAAAGCCTGAGGTAGGCAGAGGAGGGAGAAGAGCAGGGCATTGAAGAGGACATGGCTGGTAATATGAATGGGTCAATATGAGGAGACAAAAATCAGGGCAAACTGCTGAAGAGCCTGTGAAGGGCCTTGTCACTGAGTGGAAGACAAGCATTATAAGTTACGGAGGACCATCAGCGTGTATGGAACCCACAATAAATGTACTTTTTGGTATGGTCTGTGAAGCTGGGCTAAGATTTTCACATCAGATGAACTTTCACATTAAGAATAGTACTGTTTGCCCAAAAGGCAAGTCAGCAATTTGCATTCTAATGCAGGATTCCCTTGCCTTCCACAAGTCTACACACATATCCCACCAACTCCTCTCAGCCAGATTTCGTTGTTCCACAAAAGGGTTCTCAGGTAGAAAACTGTTGGGCATCACGCCATGTGAGCTGCTTACATCAATTTTTATAAAGAATTTTGCACGTATAGAAACACTGTCTCTTGATTAATACTCTTTTTCTAGTATCCCTTCTGTCTTGTGCTCGAAGTGTTCAATTCACCAAGAACAAAGTCATATCAGATTACATCTAGAAAAATACTAGACTTAAAGGACAGCTAATATCTGTCAAACATGAGCAACAAGCTTTTCCAGGACAGTGCTTTGATGCTGTGGTGGGAATTTAACAGAAAGAATGTATTAGTATTAGATAAAAAAAATTAATTCCATCTCACTGCTACTTTCTCATTGGGGTTTCTGTTGTATACACCAAAAGTTGTGTTTCTCATGCCCACAAACCAAGTGGTGGTTAAAAACTTGCCAAAAACCTGCTTCCTGCTCAAGTCAGTCTTAGGTTTTATTTATTTGCACTCTCCCTCTACCTTTGTTTTTACTTCTGGATAATAGATCAGTGGCAAAATGCCTGCATAATTTTGGGTCATTTAACCTAACAGAGGAATGTAATAAAATCCATATGGAGTTGCTTCTACTCTATATCATGGAGCCTTAATATGAGCTGTTAGAGATGATAACAGTACAAAGATTAAATACAGGCACTAAAATTTGCTGTGCAAGTTAGAGAGAGATCAATTTTTTTTTAAAGCAACAATTACTTTTTTCCCAAAATATTAGAAATGTGGAATTTACAAAGATTCTGAAGAAAACATACTTTGTAATATCAATATGTCTATTTCTGTGAAAACCAGAAGCATCTGGGTAAAGGGAGCAAAAAAGAAAAGATGTGATGGAAAATACATTTTCCTAGGGTCCCAAACACCAAAGAGAATATATCTTATTTTAATAGGCTCAATTAGAAACAAAATAACAAGATTGAGGGGACTGAAATAAGATGGTAGAAGATTACATCCTTAAAAAAATATGTATTTTGAAGCCAAAGACTATTGATTATTTGAGCACCTTATCGGACCTGTGGCTGATTTTTCATCACTTGAACACTAACATTAAACATCATGGTCTAGATTCACATGGATTTTTTGAGAATATGTATGTGGCAGCCTTTGAATCTTATTATGCAGAAAGCCAGATGTAGTTTAGTTTGGCAGAAACGGTTGAAAAATCTTCAGATGGATTTGGCTCTAGTCATAAAATATTGTCAAAGAAACCCACTTCCTTTTGAAATTTATCAGTTCTATCCTCAGAATAATCCTATTCACTAATATTTTTTCACAGAAATTATTGAAATCCTGATTGTGACTCTGGATTTTAACTTTTCTCATAGACTAATTACATCAGTGCACTTGGAATAGGAAAAAGGTGGCCTAGTCTGTAATAGAATGGGTGCTAGGTGGGGCCACATTGCACTCTGACATCTTAGAGTTCCCCAAAATGTTGGACATTTTCAATGCAAGAGAAGATGTCATTCAGGAAGATAGAATATAGCTTTATAGTAATACTGTAAGTACAGTAAAAAAGTTCCCTTTATCTTCATCCATGTAGTACAGTGCAATGTATTTCCTTAATTTCACAGTATCCTATCTGCATGTCCACAACTAAATAATTTCCATATCTGATTGATTTCATGTCAAAGAAAGGGCCTTTGACAGTCACAGCCAATTTATGCATTATATTATTTGTTTCCCACTGTGGCTTTCCTAAGGCCATATTAAATGAATCCAGGGAGATGACAATCTTATTTGTGGTAGCTCTGGCCATGTCAAGCAAAAAAAGAGAAGCTGGCAATGTTTAGAGCTCCACAGTTTGCCATCTACAGAAACAGACAGGAAGAAGATGTTTTACTGCTTTAATAATAATACATCCTAATATTTCTGAGTGGTGTGTCAACATGTGGTGAAAAGATGGAAGTGTCATAGCACTTGCTTCCTTTAGTTTTCTACATAGATTAAAAGTCCTGTTATAATTATAAACTGCTAAACTATGCTATTTTCAGGAATGCATATATATTTATGCAATTAGTTTTCTATATCCATAAATCTATATCAGATAAAAGTAAGTCCTGAGGAATAGGGCAACTCCCTGTATTCCTGGGAGAAGTCCAAAACATTCATTTTTGTTTTACTATGAAACAATGAGAAAACTTTGGTCAAATCTCCACATGAACAGAAGCAAAGTCTCCACACAGATAGGGGATTTCTGAACTGGTCTGTTCCAAAAGGAAGAAATCCTTCAAAAGCGTGAGAAAAGCTTTTGACTCCAATATTGCCAGAATTATTCATTTGTATTGTTATATTAATATTTGCTATAGATCATTTAAATTTAAAAAAAATGCTAGGAACTTCAAAAAATATTGAAACAGATTGAAAGAAATTTAAAAAAATTAGGGTTTCTTTAACCATGGCAAGACCACTCTGTTGCCCCCTTTTTGTAACATCAGACACCCTCTAACAGTAGAAATAACTTTGCTGAGGACTTTTCTCAAATTTTTAAAGAAGCATTGTGAAGACAGAGTTAAAATTAAAATATTTTGAATAATTTTAATTAACGGCTGTTGCTGATACACAAAATATTAATGAAAAGGGAAAGAAGACTGTTTTTATATGAATCAGTCCAACATCCTCAAAAGGCTGACTGAAACATTCTTTTATAACACTTTCTAGTAAAATATTATGGCTCTTTTTTACTGTGAGTTTCCTCTATTAATTTCCTATACATTTTAAATTCCTATACAATTCCTATATGTTTGAAATTTCTGAATTTTTGAAAATACTACAAATCTAGACATATGAAACATTCATGGGAACTACAACACAATAAAAATAAATCACCATTCACCAGAAGCATCATATAAATATACATATATTTATTTATAAAGATGAACACATAAGCACATAAATATGAGCTTTTAATATTTGGAGCCTTCAGTTTGGGGAGATGAATCAGGCATTGGGGGAACAGAAAAAAGTTGTTAATAAACAAGTGTTGTTAACATGAATAAATACCCAATATTAATATTTAATATTACCCATTGGACAATGACATTTTGGAGTCATTATCTAGGAGAATGTAAATTTAAAACCCAACACACACACACAGACAACCCAAATCCAGACAAATTTAATTTTTCTAAAGGTTAGCTATGTCTCGATGTCTAATTTAGTGTATTTGGTGGGCCTAGGAATCTATTTTCAATGGTACAAATGATGTTTTGACTTTTTCAGGTTATAAGCCTGTGGAATGACTTAGTGCAATGCCTCAGTGCCACTGTGCTATGTCCAGCTGATTCAGGAAAAAAATCTCTGCTAATGCTGGAGAGGGTAGAACACCCATACAGAAGTCAAAGAATGACTTCTAGTGACTTCTGTTGTCATTTTGAAAGGTGATGAAGTAGAACATGTAGGAAACACTTTGGTAGCTGTCCAATGGAGAAGAAAACTCTAGTTTAGACAATCTGTCCTATAAGGTAGTTTAATCACTAATCCATTCCAGACCACAGAAGTTTAAGAGATTTGTTTTTTTTTTAATCTTACTTTTCAGAATTGTCAGTTTAGACATGTGAGAACAAGATATAGACCAGACCTTGGAGATGGACATCTTTTCATTAAAATTATCTTTTAAAAAATTATGATTCATTAAATATACAGATAAAGCATATAGTTTGTTGAGCTATTCATTCATTAAAGGCAAGTAATGTCACACTAGAACAATGGTTTTTGGCCAGATATATGTAAGTTTATTTTATTATATATGCATGGGAAGACAAACGGGTAGAGGATTTCAAAGCTTGTTTTGAGTGCAAGAACATTAGTTTACAAAAGAAAGCATGAGACAGTTTCTTTGAACTTCCTTTTAGGTGAGTGAAATTTTCCCTATGTTGTTAGGTTCTGACCACTCATACTACCTTGGGAGTCTGATACTGTCTGATCAGTTTAAGGAAACACAAAAATATGTGACCCCATATTTCTCAGGGCCAGCAAAGTAACAAGTCACTTAGCACCAGTAAGCCTACTTTTTATACCAGTGACAAGATAATTCCATTGAAATCATATAAGTGACGTGTAAAATTGGGATTTATCTTTTTAGTATCTGCACAGCCTTCAAATAAAACTTGTCAGACATATTGTGTTTCCTCATATTTCACACAGTCAGACAGACATTTAAGAACCATTCTTGAGTCCTTGCTTTTTACAGCATACAACAATTCCTGTATTGAATCTGTTAATCCAGTATTATTTTCCGCAAATTCAAGCAAGATTTTACATTTAAACCTCACTTCCACTATTTGTTGATGGAAGATCCAGAATTCCATTATATTTTTCCTCGCTTGTTTCATTTTAGCAAATAGAAAGTTTTTTACACTTGCATATTGAAACAAATGGCACACTATAAATTAAATGCAGCTGGTACACTCTAGGGAAAAAAAAAAAAGGAGGTACATAAGGCACTTAAGAAGGGAAATGTTTCAAGAATAAATCAAAATAGCATTTAGAAAGCTCTTGTGGGAAAAAAATGGCAATGGAAGAAACCACCATTTACATTATAGTGGGTGGGAACCCACAAAACCAAATTATTTATGGCATGAGAACACTCAATAGACACATGATGCTAAGGCAAATGTGACTCTACTTACGCCATAGAATATCTTCCATTTCAGTGGAATAAAAAGAAAAAAATTGGCCTCTCTTCCAAGCAGAGACAGGCAGTCAAGAGAAAGGGCAAGAATAGACATATTTCTAGTCTAAAGAACATGCACAGCTCCCTTGTTGATACAGTGTTAGTTTTATTTAAGGATAATATGCAAGTTTCTTTAGTACATCAATGCTCAATTATTGTTACTATATGATTTTAATTACTTTCATCCAAAAATCAGCTCTCTGAATGTGATTAATATCTTAATTTTTATTTTATATAGAGGAAATTTTAGCACAGAAAAAGAATTTATCAGCCACACTAATCTCTTTTGATTGTTTTTGCAAAGACGATAGCTCCTACACTAGCTCCCACTGTGCTGTAAACCTACTGCAAAAGAAAGATCCTTTCCAAAAAAGCTTACAGTCCACGTACGTAATGTCGATAAAAGGAATTTTCTATGTGTGAAAGTGATATGGAGAAGGATTATGAGTACCTAACTGCAAATAGCTACTAAACACAGCCTGATGAGTAATCTTTAAATATTACTTAAATTTAAGCAAGCTAAAATGGTTGGCATGTCCAGAAGCCTAGTATTTGCTGAGATCACCAAGATTTGTCCCAGTCAACCTGACGCACACATAATTGATTTCAAGTTTAGAACCTGCAAGACCAAGATTACACAATTCTTTCTGAGGAGTAGATGATGATACAAGAATGGATAATCCATGTTTTACTGTAATTGTAACACTGCTTTCTCCCAAATTTTATGTGTCCTGAGGAGACTTTAAAAGAGCACACACAATGCATGCTTTGCTACAAGATGAAATTCTGCATGCTTTTCCATCTATCCACAAATACCTGTACCTCTGAGACAAACAACAAAAAATGTGTTTTTAAAAATAGCCCTCCTTTTCTTCTGACTTTTCAAAAACCATTTTATCATAATGTCAGCCAAGTCAAAGGTCAGTTCAAGTAGGGCTTATTTGTTTACTGACATAAAGGCTTTTTACTCTGATTCATTCCTAAGGTAAATAAATAAATCCAAATGATACAAGATGTAGTTTCTTAGGCAGCCAAAAAAATTTTGTTGCTAGCCATATTGCAGCAGATAAAAGTACTTATATACTTAACTAATGCTTGAATTAAGTCCATTTTAAAATAAATTCATAAAATATGTAGCATGAACTTTCCCCTGCCCATACCAAATCTGTCTGTGGATTACAGGGAAAGCCCACACAAGCAGTTAACGTGAATTACCTATTTTTTGAGATTGCTGAAGACAAAGTTAATCCCACACTAATTTATGCACATTTCTATTTGTCTAAGGGACATCTGTAGAGTTCAAGAATTTTCAATGTAATACAATTTCTTCAGAATAACATTTGCTGGAATTACTGGTTACACAGTTTTTAGATTAAACACATCAAATTGGTTTTCCTAATCAGTAGCAATAATGATACATTATTCAACCCGCCTTGCAACTAGACACATTTAACAAACACATTTCTTTGTAACGGTATTTTCTATTTTTCATTATTACCTGTATTTTGCCTTCTTTACCCTATAACCTTTTGCCCACTATGGTGTTAATCTGCCTTATGCACAATCCTGGGCAAGGTTTTCCTGCCTCAGCTGCCGATTCCTGTCCAGTAGCATGGGGTCACACCGCTCTCTTTGGAAGACTGACTGATCTCAATTAGAACAATTGTCTACAGCTTGTATCACATGCTCCAGTGCCTGCCTCATTCTAAAAGCTGTTTGCCCCATTTCAATATCAAATGTAGACAGAGGAAACCTTAGTCCTACTCAGAACAGCCTGGGTGTTGTTCTTTCTAGAAGGGAGCTGAGAGTGAGTCGGAGGAGTCAGAGCACTGCCTGTCCTCCCTGCTCACACCTGTCCATTACAGAGGCAGCAGTGCATTGGATGTTTCAAAGAGCAGTCAGGAAGGGGAGCAGCTTTTCCCACTGTCCTGGGTGCCAGTGCCCAGGTATGAGGAAAGGCCAGAGCTGCCCTGTGCTGGGCACAGCTGGTTCCAGTCAGCTGTACAGAATGAGGAGTGAGGGGAAAAGGGAGAGAAACAACCCCTGCTGCAGACACCGAGGTCAGAGAAGGGGAAGGAAGGAGGCACCAGAGCAGACACAACCCTGCAGCCTGTGGGAGAGACCATGGAGGAACAGATATTTCCCATGGAGGACCCTCTACTGGAGCAGATATGTCTAGAAGGAAGCTGACACCTGTGGAGAGTCCATGTGAAGCATTCTTACCCTGAAGTACTCGAGCCTGTGGGAAAGAACCATGTTGGAGAAGGGAGAAAACATGAGGAAGAAGATGAGGCAAGGTGTTGTGCACTGTCAACAACCCCAATTCCTCATCCCCTAGTACTGCTCAGGGGGCATATAGAAGAATCAGGAGTGAAGTTGACCCTGGGAAGAAGGGGAGGTAGAGGTGAAAGGTCTTTTTGAGTTTGTTTCTGTTTCTCACCATCCTACACTGTTATTAATTGGTAGTAAATAAGGCTGTTTTGCTTGTGACAGTAACTGAGGAGTGATCTCCCTGTCTTTATCTCAACCATGAGCTTTTAATCATATTTCTCCCTGTTCTGATGATGAGGGGGAGTGAGAGAGTGTCTGGGTGGGCGTCTGGCATCCCAGACAAGGTCAGCTCACCACACATGCTCCCTGACATACTGAATTGCTAAGCCCAGTGACATCAGGTGCTGAGTCCCAGTGTCACAGAAAGAGAACACCGATACTGCTCCCCAGTTCTCAGTCTACTGCTTAAAAAGATGTGTTGCTAAATAGTTTTTTCATCAGCTTAAACATAAGCACCAAATGTTTACCTCTGACTTCTTAAAATGGATCATGGCTACAAGTACGCTATACATAAAAGGAGAGAGATCCTTTTATATGCTTCATCTTTGAATCCATTAATTTTAGAAAGATGAACTAATGAAGATTTTATGTTTCTTATGCACTTTAAGGTAGTTGAAAATCTCATAATTTAATGTTAATATTTTTCTACTTTAAAATGCGCTTAAAAGTTATCCCTATGCTTTTAGGTTGCAGGAACTGTGGTCATATGACTAAGTTGTCATGAAACAAAGTAAGATGTAAATTTACAGTGAAAATGAAAAGTTATAAAAATCAGTTATCATACAGCACATAATATAGTGTAAGTTCACACCCCAGGTATTTAAGTGAGTTCATAAATATTAGCTATGCTGTCCACTTACCATATTTGCTCCTTTCGTCAGTTGCTTAAAACAAAGTACACACAGACTACTTTGTAATGAACAGAGAAAGAGACAAACTACTCACTCTTACCTGTTTTTCTCATGAATTTTTAGGATTTCATGTGTCTGTTGTAGCAGCTGTTTTTCTAGCTTGTATGTTGACAGGGAATTTTCCAGTAGCTGAATTTCAAGTCTGGATGTTTGATTTAGCACCTTAAGCATAAATTAAAAACATTAATGTTTATATTGTCGTGGATATTTTGTTTTAGCAGCATAATATAATCATTTCATTCTGATTTGACGATTTGTCAAAAATTGTTTCTAAATCCTTTTTTAACCTCAGCTGCTCAACTGGTGCAGATGAACTAAATCAAGCTACACTGATATGTACCAGCTGATATTCTGGCACTGTGTTTACTGTAGAATAGTAGTAGATCAGCAGAAAAGGCAAGGTGACTGCCAAATAAGCTTCATTTCAATGGAAAGAACAAGAGAAATGCCTCAAACAGGCATTCCTACAAAGCATGCTTAAACCAGAAAAGTGCAAGAGTACTTGGAATGAAGTCAAAGTGTCGCATCTGCTATTTTGTAAATAGAGCTCCTATTTTAGCTTTCCCCTGCATTCTCTCTTTTGCAGTGTTGGCAGTTCAGCGCCTTATTTTTGTTTGAAATCATTGACATTCACAGAGCAATCTGAGTTGTCCTTTTTTGTTGTCCTACAGAGCTTAAAAAATTGGGAAATGATTGATATACAGCCACAACAATGAAGATCAAAAGCCATGATTTAGTGTGTTACTGGTTATTTAGCCTGACATTTTTATCATTGACAATAGGTAGCTGTTTATTGAAAGTCAAATGCTGATCTAGTTTCCTGGGAAGTCCTACCTTTGTTACACAGACCTAAATATACTAACCAAACGAAATCAAAAGAAAGACACATAACAAGGGTCAATCATCAATGCTGTTATTGCCAAGAAACAAAGTGTGTTTCCTGGACCCCTGTGTTGAAATGTGCTAATGCATTAGAAAGAAAAGAGTTTGGGAAATGTTCTTTGCAATTAACAGCTTTTTGAAAACCACACTGGGAGCATACCTGGGTTTCAACATCCGTGAGTTTTCTTGTCTGCTCCGCTGTCTGGCTGAGGAGGCTGGTCCCTATCTCGAGCATGGTAGCAGTGTGGTTCTGCACAGCATTCTGCTGCAGCTGCACCATCTCTGATTTCATGTTTTCCACAATGTAGTTCTCAAGCTGTAAATGAGAAAAGGTTGCAGCTCTAGTATTTTTACCTGTTTAGGCATTCTGGTGTCGTCAAGAGTGCATAACTGGCATTCTTGTCAAAAGCAGCAGTTTTATTTTCAGGGGGACCCCAAGTCTCAGCTGACCATATGACTATTGGGGTAGGAATCTATCTTCCCCTTTCAGAGTCCCAAGATTTTTCCAAGTATCATGGTCTGCTGGTATAAGCTGGAGCAAACCCTGCCTTTATCTGTGTCAAGGTTGCAGTGAACATTTGTCATGGAGATATCACAGCAGCTTCAAAACAAAACCCTAGAAGAGCAAAGCACACCAGAGGAAAACATCAAACCCTATTTGTACATCACTTACATGTGAGTCTTTCATGGAAAAGATTCTACCATATCCTACATCCCCTGTTTTATGTTTGTCATTCATTCAGTCCTCTGATCAGGAATATGATTTTTTATTTGATTGAATCCCCAGAAAGATTTTTCACAAACTCAGCAATAAACACAGCTTAGTTTAATAGAGATAAAAAATTTGTAAAGGAATGGTGAAACTGTCATGGCAATAAAAGAAGGAAGTTGTTGGCCAAAAAGCATAGAAAACTGGTTTGCTCCTTTGTTTTTTTGGTCTTGATATTTGGTTTGACTTGGCAAATTGTTGAAAAGACTCTGAACTAGGACCCTCTAAATAAATTGAGTACCCCAGAGAGGGGTGCTTTTTGTTACAGTTTGTTTTAGTCTGTGTAGGCAGATCATTCCCTTCTAGCTGACAGTGTCCTTGCCTTGCCACAGCAGGCCATAATCCCAGGGCTAGTCTACACTATGATGAGATAATTTCTTGCTTATAGAAACATTGTTCTGGGTTGATGTCATCCATAAAGCTTTAACATAAAGATAGGTGGCCCAGAACATAGTTTTCAATACCTTCCCCTGAAATAACCAGCTGAAGTCCAGCTGGTTTAGACCTAGTGAAGATTTAGTCCTTAGTTTTGTTTTGTGACTGATGTTCTTTATGGTTAGCTGATTTCAGACCTCAGCAACAACTGTTTAACCTAATACTGTTCATCACATGGACCTACTTCTGCAGCAGTAAGCAGGTAAGTTGCACAACTAAATAGTAAGAACCAGATGGAGTTGATCTAAATACTGCAAAAAGGAGCGGTAGTCAGATACAGAGTGTGATTAATAAGAATGGCTGCTTTCATGTTTTTCTGTCGGTATACCTGTGCCTAGGGGCCACGACTGTTAGATATTCTAATGAGTCACTTCAGTTGAGCTCACAAACTATTTATTACAAGTTTGATCATTTATGTGCATCCACTAGTTTTATGAACATTATTACAGAAATAGGACACTGCCACAAAATAAAATATTTTCTGCATAAGACCATTGTTAATGTTTTATTTGTTTGTTTGTTTGTTTGTTTATCCCAGTCTGAAGAAATAATAACCATCATGGTTAAAACTAAAGTGGATGTTCTATGGTTTCAGAAAACAAAAAAGTTTGCATGAATTGGCAGGTAACCACTCTGGACTGAAAACCTGAAGAGTGTTTTAACAGGTTGGTAAAATTTAGTTTTTAATACTTTGATAAGTATTTAAATGAGATTTAACAGCCAAAGAAAACTGTGTATTGCAAAGTAATGTCTACAATGGATGTCACCAATTTCCACTCCCAGTATAAGTTTAATGCCTTTAGTTTATTACTGAGACACATTTTACAGATATTAAGCTGGTTCAAGGGAGAGTTTATTGATCCATTGCATTTCTATAACATTATTTTATTTTCAGAAGTATTTTGCCTGTATAACTCTTTCTTATAAGATAATACATTTTTAGTCACCTTTTGCTTCTCGTTTTTCTAAACAGTTTTGGGTCTTTTCCCCCAAATTATCTCTTGATTGCAAATAGGTGAATGAGCCCCATAAATTGGGTGATTGTCCTTTTCCATATTCAGGTCCAGAATATGGAGACTGATTCTGGAACATCTGAACAAGAAGTTTAATTTCTCTGATGAATTTCACTTCCTAATGAAACAGAGGTTCTCCAATCATGGTACTGCTCATGACAGGTTACCAACACACATATTTCCTCACATCCAGTGTCGTTTGTTTGCAGATAGGAACATAGCATGTCTGTGCTGTAGCTGTACAGTGCTTGATTTGCTAGCCTGGAGCTTTCTGAAACTGCCTCGCCATACATGAGGAATATGGTGCATATGTGCAATGGATGCCTCTGGAAACCCCTGCAAAAGTGCTAACTGCATTTACTACACATCAGAAATCAGAAATTAGATGCTTTCACACAAAAATGAAATGCTCACAGATAGAGATATAAATATAAAAAGAAATGTATATTTTTAAGTAATTTTCTTTGCCTGTTACTTTAGTCACATTACAGAGAGGATTGTGATTGTGATTGCATCCCTGTGGAGCTACAGCAGTTTTGACTAGCAAGAACACAACCATAGAGTGAGGCATATTGTATAACTCATACTTTTAATTATTCCAGTCTAACACTCTCCCCATGGCATCCAGTCTTTGGCAATTGCCCTTGGTTACTCACCCCTAAAGCAGCCTCAGATTGAATCTGAGACTGACTCATTATAACAACAAAGCTGACTTTCCTGTTTCAGAATTACTCATTAAATGCTTTTCTAAATATTTGGTGTTCAGAATACCACCACAATACTTTCTCTGAGCACATCCCTGGAGTATCGAGAGCTGTTCACTCAGGCAAGGGGGGTTGAACAAGGACCAAAATCATATAGGGGTTAGTTACATTAATTCCCCTTCCTTCTCCCCTTCACCTACTTCTTTCAGTTTGCTCAGTAAATTTATCGATTGCAATACTGGCCTTGCTAAAATCAATGCCAAAATTCCCATTGGCTTCACTAGGCCAAGATTTCACCTATTATTTTTATTGCAGGAAGCTAACAATTTACCAGGTTCATTATGACTAAGCATGGAATTTCATCTGAAGCCTTCCCTCCTCTGGAGGCCTTGTGTTAAGCATATGAACTGAGCTTTCTTTGTGGTTAGTTAAGAGCAATAGCATCTATTTACTAGGTGATAAAAGGATCCTTGCAGGGTGGCCGCACAGAAGATTTGACAAATGGAAACCTATTCACAGAAGCAAATTAAAGAACATTTAGAGGTTTAATTAATTTTCTAGAATTCCTTCACCCTATAATTAAGTTAAATTCAATTCCTTCAGAGACTCTGAATTAAACAAGCCCTTAAATTACTGTATCTACTTATTTCTGCTACTTTTTTTTGCAAAAGTGAAACAGAATTTTATTCTGCATTCTTTTCCCCTCATCCCACCCCTCCAACTATATGGGTTTCCATAGTAAATTGATGTCCTTGTTATGAATTTGGCTGCATCTGCTTTCAGTAAGACTCATTACATTGCAGAGGAGTTGTGGGTAATGCTGAATTACCGGTGGGATGCATAAGAACATTGTAACATTCTCAGAAATAAAACTGTCAGAAGGTTCAGTGTTATCGGTTAATAAACATTCCAGAGGATTATATATTAAAAGTATCTAGCCTTTTCTGGACAATGTCTATTGAACAACCTTCATAGAAACCACCCAAACACTAATAGAACTATTAAAATGGAAGTGTGGCAGATGGCTTATAAATAAAATAAGAGCTTTTTCTTCTGCTTTGATCAAATAATGTTGGTCCCAGGTAACAACTACATGTTAAGAATTGGTATGATATCCAGAAGACGTTTTCATACAGTGTCTTATAACAAGAGAACAAGTAACAATAGGATAGATACTATAGGCTGCACATCATTTGGAAATATAGAAAGGAAAATACCAGTGTTATTTTGTAAGTGCATTTTTTTGTTGTCTTGCTTTGCAAACATGAATAAGTACTAGTAATGCTACACAACAACCCAACCAATGACAGTTCAATTCTTCTTTCTTTATTTTTCTGTTTAAGGGAAGTGACAAACTGCCTTGGGGAATGAGATAGAAAAAGACATTTGAAGTGATTTGTGTTTTATGAATACACAAACAGCCTTAGTGGGAATAAGCTGGAAGAAGTAGAAATATATAGACTACCTTAGAATTTCTTTGAGTTTTGAAGAAAGGGGATAGGAAAGACATTATCACTGAGAAAAGTTATTTAGTTCATGTATTGTAAAGCTAATATGGAATCTATTTAAAAATATTCTATAGGCTACTAGTCAATGAGGAAAAATTGATAAAATGGTAAATTTACAATGATTCAACCTTCATGTATTACAGATTCAATGAGTAGAGAACAACAATCCTTGCATAATTTCTGTTGGTATATAATCACTGGCAATCAAGGACAATGAACATAGATGGCACATAAAGGCAATGAATAATGTACAAATGTTAAAACTCTGATCTGTACAACTTTTGAAGCAACCTTACCTGATTACCTACATTAAGATGATACAGGATCACATGGATAACTTCAGTAAATTTATGAAAACAACCTTGCAAGCTGCAGTGAAAGCTTTAAGTGACACAAATTTGACTCATAGAAAGGAATGTTGGGATATGTGTTATGTGGGGCTTTCACAAAGTCATTGGTTATGAAATATCTGGTTATGAAATACATTGGTTATGAAATGTGTTTGTGGATTTCAATTCTAAGAGGAAGCAGAAAACTAATCCACCAACTCCATATGTAGTCTAAAAACCACTTATGAGGAAAGCTGGCTGTAAAAACTCTATTTTTTCTTTTATTCAATGTACCCAGATTTCTAGCCTTAAAGCAACAAGAAAATAAACCCGTTCATTTTTCAGCTGCCCGTTAATAAAAGTAAATATTAGCAGGATACTTGCACAATTATTCTGTACTTGTTTTTGCATTTTTCATAAGTTTCTGTAATATTGCAACTCATCATTTTGACTTCTTGCTCAGATGTTTTGTACATCTCAACCCTCAATCACAATAGTGTGGTTTTCCAAATTCTCTTCCTGACAGAGAAACAAACAATGACTTGCAGGGAATGTATGTTCATTTCTGAACTGAAATGAAACATTGGACTGTTTTTTCCAAACCAAATTCTCCAAACACATAAATGATACTTATCCTTAAATCCATGATTCCTTGAATGTCTGAATCTTTGGAATATCAAATGTTTACTGTCTGGCTATAAGGCATAATTCAACAGATGCAATTCCACTGTGACCAGTGAAACCACAGCTGCATTCTCCTCACACAATGACTAAACACTGTTTGATTCAGCCCCAGCTGAGTGATACTGAGATTTCTTGTCTGGTTGATTTCCAATACACTAATGACACTTGTCCTCATGGAGGTTAAGCTTGGGTTTGTAGCAACCTTCAGTGAAATAAAAGTGTGCTGTAAATGTAGAAGAATCTTTCAGCTAGCTAAAAAACAAACAAACAAATCAAACTCCCAAATTAAGCAGGTTTTCCTCTCAGATAAAGACCAGACACATTTTTTTTGTCAGAAGAAATCAGGGATAACACATGAATGAGATTATTCCAAAACACATGTAGGAATCTTTCTGCTGCATTCAGCATCAGTATAATGTCTGCAGCAGTTTAGTTTTCATTTCTGCGTGTTGCAATTAAAGAAAGATGTACATTATTTGGAAAAGTGTACAAAAGACCAAGAGTTGTCATAAATCTAAAAAATTGAAAGACATAGAAATGCTTAGCTTGATAGGAAGGTTAATAAGAAAATAACTTACTGTACTAACACAAAAATGCAGAGGGAAAGTGAATAACCCATTTCCCACATCCATGAACTTCAGGATTGGGAGTTGTTTTTTACACATTTGGTGAAATATTTTCTAACAGCACAGGTAATAAAATACTGGTAGGGATTCTTTTGTGAGCAAACTGTGAAAAGTCCATTGCTGTGGAGAATACTTCAGGTAAACATCCAACAAATGATGTTATGTTATAGTTCTTTCTAGATTTCATTATTCATAGTTTTTTTTTCATTACTATGCTTCAGACCTGTTTGCAGTCTCAATATCAGGAATAAAACTCTAAAGTAAAATCTCCATTGAACTGAGAAGAGGTTTGGAAGACTCAACTCCTAATGAAAATTTTTGAAGGAGGTCAAAAAAGCAGAGGAATCTCCTGAATTAATACCACAAAAATTTAAAACAACAACAAGCAAACAAAAAAACAAACCAAGAAAAGCAAGCCACGCATAATGATATAAAGAAAAGGAACTACTCTGGATAGACCAAATCAATCAAATTAGGACATTCATTGGGGAAGTTTCTGAATGTATGAATATTCCTCCACTGGTTGGTACTCTACAGAAACATCTGAGAAATTATTTCATGAACTAGCTCTGCAATTATAAACTGGCAGAAATTTTTTAAACCCAAGTTACTTTTATTAGCCTACTTTAGAAACTGCAGTCTCTAAAAAAAATCAATCAATTTGCAGATATCCAAGCTTGTTTCAGTGGTGTCTTGGCGTCTTTATACCACTTTATGTTTTTCAGTAAAGTACATGAAATGTAACAGGCAGAAACAGATAATGATGGTGGAAGAATATGCTGTGTGGCATCCCACTAAAAATCTTAGGAAACTGGAAGGGGAAGAACTTTTTTATTAATTACTGTACTTTATTATGAATAAAAATACCCAATATGGGTAACACATAGTTTTTTGTTTCAAGATATTTAAAGACATCCCCAGCTAGGTTTACCCAATAGCCTAATATTCAAATATGAATTTCAGTTCCTCATTAAGTATGTGGCAAGAAATATTTCAAATTTGTTTTTGAAGTTTTAAGTTGTTCTAAAAGCTTAGCCATTTCTAGACCTAAAATCCAAAAATTTGTACAAATTAAATCTGTCACTTGAAATGCCATAAATTACCTCTTTTACAAAAGCAAACAAAGCATACAGGAATAAATTTCAGTTACTTTTGTATGACTATTAGTTCGTACAACTAATTTTTAACCTTAAAGCTTAATAAAGTCAATAAGTAGCATAACTGAGAATCACATCAAACATGATTAAATGGGTCCCAAAAGGAAGCTTCTGATAACATTTAATCATAACAATATGTTTTCATTTTCTACTGATTAGTAATATTTCTAGTTCAAAGAATTATCTTGTTGATAGTTAACATTTATAAATTTTCTTACTGTGTGAATGGTATTTTTCTTTCATGGTCATCTTCTAAACCACTTAATTCTATAAATTAAATTCATTTGGTTTTACAGTTGACTGAAAATATGAACCATCCTCAATATACACTGAAATGGAAGACATAGTTATGAAAAATGCAACATCTATATCACCCTAAACACATTAACATCTGTGGGGATTTTTTAAAAAATAATTTTCTATTAAAGTGCTAATTTTCTTAATTTTTTATAGCAAACATTCTTTTGGTGAGGTCTACTTTTCAAAAATACTAATTTTGTAACAACTTCTGTGTATAAGAATATTTAAACACTTTTTGGGTCATCCTTAGTGTATGTGCATATGACATAATAAAAATTAGTTCCACTGAAATATCTCGTTACTGCATTTCATGTGGTTCTTGAAAAATGTAATCTTAAACTGCACAAATAGTTCTGGTTGCTATATTGCTCTTCCAGCCTATATCTAAACTTTCAATGAAGCTGGAATGTGGTTTGGAATCTATATGTGTTATAGGAGATAGTATAATGATTTAACACTGTACTACTTAATCTATTTTTAATTATGCTTAGTTTCTGGCACTCATCACTATGACATATGGGTACACTTTTCCGAAAAAGGTGACATGAGACCCAATGGTTTTATGCTCTAGTCTTTCAAGAAGTTTCTGTTTTACGTATGATATAGATATAGATCTAGATGATATAGACGATATAGATAATATTCATGATATAGATACAGATATAGATGACAGATATAGATATAGATATAGATGATATAGATGATATAGATGATATAGATATAGATATAGATATAGATATAGATATAGATATAGATAGATATACATATATCACAGAAGCTGAATATCTTTATTCATTGTCATGTGCTCTGCCTTCAGCTCTTTAATTCTGTCTTAGGATCTTCCTGATGAAAAGATCACAAATTCTTTTCTTAATCTCATTTTTCTCTCTTTCCTGTGCAGGTTGCAGATTACTATTCTGCCTTTCATGAACCTGATATGAAGTCTTAAAGTCAACTGAAGACCCAGTAAATTATATCAACTGCCAACAAATGCTCAATTTTTAATCCTTTTTGAAAGATTAAATTGGAAGTTTAGATGGCATAAATAACAAGTTTGGATGCACTGAAACCACTGAAAATACTGCAATTTCAGTGCACTTGGGCCTAAGAATTCAAGCGCAGCCCCTGGTCCATAAAATAACTTCCTCACTCTTCCAGGCAAATACTTATTTTTACCTCCATCCCAAAGAGATTGACAAAACATCTACTTTAGGCATCTCATCAAACCTATAACACCAACCAGAACTCATAATCTGCACACTACATGTTCACACCCTCTGCATGTGTCCTTCTATCATAAATCACCTATTGGTGAGGAGAACTGAAACCTATCTCAGATATTTTCCTAGGTAATAGGGAGTAATGAAAAGTTCCTCAAGTTTGATTGCTGTGGTAAATGTAAATCTTACTGCACACTCCCAGTCCTATGATGTCTCATGGGCACCTGATAAGGACTGAATCATGGCAGAGTTTTGCTTTGTTCAAAAAAATGCATGAAGTGCAGGAACACTGTGTGTCCTCAATTGCTGTTTCTGCAGCTTACTTTAAAACACACGATAAAATAGAAACAGAACAAGTCTGCATGAACAAAATGGTTCATGGTCTGCTTGAGAGCAGACAACCCCGCTACCAGCTTCTCACTCGATGAAACCTCTGACAGGCTAGAGCAGCTGAGTGGACAAGGTATTTGTAAGGAAATGAGATTCCTCAGCTCAACATATCTTATTTAGCAAAAAATGTTTATAAAAATCCTATATAGATTTTTTTATTATTATTATATCTAGATGTTGGGGATTGGGTTTCTTTCTTTTTTACTTATAGAATTTTTTCCTATAAATTGCTAGGAAACTAACTACTGGGTACTTATATGTACTTAAGAAAAAAAAAAGAAGTGGCCAAGGACAGGAGAGGACTGTCTGGCTGCCCTTCTTTTTCTCTGGGAGTTTCTCTCCAAGGAGAGAGATATCGCAAGATTTTGGGCAGGTAAAAGACAGGGCTGGGGACAGCTGCCTTTCTTCTGCTGTGGGCCCTGCACCCCCTAAGCTGCCAGGACCTCCCACAGTTCCAGTCACAGTTCTGGAGTTTCTGATATATCTTCATCTCATCCACTGCCCCAGGATTTCTGCTCATTCCTGCCATTCCAGCTTGGTGCACCTCAGAGCCCAGGTGGGGCTGCTCAAGGGGTTTGTGAGGCAAAGGCTCTCCTCCCTCCCCTCCCATCTCGGCCGCGCCTCCATTCCCGCCCGCTCCCCGAGCCCGGCCACAGCGCCCCCTGCAGCCGCGGAGGACTCATCGCACCCGCCCTGCCCNACAGCTGCCTTTCTTCTGCTGTGGGCCCTGCACCCCCTAAGCTGCCAGGACCTCCCACAGTTCCAGTCACAGTTCTGGAGTTTCTGATATATCTTCATCTCATCCACTGCCCCAGGATTTCTGCTCATTCCTGCCATTCCAGCTTGGTGCACCTCAGAGCCCAGGTGGGGCTGCTCAAGGGGTTTGTGAGGCAAAGGCTCTCCTCCCTCCCCTCCCATCTTGGCCGCGCCTCCATTCCCGCCCGCTCCCCGAGCCCGGCCACAGCGCCCCCTGCAGCCGCGGAGGACTCATCGCACCCGCCCTGCCTGCCCGGAGCCAGCAGCGCCCCTGCTGGCTGTGCCCAGAACTGCAGCCAGGGGAGAGCGCCTGCTACCGAGCGGAGTCCTGGCTCTGCTCGCTGCTAATGCCGTGGCTGTGGTTGTTTGTTTGCTTTGTTATGCACACTAGTAAAGAACTGTTATTCCTATTCTCATATCTTTGCCCGAGAGCCCCCTAATTGCAAAATTATAATAATTCAGAAGGAAAATATTTACATTTTCCATTCCAAGGGACAGTCCTGCCTTCCTTAGCAGACACCTGTCTTTCAAACCAAGACACTAGACTACAAAGAATACTAATATTTTCATCAAGAACCCTGTCCTTTTCTTCTCTTTTCCCTTTTCCTAATAATGGCAAGTGTTATTTTGTTATGCTTCGTGTCTCGCATTCAGCATTTGGCTTCAACACCACGATTCTAGTTAATATTGAAGAAAGGTGTTCATGTAGATTGGTGCCTAATATAGACAGCAGAGAGCAAATCTCTAAGTGCTGTAAAATCCATTCCCCTGCAGAGCCCAGGCAGACCGAAATCTGAAATCTGATGAACTTCTTCAGTCAATAAGGAATTAATATCTAGACAAGAGATTACATATTCTCATGCACAATATTTATACATGTAGATGTACATAAGCATATACATAATATATCTTAAATAAAATCTCTAAAGTTTAGTCTATGTAGGCAGCAATGTTCATTTGTGTCCTATAAATTTTGGCTATATTTATGGTTCTCAACTTTTATTACAATAATCTGGGCACAAGCTCTTCATTGATAGATGTTCTGGATACGTGGCAATGCTTACCTTAGTTTTAATACAGACATTAAAAAACGGATACATCTCCACTGGAATCACTTTATAATTTTAAGAAATACATATAAGAAATAGAAAGAAATGAAATTTCCAGAAATGCCTGTAGTAGTAAACTAAGAGCTTCAATTTCCCACAGCACTATAAAAAAGTTAACTGCTAGTACAAATTCTAACAACTTTTCTTCCCATTCTTGAAATTCTATATATACCCATTAACCTCTAAGTGCCTCCAGACATACCTATAATTCTCAGCATTATAATGAATGTGCAACTGCATACCAGGGAGATGCTCCCGCCAAAAGATGTGCAGCCCTCAAAAATTCGATTTCTTCACATCCTGGTAGATCTAATTGACTTCATACATATCAAACAGTGTATTAAACTACATAAATAAAAGTCTCACCAAATACTTCCTTCCTATAATTATTAAAATCAGAAAAAATACATAAAAATCTCAGAGTGAAATTGCAGCACATTCTGTACACACGTGTATATATTTACATAAGCACATACGTGTATGTATACATAAAATAAGGATCAGTTAATTCCACCAAATATAATATAAAAACTGTTTTATAAGTAGCATTGGAAATAACAGAAAGTCACTAAATAATATAATGAAATATCATGTATTTAAATTAGCCTGTAGAAAAGACTAGGAAACTTAAAAGTGCCTTGGTTTATCTGAAATTACATAGTTCAAGATGTATATCCTTTTATGGCTTTAACAATTGTATAGAAAGATAAGCCCTTTTTTTATAAGAAATATGAGAGCAGCCAAAGTATACAAAGACAATTCTGGTCCCTCTTTCCATTACATTCCTCTTGAGATTTTGAAAGAGAGCAATCAAATTTCCTTTTAGTAACCGTGTGCTAATACAATCTCCTTCATCCCCAGTTGCTGGAGTGAGATTCAGGGTATGATTACAGGGATCAAATCCTTGCCCTGAGTTTACTTCTTGAATGCCACAATCTCTAAATGAAAAAAGTAGAACTGTGGGTTTCTCTAGAGAGCTCACATAGTGAGAATAAGCATTTTTGTTTCCATTAACTGCAAAAGGAATAACCATACTGGAACTGGAATAATGAGGAGCAGAATTGGGCTGTTCTATGCTTAGCACTGAGTACAAACTCAGCAGTAATAACAAGAAAACTGGGTTGATAATCTCTAATGTTACTCTGAAAAATAAAAGCCATTTCAAATGTTTAAATTTTGGGAAAATCTGAAAATAAAAATTATTTGGAGACATTCCTGCACTTAAGTCACTGTAAAGAGGAGACAAATGAAAAGGAATAACGGAAGAATCTCTGTCCTAAAGCTTTACTTTTGGAGAAGCATTTTTCCCCCTTTTTTTTTTTCTAGGACCTGGCAAGAATATTCTCTTCTACTTCAGTTTATCATAATTACAGCTCTTCCTGGAAGACGATGTTATTGTGTTGCATTCCTTTATAAGTCATGAAATCATGAGCTGAAATGGGGAAGTTTTCAGTTTTTAATTATATGTCTGCTAACTTGTTGTCAGTAGTTTCTCTTTTTATGGCTGATGTAGAGTTTCTATTGTTGTTCTTAACAAAGATAGGACAAATAAATTCATAGATGAACTACTAAGTCTGTCCATGAGCACTCATGAAGCACAGACATAACAAATGATAGAGGAAGAGCAATATATATTAGAAACGGATTGGCAGAAAATGAGATGGGCAGTTTGGATGCAGAAATTTGAAAATACATCTGGGTTTACAAGGCAAAACAGGAGCCACCAAGTATATATTTGCAAACATTATACTTAATGACCACAATTAGACATTAATTGTTTAAGACTCATGCTAGTTCAATGCAAATTTAAATCATTACACTAATAGTGAAGAGGAATAGTTTTAACTATTTTTTAGTAGCAAGAAACCGTTCACATGTCTTTGCTATATCCTTCAGATAATCTAAATATTAATATATTTCTGGTGATCCAGGAGTCCTGGCACCCGTGCTGCTCCCGCATTCCCAGCAAAGTGTCAGGGTAGCTGTCAGGCTCTCTCTGTCATTGATTAAGTTGCTACTTCTGTTTGCAAATTTCTACACAGTGTCCCTGTGCCCAAAGTGATAACGATCATAGTCATTTCTGATTTGCAATCCAGGAACATGTACAGGCCCTTGCCCTGACGGACCTTCACAGTTCACAAATATGAAGTGACAACCCTTCTGGCATGATTAATGTAGTGAAAACACAGAGCCATGAGTCAAAGATGAGACACACCAGCTATTACAAGTCTGAACTTCACTCAGATCTTATATGAATTCTTAGCATTTATCACTGGTTTTACTCTCTTGTTCTTCCTTCTACAATACTTTTAATTTTACAATAAATCCCAAGTAGGTCATGCTCAACAATGTGACTAATGTTTTCTTGCCAAGTAAAACCACAGTCAAAAGGGTGGTTTAGTAATAACTCAGAAGCATTTACAATGTAATAAAAAATACATTGAATAAACCAACATATCAGAATAACAGGACTATTAAGTAAAAGGAAAATATCGTAGGCCTTTCAAACATGTTGTAACTCTTCAGAATTAGAGATAACTAGGGCTCAAAATCAAATATAGATATTCTTAAACTTTCAAGTATTCCAAGTCAGGATTTTACTTCAATCTCATTTTCATAATGATAGCCATGTGGTACTGTTCTTCTCCCTCATGGGTAAGGAAAATATCTGTTCCACTGACTTTGTAGTTGCTGTAAATGCAGACTTTCAAGTCATTAGTTTAACCACATGTGCAGAACATATAGGAATTAGGAAAACATTTCCCATGACTACAGCTATTTGATTGAAAGAAGAATTGACATCAATAATGCTCATATCTATCATGCTTTGCACTATAATAGTAGAGAACAAAGTGTTCATGAATCCCAAGGAAAGTTTGGCAGCTGTTTCACTGAGCTGTAGATTGCAATCATGTTAATAGTTATACATTCTGCCCAAAAGCTGGCAATAATGTTTGTGCCCTGTAGTCAAAACTTTACAGCACAGTGAATTCTTCAGTACTGGAAAGAGATTAAAAATCCTGTCAGGTACTAAAGAAATGCTGTAACTATGACTCTAACAAAGTATATCTGCTGCTCTAGGAAACTATACGGGTTACTGCAGGGTACATTTGAACCCCAATGTCACCTGCAAACTCCTGTGCCCAGAGCACAGAAAATCTAAATATAAGCCATAAAAACATTGAAAAATAAATGTTCTGAAACAGGTATTCTCTTTTTCAGGACAAAGGTTTTCCATGCCTGGCATTGGTGCTGATAGAAACAGGTTAACTCTGTGCCATGCCTAAAGATTTGATCCAATGAGGAGGGACCAAGAGTGCCAAAGCCAATTGAGCCATACAAGAGACCTGGAGGCAACACTTCAGGAAATTCCTGAGTCCCCAATGCATCCTTGTCTCATCTGGATCCAATTCATTGCATTCAGACCATGTCGTGTTTTCAATTTCCATTAGGTCAAATAATAGGGGCTTAGGACACAGATTTTTTGGGGAAGAGGGGATGGCACAGGAAGCTTGTTTGAGGGGGACAAGATGCCACAGGAAGTCTGGAATTCTGAGATATTAAAGTCAAGGGAGGTTTTGCAGGTATCCACAATCTGGCCAGGAATTCATTTCTGAGGCTTTTCTTTTTGACTTTCAGCTCCTGAACAGGTAAATATGTCTTCCCAAAGCCAAAAAGAATGCTTTTATTTTTTATTAGCTGGCTACAATTCTAATCTTCTCTAAAACCAAACATTGGGGCTTTTCCTTACTGTAAACTTATTAACACGCTATTCAAGATTATTTTCTTGTGAAAAGTATGCTGCTGACATTAGTGCAAGTGTGGACATAGAGATTATTAACCATTATTACATTTGGACTAAACTTCTAACTTCTAGACATGAAAAGAAAACTAAAACAGAAATGCTTCTGTTCTACTTGAAATAAATTACCATACTACCACAAATTCTCAGCAGGAAAAGGGAAGGGGAGGTGTAAATTTCTTCACAATGTGTAGAATGTTTAATGGATTTCTGTGTGATAACAGTGGGAATAGTATCACTGTTCTTTTTGTCAGTGTAAAGACAAAAAGTAGGAAAACAGGACTTCATTTCTTTCTTTACAAGAGGACCGCAAGGCCACCATAAAGATGTTTTCCCTGAAAGGAAGAATACAGAAAGGATTATGTAAAATGAGCTGCAGAGTTCCAGTTGAGAACTGAACTTCCTGAAAGGTCGGGTGTTGGGAGTTTGTTTGAAGCTTATCTTTTTGCCTCTCTGCCGTTCAAGAGCAGATCTTTCACAGCTGGGCAGAAGCAAGACCTCTGCTTTCCTGGCATCCCAAAAAAGGGAATATTCCAAGCAGACCTGCAGTCCACTGTTGCCACATGAGAGAAGGACATGGCATAAAATCATCTTCCTCATTGTCATCCCCAAATCTGTGGCATGTGACTAGAGACTCAGCTGGAAGACTGCAATAGTTTGACTGATCTGAATGACTTTCCCAGGTAGGACTTCTACATGCCAAAAAAAAATAGATTAAAAAATCTCAAATATACTATAAAACTCTGCTCTAGATGAAAATCCCTTATCCAAACATGCAGCTGAGTGTTCGGAAAATGTGATTCTATTTCCTCTCCTTTACACTCTTGTTAACATGTGCGTTAGTCTCTGTTACTGCAAGGTCCCCCCTTACCCAAGATGGTTGCACAGCTTTTCACTGGTGAACCACCTGCCTTCATGAGTGAAAGCAGATTTTTGCAGGAAGTACGAAGAGATCTCTCTAACTGGACTATCAAAATTCCCAAAAGATTTATTTTCCAATATTACAAAAATGTAAGAGAAAAGTAGTCTAGCTTTTTAATCTTGTGTCACCTCCCAGATACTCAGTCCATATCAGGGATTCACCTAGTTATACGTGAATATGACGCATTCATAATCTTGCTTCTATTTATGTTATGCATAAGGGATGTAGACTCTGGGTTACTGGTGGTTGGATCTGATTATTTCTGAGACAGCTCAAAAAAAGGGTTTAATCTATTCCCCACTTTCCTGGTGGTGACAGTGTACTCATGTATGTGACAGTTAACTCTGTAATATCTAAGAAGTAGCTTCTGTTTCCATCCTGACAGAAAAGATTGTGTTCAACAGATGGGCCTATGAATTTATCAGGTAAAAAGGAGGCTCACACTGATAATTCACCCACTGCTAAAATTAAGAGTGTGAGTCCCTATTTAGCAACTAGCTATAAAGCACATTGAAATACAAGGAGCGCCTGAAAAACAAGTGATGGTTGAATTTACTGCTTTCTGGCTTCTGTGAGTTTTCCACAAGGCTGCTAATTTGTCTGACAAGAAGTCTCTGATAAACCTGTGAAATAATAAACTAAAATATGTGCTGTCCCAGTAATTTTTCTTCTTAGGGCAGCTCTAATTTCTTTTTGAAAATAATATGTTAATACTACATTTCTGAAGGTAGCACTGTGTGAACTGTCTAAATCAGAAAGCTGCAGTTATGTGTCACATAATTGCTGATAGAAAAAAAAAAATTCTACCAGTTGTTTTTTACTTCAGTGCTGTTTTGTATTGGTTAATAAACAAATATTCTCATAAATATGAATGGAACTCTGCCATGCCTGATTAAAACATGATGCCAGCCCCATTTTCCCTTTTATTGTCAAGATGCTTCAGACAAATTATTAGTGACATGTAAAAGACTGAAATGACCAGTCACAAATACGAAGAACAGCTCAGTGGTGGATGTGTTTCATTGACACATTTAAGAATGGCAGAGAGTCTTGGCACAGACTGCACTGCACATCAGTCGAACCAGTTGAAGAATATTTGAATCCTTTGTTGCAAGGGATCTTCATAATCCCCATCTTTTAGCACATGGTTCACAAAGCCAGTGTGGTAAGAAGGATTTTTAATATAAACTGGCTTTCTGAGACCTAAAAAGTTAATCAGATTGGTATTTAATTTTATTTCTTTTATGCTTAAAGCCTATTCTACTTGTGCATGAACTGTAAAGCTTTTATTGAGAAGAGTGAGCTGAATGCTAAAAAAAGAACATACAGTATATAATAAAGCTATGGCAGACTTAGTAGTTGGAGGGATATACTTTAGGAAGTAATCCTGAGCTTCCAAGGAAGGAAATAGATGACCAAAGAGTTTTATTCAATTTATAATTCCTGGGATGCTGTGAATAGTTGCCCTTTGGTAATTCAGAAAAATGATTGCTTAATAACAAATCATAGAAATATAGAATGTTTTGGGTTTGAAGGGACCTTAAAGACCACCTAGTTCCACCCCCGCTGCCACGGGCAGGGACACCTGCCACTAGACCATGTTGCTCAGAGCTCCATCCATCCATCCTTAGACAGATGGGGAATCCATAGCTCCTCTGGACAGCCTGTTCCAGTGCTTCACCACCCTCACAATAAAGATTTTCTTCCTATTATCCAAGCTAATCCATCTCCTTTTCCAATTTAAAGCCATTCCTCATCCTATCACTATGTTCCTGATGAAGAGCCCCTCTCCAGCTCCCTTATAGACCACCTTCATGTACTGGAAGGATTTATTATTTAATAAATGATCATTTAATAAAAAAATGAGTAAATTTTAATTGCTATAAATATATTTCCAGAAAAGTTTTATGCAAAATAAGATATAAACACAAAAAGATGTTTATTGTCTCTTGAATAATTTTAAATTATTTTGAACTTATGGATTATTTAAAAAAAAAACCAGTATGATTTCTACTCAGAAAACTGTGTGACATAAATACATTGAATTTCAAAGTGCAGGCCAGTCTTTCACTAGAAATAGGCCATTTCACTTAAAAAGGAAAAATCTGTAACAGAACATCAGAACTGATGACACAACATGACAGCTATATTTTATTTATGCTAACTTACAAAATCACATTAAATTAGATATTTCAACTGTTCTCCTGATTTTGTTTAAAATTGTATATGCTTCTCAGATTTAATGAAACTTTAGTACCATTAAAGGGAAAGTTAGTTAGCTCAATAAATTAAATTCATACAGTTTTTCCAACATAAATAAACCAAATATTTTTACCCAGAAAAATCTAATGTGATGTTCAGTTAAAAGAACAGAACATCCTGTAATAATCTAAATCCACACAGTGACTAGAAATATTTTTATAAGACAATGCCAACTTAAAGTCAACCTTCTCTTTAGACCTTTTTTACCTTATTTACACACTTTCCAAGTAATACCAACAGTAATATGTAAATGAGTGCTGAGTTAAAGAAAGTATTTCTGATAAGTTTGTTTGGTTTTCATAGTTAATGACATTTTGTCTCTGTTCAATTTCTACTCACTTAACTGTGCCCACAAAGGGCCATAAATAATGTCAGGATGACAATGTCATTCTACACATAAACCAAATACTTGCCATAGCCAGGCAACTTCAGACAGAGACAAATTGATATAATTTATGGCTTCTGCTCTTTGAAAAAGAGGAAGGACTTCTCAGTCCCAGCCTTTGCACACATGCACAGACTGATATTATCAAGTGCATATATGACTGTACTGGTACATTTGTACAACAGTTGAAATGGTGAGCATTTGTTATTACATGGTCTGCTCTCACAGAGATGTCAGTACAGGATCAGGCCATAAGTACTGAAGAGAAGCCAGTAAATTATTTCATCAAACTCTCTGAAATCTGATAAATGGAAATGCCTTTGACTGCACTAACCTATGCAGTATTGAACAAGCAAGCCGATTATGATGGGATGTCCTCACCATTAATAATTTTCTGACTTGTGCAGTTAAACTATAGGAGTATTTCTTCTTTTTCATTCTTAGCTATCTGCATAAACGGCCTAATCATGATGTCATTAAAGACAGTGGCTCAAGTAGTGGTTTTATGGTGGTTTTCTGCCTGTTGGTGATCTACTCTTTCATAAGATAGTTAGTAGTTCCTTCTTTGACTGTAGGAATGGACATCAATTATCTCTTCAAAGAGACCTTCAACTTTCTTAAAATCAGCTACTCAAAGGTTTATATTTACTTAAAAAACCTTAGCATCTCCTCAGAAAGAATCCTTATTTTGGCTTAGTTTCCACTTCTGGGTTTTCACTGGAATTATTTCTGCCACTGCAACTCAGTACTAACTTTGTTAGATTCAGCCACAGAAATGTTTTATCACCATGGCTACAGAGAATTAAGCACACTGGACATGGTGCTGCAAAGGCTGGACATTCAGCAAAGCCTGAGGGCAATCCAGGCCGCACTTTAAACATGAAGTGTTTCCACAGTCGCCGGGATGATTCACAGGCACACACACGATGTGTACTTAATCTGGGAAATGAGGAGCAGAGTGTTCAGAAGGCTGCTGGATCCAACCTCTGGGCTTCATCTCACACATCCCCTTCATTTCAAAACTGTGTTCAGTGTTTTTAATACCCCATCACTTTTCCCTCCTCACATCTTCTTCATCTTTTCTTCCAATCTCATTATCCACTTCTAAAATAGAAAGTTAAAGTTTAAAGCCTAACTTTGATCTCAGAGGTCATAACATAAACAACAGATGCAAATACTTCTTTGGTGACCACTAATCTGTCTGTAAATCTTCTGTTGAATCAGAGCTAAAAATAATGACATTCTGTGTTATTTGGCATAATTCAGCTCTTTACTTTTATAATCTGGGAAAACAGAAAAATATTGCTAACTTGAAGGAATTTCTGATTTTAAGATATCTCATAGATGGTTCTTTGTATACCTTAGTGCTATGGGAGATATGGAGGAGCAGCTCTAAACTCTGCTTTACTGCATTTATAAGAGGTAGATTTTTTTTTTTCTGTTTGCTTTTCTTAACAAGGAAACTGTGAGTCACTCAAATAAATTTGCCAGAATTAGCCCTCTCAGTTCACCTCTTTTACAAGGATATTCCTTTAGGTTTACAAGTTGAGGGTACAGCTTTACTACTGTGGTTTGCTATTTCCTTTACCCTGGGTACTTGAACAATTCTGCATTAATGGCATTAATACTGTCATTTCACTAATACTTCCCAATAGGCCATAGCAGGAACTGTTATATGATTAATGGTTTTAGAGATGCTTGTTGAAATTCTAACTACTGTTAAAGTAGCCAAGCTAAAACAAAAAAAAATTGTACTTTTCAGCCAATTGTTACCAATTGCACAGAGCACTAATGGTGCCAAACTAAACTATACTCATAGCACTGACTACAGAACATTCACCTTGCCTTCCTATAGATTGTATTTGACAAGCTACAAAAGGTTCACTGTCTTAGTCCTACAAGATACTCCTCTATAGTATAAAAGCTATTCATTATGTCTCAAGATTGTATCTCTTATATAAACGAAGAAGTATAGGAACATCTTTAAGAATAGTCTTTTAGGACAAGAATCTCAAAGATGCCAAAGTTTATATCTAAAAAGAGAGGTTTGGAATAAAGATAAAAGCCTGAATTTCTCATACAGCAAAAGACTAAGGAATATGATTCATGATCATAAACACAGTAAGCAGTTCAGATGTGAACAGAATGAGAATTCTGTTAGATATTTCCTCATTAATTAGATGTCACTCAGTTACAGCAAACTGATTTACCTGGGTTTAATTTTCTTTGAAACACCATTACATGAGAGACTAGGAAAAACAGGGCTTCTATTCCCTCCTCAGTCTGTGGGATTACAGGCCTACAAATCCTCTTCAAAGTAAGAGTTTAGTCCACAAAAATATTGGCTAGGATGGGTCAAATGTATTTTCTATTTCTCTGTTCTCCATAATGGCCACAGCAGGACCATTATGCCATGAAAAGCACAAGGTCTATAATGCTAAAGAGGAAGTGCTCAAGTACAACTCTACTCTAACAGCCCATCAATGCATGTTTCAGGTCTAAGAACTTGTCTCTTTTCTGAATACTTTTTATGAATTTTGCAGGGATTATTAAATAAATATAAAATTTAACTTCTCTTAATAATTAAGCTGTTAAATTATAGAAAGGATGGCATCGTACTTCACTGTGAGTTTAAGATTTCAGATATGCAATAGGTATGCACAGTTTCTGAAGGCAGTATTTGAATATACTTGTGAAAACATACTGGTCTGAGGGTTCTCACATTGGGTGATCCCAGACAAATCCATTGTAAATTAGTAAAATGCTAAAATTCATGTGCCTCCATAGCATTAAAATTTCACTGTAGGTATCAGATTTTTTTAATCTCTGGCTTAGGCCCATACTGTATTTTTGTACCTATTTCCCACTGATTTCTTATTTGAAAAGTAGAAAAATATTAAGACAATTGCTCTACAAATTTTCTGTATAAACAAACCTTTGGCTTGAAATGTTTTGATTCTAGGAGTTGCCACATCCCACATGCACAACAGTTGTACTGCATTCAACTCTAACAGGACTCTTCCAAAGAAATCAGAATAGATAGCTATACACACACACTAGCCATCCAGCCTGCAATGTTTTTTAGAGAAAGAACTAGTTATCCTTAGAAAAAATAGGGCTTTAATGGGACTTGGACCCCATAAGATTTCTTTGAAACTGTTTACCTATTGTGTGGATGTCTACACACTACAACCCTGAAATGCTCATCAAAACCCTCAATTTTGTGCTGTGTACATGTTTAATACTCACAAGACAGCCAGTGGCTATTTTTAAGAAAATATTTTTTCAGACGAAAGTGGAATTGAAAGAAACGGCATGACACAGCCAATAAAAACAGGTTTCAAATTAACTGCTTTTTGTCAGTCATCACTTAAATGAAACAGAGCTTCTGGCTTTCTTTTTTCCCAAATAATGTGGTTTCTGATATTACAGCCACTTGAAAGTACTATTGTCAGTTTGTGACTACCTACGTGGGTTATGATTGTGGAAGGAAAACTGACCAGAGTCTACATTTCACACGCAAAACATTTTTTTTTCCCAGAGAAACCATTTAGTTCTTTCTAATGGTTCCTGTTCATTGTATAATATAGGATTTTTGTTTCCTGTGATTCAGATAAGGAACAGGGAATATAGGAATATCAAATTATTGCATTTCAAGAATGTAATTAAAGACTTCACCTTCAGCATTGACAGCTTGATTCCCACTGGATGTGTTCATCTAGGCTTTAATGCAAGGCTATTAGGATTTGGTGATAGAGGACCACATCCTCAAGTGTTATACAGCACCACAAAGCTCTCTGATTTTGCTGTCAAGCATCAGGGGAATTATTAATAAGTTGGGGATCTCCAGGGTTCAAAAGAACCCATAAATAAATAATCATCACCTTCTAAAACATACATAGTTTTTGTAGATGAGGTAATTTTTAGATGTCAGATAATCACCTGTCATTAAAGCAACTTTAGAAATTTTCATTCACTTTCCACTCCTTCTTATTTTCTCCTTTTCCCTTGCCCTCCTCTTATTCTTTTCTGGCTTTCTCCTTCTCTTCACGATATAAGGTGGGGCTAGGCATTTCTTCTGTCTTTCATGCTAGATGAAAAAGAACTCCCAGGACTATCAACTCCTTCTAGCTATCAGCAGTATGCAAACATATTGATTGGTCTCTTTCTTAAGTGCAAGCACAATTTGAAAACCCAAAAGCCACTGGCACAATATTTATTAGGCTACAGAAAAAAAAAAAAATTGAAAATTCAGGGCTGGAATGATCAGATCAGATCCTTCAAACTGACAACAACTGAATTGCTGCAAGAATAACTCAGAAATTGAAATGTGACATTCATTCCCCATGACTATACTGTCTTCATATTTAACACAAGTTTAACAAGTTTTATCTACTGGCTTCATTAACTGTATTTTTGGGTTTTGTTTGTTTGTTTTGTGGAATTTATAGTACTCATTTCATGAGCTTATTCATTCATTTTATTTCTTTTATGAAGACATGATCCCAAATCCAGTACATTTCTGACTTCACTTACCAAAATATCAGGTTTTCCAGAAGTTTAAAGGATATGGGATGCTATATAGTGATGGTACTTAGCCTTTTAGCTGGTACTTAGCTTCTTAGGAGATTTAGGAGCATTTACAACCCTGCCCTCAGGCTGTGACTGCAAATATACCTTCCTGGTTTTACCTGCAGGAGGATTTAGAGAGCTCAGACACTTTAATGAATGCAACATTGGCAGACTTTGGCTTAAGGTAGTGTGGTTCAACTCAAGACATTCAAGATATTGTCAACAATTATTTATTTGAAAGAGGTGGTAGGCATTAATGAGCTGGAGGTTGCTTTTCCTCTGCTGTTGGCTGCCAAGACATTTTGTTAACAAGTAATGATGATATTTACAGGACTGTGGAGATTTGCCCGAAGAATACACCCACCCTCATTGATTCAGTTCTATTTTCCAATCTCTCTGAATAAACTAATCCTGTATAGTTTGCACTCCCTTATTTACATCACAGAATTTTCGTTCCTTCTCACACTTTGTTTAAAGTTTTCCTTTTTTTTGTGGCCATCTGACTAAGTATCTTATGTCTACATGTTTAAGCAAAAGCATTCAGCACAGTCTTTCGCATATCATTCTCTTTTAACATAGAAATCTCTTAGCCCTGTCTTAGCAAAACCCTAATTTATTTCCTTCAAAACCAGTGCATTTTAATGCTGTGAAATTGAGACAGATTGTATTTAATAGAAGAATGACTTTAAGTTGAGAAGCTTTTATTGAAATGCATAGTCACAGAGTAGATAGTCTTTACTGTATGTGCCTCCTGGGGGTGATTTGGATTAGGTGTTTTCTAGCTGAATTAAATACTTAACAAAAGAACTATTTTCCCATCTGTGAATACAGCTCTCCTGTGCAAATACCATTACTGCCAGTTGAAATTACATAGTTAACATCCAGAGGTCACATGCACAATTTCTACTAATGTTAGAGGAAACATAATATTTTTATGGAAAAAGGCTAGTGCATAGTGCTTAGAGAGAGAGTGGGAAGAAATAAAATATTCAAATACAATATAAGAATGAAGCTACAGGCCTGATTCTACTTTCATTACAATCATTTGGATTTGTATGACTTCATTCCACCTTACTTCACAAGCAGTTAAGTTAATAAGAATTTTCAAGACCAAGAGCAGTAGTTTACTTAAGAGGGAAAAATAGGACCTTTGAAAGCAAGCAACTGAAGAAGAAGAAACTTTTAAATGATATAACTTCATTGTTTCTGTTTTCATGTAAATTTCAGATCTTATCCTCAACTGTCCGACTCAGCTAGAGGCAGTAAAGTTGATTAGTGCTGAATAAGGATCTACACCTTTAACAACAGTTCATAAGTCCTTAGCCAGTTGCAGGATGGACAGCTTTTTCTGGGCAGTCTGCGCAAACAGGTCCCAGATCAGCTCCTGCAGATTCTTGATGGAATGCGGTGGTGTAAGTATAAACCAGTTCTATGTTTAGCAAATTTTAAAAAGCAATGATTTGTCCTAAATAGCAATAGAGTATTTATTTTGGTTAAAATGTGTTGCAAGCTGTGCTCTTGTTACGCACCCAGTGAAACTGCTCTGGTTCAGCAGAATGGTTTCCATTTTCTGTTAGACTAAAAAAATCCACTGTGGTAAGCTGAGAATAATTTTATGAAAGAAGTTGACATTGCTTCATTACCTTGGGAAATAAGTTTGTGGGTTAAAGGAGAAGGTAAATAGAAACATACCAAGAGAATGTACATACTTTAACATTGGCACTAATTAAAGTATTTTCTTAAGAAATTAAAAATTATAAAAGCAGAAAGACATGAAATGGCTATACAGATTTATGCCAAAGGTTTATTTTGTTCAGAATCCTGTTCCTGACAATGATCAATACTAGAAGCCCAGGGCAGTATATTCTCCAAGGTACCCTCAGCTTAGGAACTTTGTGAGGTAAATTCTTACGTAGACAATTGTACTTTATCATCACTGATGGACTCTTATCCTCATGCATTTACCTAACATAATTAAAAAAACCTTTCTAATTTTGGTGTCCGCAACATCCTGTGGCAGAGTTCCATAATTTTATTACGCATCATGAGAAAAAGTACTCTTTCTTTTGTTTGTTTGTCCCCTAAGGGAACCTGGGACAAATTAAAAGGGGCTGTATTTACCCAGTAACCAGTAACGCTTGCAGAAATTTGCAGATCTGTACAAGAGGGTGCTCATTATGACCAAAGCTCTGCAGGCAGGAGAGCAAGGGGCAGTCCAATGACGGAGCTGAAATTTTGCAGTAGGAGAAAGCAGAGAAGTGTGTCATTAGAGTTTCTCATTTTGTCAATGCTCTTTTGAGTCCTGGATATCTGTGTGCCAAAAACCAATGCCAGATGTTTATCTGCACATATCCACTGAGAAATGTAAGTGACTGAAAATAAGGTTTTATCTCCTGTACACTCCACTGAACAGCCCCGGCCTGCTATAGAAATACATGAACAGGAAATTGTATGGATCCTAAGGGCAGACCAGAGTAAGCCTGCGGTGTGGGGAGCTGCATATTTTCATATGCTGTGGTTTGTCCTTTTTGAAGTGATCTTGTAATGAGCTGAAAATATCCACATTTAGGTGGTAAACATGCACATAAGTCTGCTGGTAGTGAACTTCCACTTTGGAGAGTGTGACTTGCTTAATGGACAGTTACAGCCTGACACCCTTACACCATCCCTTTCTAGAGACAGGAAGAAAAAATCCAACATTTCTTCTCAGCTTATTCCCACATTTCTTCTGTTTATCAAATACAAAGCAAATGTATTGTACTTACTTTTTCAATGCACAAATGACTAAAATGTCACACTATAAAACTGCTAACCACAGAGTCTGAAATTTGTTATTGCTTAACTGGAAAGTATTCTGTGTTTTTAGACAGAAAGTATGGCCTCACAGCTGAGGACTTCACAACTAAAGACTGAAGGCAGTGGCAGCATTTTTCAAATATAAGCTATAATCTAGAAGCATTATTTTTCTTTAAAAGTAAATGGTGTTTGCTAAATTACCTAGTGTGGCTGGGGCCGAGATTCTTGAGACTTTTCTCAGGTTTGGGAAGGAGGACTGCAATACGTGGTATGAGGTGAAAAATACTGGCTTTGCAGCTTTTGGCTGCATGTCAAGCTTCCCAGAAATAATAGATATAGCTACTGCAATTAATTGACTGAGCAAGGAATCCAATGAACGGCTACTGCCTCAGAGTCATTTTAGGAAACTGAACACCTGGAAAGCATGAAGTAGTTGTAAATAAGTACAACTGAAGATCTTTGGTGTTTAGGAATATGTATTAGACAGTTAGACTTTGTCATTCTTTTATTTTTTGCAGTATTTCAAGCAGTTCAGACCACCTTTGGATTCCAGTATCTTACCTTAACTTTGTCATTCTTTTATTTTTTGCAGTATTTCAAGCAGTTCAGACCACCTTTGGATTCCAGTATCTTACCTTACCTTAAAAACAAGTATTACCAAGCATTCCCTGAACAAAATAGTTAGTGGTGGTAAAATGGAGAATAAAGTAACAAACAAAGGTGTTTACACAGAGTTGGTAGCATATCTGTCTTTGCTTATTAATGTTTTATGAACTAGAATATAACAATCACAGCAACATTTCACATAAATTGCTTGTCTAATCAGAGTGAGCTCTTCTTTACAGCAGAAAGGGATCCAAAGAAATATATGGAAGAAACTGAAGTACACCAAATTTCAATATATTACACCCCAAAAAAGTAAGGAATTATAAAAACTGCTTAGCGGAATTTTTTACTCTTTATTCTATTATTCTATATAGTCTTGAAATAGGTTATTATTATGCTATGTGTCTATGTATAGATAGATACCAAAACTTGTTTGGTGACAATGCTTACTAAATTAATTATGATGCATGAAAGTGAATAGAAAATTTTCATCTCACCCAATTCAAAAAGTTAATTCACTAAGCAAATACAAAGTCCAATGAAAGACAAAACTTCCAAATTAAAATATGCCAAAAAATGCAAATATGCTGGTGCGAAGAAAAAAAAAAAAAAAGAAGAAAGTTTATTCCTTACATATGTAAGGAGATATTTATTACTTAGCCTAGACCAATTGATAGCAGCTAATCAAACAAAAACTACACCCTCAGTGAAGTGAAGGTGTCCTTGTTTCATCTGGGAGCATAGTGAGGGTAATTTTTTTAGTTAGAAAAGCAAGAGATTAGTTTGAAGATGAGGTTTCAAAACTTGGACTTCAAAGAAGACTTCAAGGGGCCAATGCTGCAAAGTAAACTTCCATCACCAATGCACAGTCAGTATTCAAAGGACATATTCCTGAAAGGCCCCTCTAATGAGTAGTTCTCCAACAGAGGCCTCCAACTGACATTGCTCCAGGTTATGTCTCCTACTTAAAAACTTGTGTCATGATTACCACCTTCCTGGAAGCACATTAGCTAGTCACAGGGAAGAAGCACCAACCAGTAGAGCCTCACAAAACACAGTTTAGTGTCCTTTCTTTTCAATTCACTTTTGTATTCAACAAGCTCCTCATCTGTTTTGAACACAATGACTCTATTTAACTGTCACCTTAAGCTGACTTAAAGTATTATTTTAAGGTAACTGGATAACAGAAATCTCTTTAGGTGGTATGGAAAAACGTATAAATGTAGGAAGTGGGACACCTTTTACCTTCCCTATCTCTGCAGTATTTCTTCTAATGTATTTGAAGAATAATAGATGGCATCTCAGCTTCAGTTTCAAGTTATTAGTACGCAGTAGGATATTGGTAAATAAGTGTGAACATTAAGGCCAAAAGGGGCACATGGCATATGTGACAGGCTCAAAAACCACAAATCTAGCTATTATTCAGACTACCTGCCTGAGGCAGGGCACACTGGCCAGGGCACAATACTGCTGATCTGCCTTACTCTTCACAGATCCCTCCTTTCTTCACTGCTTACGTAAACTTTCTACACTCCTCATATACCCAAGCAGCTCAAGTGCCTGGAGCTGAACAGTAAAAATAGTATGGTTCCCTTTCCTATTCTCTATGTCCCGTCAAATAATAAAAGAACTGAGGTAGTTGCAGCTTATTTTTGGCTTGCTTTGCTAGTCCCTTTCTCATTTTAAATAGATGTGATTTTAACCAGCTTCTAATTGAAGCCGTTAGAAGATGTGATCCTGTGGTGTTAACTTTGACATGGGGCTGCCCATGTCAATAGCAATCGCTGCATGACACACTGATCCTTGAAAGGAAACTGAAAAATAGCATGTGATTTTCTGAGATAAACAGGCATAATGGAAAGGTTCATTTTATAGTGCCAAGCTGAATAGAGACAGTACAAATTAGAAACTCCTGTGGTCTAGATCTTACTGTGCCACTATCTTCATTTGCCATCCCTGTGCTTTAGTTTTCTTTGCAAAAAAGAGGGATTATCTCACATTTACTTGTGAATAAAATAAATCCTGAGCTCTAAGTGCTCCCAATAGGGCTTTTTTTTTTTTTTTTAATTTAGCTCTCTTATTAAAACATTTCTAACGACCAAGGATAATGAAGTAAGCATCTAGTAGAACAAGTCTGTAAAAATAATCATTGTTACAGAACAAGCTCTCAAAAACTCAATAGATCTAGAAAACAAAAAAGACTTATAAATGAGTCATCAGCTCCCATAAAGAGCTCAAACTACAGTTGTGGTCATTCATAAAAATGTTCTAAAGCCAAAGGGGTATGCTTCAACTTAAAGCAATAACATTTTTCTAAGTAGTGAAGGCTGGCAAGACCAACTTTAACTCACTTTTTATTTCAGATCTTTCAGTGACTTTCTTCCTGTATTTTCTAAATTTAGATTTAATCTATTAGCAAATAAAATCAATCAGAAATTGTGCCGATGGTCCAGAGATACTTAGGTGTTACAGCCATGAAAGAAACAGAGGTTCTCAATGTAGACACATCTCTGCTTTCTGTATCAGAAAATTATTTTTATTTCCTTACTCAGAGGGGAGTAATTTCATATCTAAATTACAGACCTTGTGAGCTGACAGTCTGATAGTGCCTGAAACACAGTGTGAGGTTTTGTTATTAAATTATAATATTTCTGAAGCTCAGCGAATGTGAAGCGTATATGAGAATAGATATAGGATATGAGAATAGATACAGGAATGTTAATAAGAACCAAACTTATAAGAACCAAAGTCTGTATTTGGACCCTTGGAAACTTTGAATGTGCTCCAGCTTTACTCTTTCAGTGCCCAAGGAGGACAGAGCACTATCTCCTAGCGAGCCATGTCGGCCCAGTGCTGTAGGCAGCGGTGCAGGGCAGCAGCTCTGGCAGCAGCGTTCAGGCATGATGGGCTGGACCTGCCAGAGTTTGCTCAGACATACCTCCCAGCTTGTGCTCATGAGGCCACACCTGAAGGCAGATTGGTGCATAGAAATCTGGTGAAGAGTTCATCAAGCAGTGTGATACCAAGGAATCTGAGGAGAGACTGATTGATGCACAGCATTGCACGCTGACAGATGAAAAGCAACAGTCCTACCCTAAGGCCTTGGACATGGATGTTCATTTAGTATCCAACCCTGAGCTGACAGGTTTGGCTGATTCACAAGGGAGACTGGACTCTTGTCTCTGCTCACAGCCAAAGGAAGATCCTTCCCCTTGCTACCAGTGTGCTCCTAAGGAACAGATATGATGTCCTGGGGCTGGAAGGAGAAGACTCCACGTAGAGTGATCGAGACCAAGAAAAGGAGGATGGTACAAAGTTGGTACAATCAACCATCTATGTTGGAACAATACCACAAAATACACCTCAGAAAGATGTTGAAGGTGTAAGGAGCACAAAGAGATTTCTCCTTCCAGTTGAAGGATAGCATAGAACATCTTTGAGAATTGTAGAAATCTTCACTGAGAAAAACCTCTCTGAAGATGAAAATAACTGATGAAAAGTTCTACTTCTGCAGAACTGGCCTTTGAGTGATGGAGACAGATCACTGCAGATGCTGGCAGAAGGAGCAGGCGCCACCAACCCACAGGAGGTCCAGAGCATGCAGAGAAAGTCTGTCTGTAATGGCATGAGTTGGTATGTGCCACATGATCCTCTCAAGCAACAATCCATCCAAATGAAAAGAAAATGGTTGGGCCACATTACGGATACTTGAAGGGACCATAGATGCTGAATTTGTGCTACTGTGGTAGGGAAACAATGGGAAAAGAAAGCCTTCTGACCCTCCATTTTCCATGCATATTCAGCAATTGTTAGGGTCAAATCCTTACAATAATTCTACTTTCACTGGAAGGTAAATAAAGAATATCACACTCTCCCTGCCCTGCTTCATCTCATGAATAATGCATCTGATTCCCTAAAGAGACAGATAGCAAAAATAAAATTCATTTCAAGAAAAAGCAAAATGTGTATCCCAGCTAGTCCAGCTGAGTGGTAAGTCAGAATATCCTATCCTGCAGTGTAGGATCATTGCATGTACTGTTGCCAAAGTGAGGGAAAGTCTGAGGATAGGCGTGACATGCACAGAAATAAACAAGACATTCTTACTCTCTGCATCTCTCCTGAGAGAGTTCCAGGCAAAAAAAACTTAAGTGTAAATAAGGATCCCAGTATCCTGAAAATCCCCCCTCTTCCTTTCTGTGAAAGGGAGAAAGTATCCTCCTGGCAGGGCTATCTTAGGATCAGGGAGCTGGGGTTTCCCACTCAAATACATCTGTCTGACATTCAAGCCAGTTCCTAAAGCCAGGCATTGAGCAGATGACTGGCTCCAAGCAACACCATCTCTCATTCTGTACTCATCCAAAAGGCCCTTTTGGTTCCACTGGCAATTCTGTCTACATACATAGATAAGGTCAATCCTAAAAGCAATAAATAGCCAGGCACTCAAGGCTCTCTGAATCCCTTAGGCATTCACTTTAGGTGCACTCAGATGACATAGCAACCTTTCAAGTAATAGCCAAAAGGTGACTGTTTAGCTAACATGCTAATAGCCATCTTAAAGTGATCTTTACTCGTTTCCATGGTGAAATGCCACTGAAGAAAAGGTGTACTGACAAGAATAAATATGCAAATTGTTTCCTTTTCAGTCCATGCATGCCATTTTGCATATTCTTTCGTTCTAGCAATTAAAAGTCTGTGTTGCCTCTGTGTAGTCATTGGGCTGAGTGCAAAGGTAAACACTGGAAGTCTTTATTCTTCTGGTAGCTTACCGCTTCTCTCCTTGGAGAATAAAAAATTGTCTATTTTTACTTTTGTCAAAAAACAATAGAGGTTGCATTAGTCACAGAGAATATGGAAATCCGCCAGGAAAAGAATATTAGCTGTACCCCTGTAGAAACCTAATAAAAATGTCTATTGGGCTTTTGGAAATGACCCTTAACTACCAGCCAAAGCATAATGAAATTGGCAAAACACAAAAAGCAAAGTCTCACTTTGCTTTGCAGCTTTCAAATGACCCACAAACCTCATTAAAAGGGATCAGCAGTGGCAAATGTAGACTCTGCCAAAATTCTTTGGCAATGTGTCCCAAAAAACTGAAAGAGAACAGGTTTACATAGAAGCAACAAGCTTGCCTGCAAGGTTAGCTGCTGTCAACATCTCTCACATTACAGACAGAAAAATCCCTTTTGACTTCTTTTCTTAATGAGTTATTCTGTTGAATTTATTTTATCTGCAGTCCACAGGAGCAGATAGTGCTGCTCTTTATTCAGATAAAATCCAGATGAAGCTGAGGAAGAGGGGTTTTGCCCAAGAAAGGAGGACAGCAGGACAGCAGGAGGGAGGACAGCACTGGACTTTCTGGAGGAACTGGTTTATGTTAATAGTAAGGAAATACTATTTTTTTAAAAAACAGTGTTGCAAAGCATTTAGTATTTTATTGTACACATTCATGTTCATAAACTATAATTAAGGATAGATGTTGCACTGAATTAAACAAAATCAAACTAAAAAATTATGGAACTCAGTTCTCCCTCCCTGGTAGCTGTTTATGTCTATGAGAAGGCAGAATCAAGATTTCACCTTTGATTGCCTTCTAGAAAATATGGTCCAGATCAAGTGTAGACCATGAGTTTGTAGATGACTTACTTACTTATGTTATGAAAGAGGTCTGGCTAGCTGTTCCTCTCAGGTCTTAAAATCTATTAGCTTTTGAAAAAAATAGTGTTCTACTAATGTTCAATTTATGAGTAAAGAAATACTCCATTTCTTTACAGAAAAATTGCAAATAATATCATGTGCAATTGGCCTCACATGCCCTTTCATGTAAAAAAAAGAAGAGAGCAATATGCATGCTTAGCCATACTGAGGCAATAGGGCAGAGAAGGAGTGAATGTTTGGGCCAGTGAGGTTTTTTATGAGTCTGCAGAGTTGATTCATCTTTAGACAATCCTAAGGCCTCCATCGTGCTATTGAAGCTCACAAGAATACTACTGAGAGTATGGTTTTTAGCACTGAACCATCAGATTATAACAAAGCAAACTGTTTTCCCCTAAAACTCCATGTTTGCAGAGATCTTTATTCAATGTGTGTCTTGCTCTGTTTGTGGATTGTAATTTTAATGAGCCACATGCAGAGTTCTTCTAAGAGCCATCTTCACGAAGAGAAATGTCACACTGAGAAATTCCATGTTCGGCACTGTTTTATTGCTTTGTGGACAAAAGTCTACCTTGATTTCACTCCACACATTTCCTTTTTCCTACAGTACAGAGCTGGTAAATTGTGCCCCTCCTCCGCCCAAATTCAATTTCACCATTATTCATTCTCACTCACCCTCCCTGTCTTCCTTCATGCTGAGGCAGGAAAACAGCCTTAAAAATCTGTCAACCTACATAATTCAAAGACAACACTGCAGTTTGAGTGGTTTTGTCCTTGCTTAAGACTGAAGTTACAAAACACAGAATATTTAGTTAGAAAATTAAATCTGAGGTCAGCCAAACGGTACTGGAAAGGTCTTTCTGAGTAAAAATATTTTCAAAACCCAACAAACCAGTTGGCTCTTAGACATTGACTACTCTAGAGACAAAAAAAGGGATGCTATGCACCTTAGTAGTTCCACTGCTTGTGTTTTTCTTTAGATATCTTACGGTCATACACAGCTAAATATGGAGCAGTATGGTGCTTAAAAATAATTGTGACATACAAAGTGCCTTTCTGCCTCTGTACTTCATAGCTAGCAAAATTCATACTCTCCACATGACTAAAAGCAGCAGGACTGGGGACAAGAGATCAGGATAGGCATAGAAGGAGGAGAAGCTGACATGGGTCAGTGTATGTGCTGTGGCTTGGGTGGCTAATCCAGCACACTTGGGAGTTCAGTCATTGGCTGTGTCTCCCAAACCCAGCTTCTCGGTGGTCCTCTCAGGGTACTATAAATCCACATGACATTTCTGTGCTGTGCAGACCATAGAGACAGAAAAGATTAAGAGTCATGTTCTCATTACAGAGGAGGTCTTTGTGGAAACCTTAAGATGTGACCAAAGCACAGGGATAAAATCATCTGCTCATGAGCATTACACGCCTAATTAAAAAAAGAAAAAGAAGACAGCATACAATTGATTTCACTCCAGATTCTGTCTTAACTTTTTAAAAATATTCTGGTATTATTCTAGCTTTCTTGTTCCCCTGAACTTCCTGCTCAGGAAATGGAAATGGAAGGGCCAGACAGTTCTTCTCTTCTCAAGGGATTTTCAGAGCAATTCTAAAGAAAAGAACATTCATGTTTTTCAAAGGTGGTGCTGACATTCAACTATAAATCACAGATCATCAGTGATTCTTAACAGTGAGATGTACTGGCCAAAATCCCTAAGAATCAAAGGCATCATAGACAAAAGGATCTTTGTAATCAACAGAGGGAAAATTTGGATCAGGAGGCCTGCTTAAGATTTGTATGGGAAATTTCACAAACTTCCATTATTCTTTTGAACAGGAACATTTATTAGGAGTGGCTTATTTTATCATTGATAAAATAAGTGAAACTCAAAAAAGTATGAATGAGCGCCGGGGAAACTTAGAAAGCAAATTTGCCAAAGTATCACTGGATTCTTTTCTCTCTGCTCAATTTTGTCTTTTATGAGATTTAGCTGCCATTTTATCGGTACTGAATATACTTTTGATTCAGAATATACTTATGGCAGTATTTTTAAAATATATTCAACTGATTTTTTGGTTCATAACCTTTCTCTAAAGATTGGTGAAAAGTGTCACAGAAAAGTAAGTTTACTTCATATCAAAAGACCCTAATATCACACCGGAAAACTGTGGTTTGCAAACCCCAAAAGTTTAAAACCCTGGTAGGTAAGCAAAAGAAAAGAAAGTATTTATAAATGCTTACTCAATTATAAAGTTGCTCACATCAGCTCATTACCAGTTAATTATTAAATATACATTACAGTCATTCTTTAGATGAGATATTTGGGAAGCAGATGGCTCCTATCAACAGAGTTAAAAATAAATAAGATTGTCTTCAGGAACATCTGGTGCTGGTGACTGTCAGAAACCATGCCAAGCTTAAAAATTTAAATAAATCCATGAAGTTTGAGGACTTTTATCCCTACATTTATGACCAAAAGGACCAAAGGAAATATCTAACTAAGAAATTTGATTTCAGATGCCAAGCTCTTTCTTCAGGGTATTTGCCCAGGTTGAGACTAAAGCATTTTTTTTTCCATTGCATTTTACCTAGCATAGCTAAACACTGAAGCACAGGTAAATCAGTTAGTTCATATCTTGTCTTGTGTCTGAAAATTACATGAGTAATTTTGGGATTCTATTCTATTCTATTCTATTCTATTCTATTCTATTCTATTCTATTCTATTCTATTCTATTACCTTTTAGCATTTGCACTTCACAAAAACTGTTCAACTTTCCAGGTGACAGTGTTACAGGAGTGATATGAATTGTGAAAAAGTGTGAACCTTGAGTGAAAAGGTAAACCTTTTGATCATATCTCTCACTTTGATTTCATCAAACTTTTTGGTGAGAAATGGATAGTATTATTTATCTTGCTGGTATTTGGATTATTCTCTAACTCGTTGTCTTGTAAGGGAGTAAAAACACTGTCAAAATGGAATTTAAATGTTTCAGTGTTGTCATTGTTTTATCTATATTTCCAATAGGACTGTTGAATTTCACCCTAAAATATATCAGCTTGACCACCCATGGCTATAATCCTCTCTTTCCAAAGAGTATGTCCAATTTAACCACTAACTGTCCTGTTGAATCAGAGTCTCCACTTTGGAAGTTTATTTTCAAAGAAAACAGAATTGGGGCAGAGCTGGAGTTTTTGGGTTGGTTTTTTTTTTGTTTGTTTGTTTGGTTTTTTTGTTTTGTT
>VXBQ01015622.1:707919-757749 GCA_013400175.1 Phainopepla nitens | reverse complement strand
TGTGTGTGTGTGTGTGTGTGTGTTGTGTCTGGTGTATGTGTTTGTGAAATCCTAAGCAGGGTCCATCTGGAAATGTTCTTGCACTGAAATATCAGTTAGACAAATGAATTCTAGCATGATGCTGCATATATAGGGGACAAGTCTTCCAGGAAAGAAGAAACTGGAGCACTAATGAGGGCATATTTTTCCAATTCCTATTATGACTTCTCCCAGAATCCACATTCAATACATAGCTGGTCAAAAATGGACTAATCTTGTCCAACCAAAGAAACTTTGGATGGCCTCTTGCTGTTTCTCACTTGTCCTGTGTCAACATAGTGGGTCTGAACAGCCTCTACATTTTTGTCGCCACCTTATCCTGAGTTCAGGGTATTAACTAAGATAACTTGGGCTTTGTTCATCCTACCCAGGCATCCAGGGAGGAGTGATGTGCAGGCACAGCTTCTGGTTGGTGCTGTACTCGGATGACTCCGTGACTGCCTCTCTTGTCACTGCTGGAAACTGCACAAGAGTCCAAGTGTCTCCTCTGCCACCTGCTCCACAACCACAGACCACACAGGATATTAAATAAAGCCATCTTAGACTTTACGTTCATTTTTTATCTTTGTTTCCCCTGGTGTGGTCTGCCAGTGTGATGTGCAAACCCTGTTAGAGGGGTTTGCAGGTGGTTTTTTGGGTTTTTTTACATGCTCCCTCACTGACAAAAGAACTGTACTGACAACATGTGAAAGCTGGCACACTGCGCAGTGCTGTCCACCAAATCCTCTCCTTGCTGTTCCCTGTAGCACCCCTTATTGTGTGTCTTTTAGAGCTTTTGTTTTTTGCAGCCAGACAATTCACAAGGTCTCATGCAGCTCTGCTGGAAAGTAAAGGAAGGAGTTGGAAGTCCCACAAGATTCAATTTGATGCATTTAGTTTGACTTTTTCTTTTTCCCTCAGAAGAGCGTGCCTCAGGCCTGATCTTTGGTGGTCTGGTGATTAACACTGCTGTCTAGAGTTTCATGATACTGGGATTCCTTTTTCTGCTTCACCACAGATTTCCTGTGTCCTTGAGAAAGTCACTTAATCTACTATTCCCTCAATACCGCACAGAAAACTATGCTGTTCTTTTTGAGCAAGGGCTTTGGGAGGACAATTCTGCTTCCTCTCAGAAGGTATGGTACTGCGGCACTTAAATAGGCAGAAAAATGGAACCTTAAACTCAGTGATAAAGTTGGTTCATTCATTGTTACATAAAGTCATCCTGTAAAGGACAGAAAGGACCATTATGTCTGCTTATGGAGGAGATTAAATGATTTTATAATTCATTTTTATGTGAATTTAATTTTATGTTAGCTTTTTATGTAAAAGTCATTAAAAGTACTGAATATTTCCTTCAACACAGAAGAGATCCCTAATAAAAATACAACACAGTTGCAACTGTATGTGTGCAATTATCTGTGGAAAGTTAAAACAAATCTGTAAGTACCCTTCCGCCATTAGCTCAATTACTTTAGTTGTGAAAGTATTTTTTAAGGCAGCTTTGCCTCACTCTGCTTCATCATAATCTGTCATGTTTTGTACCTAAAAAGCATCCTGGCACTGAGAAAGTCCTCAGATGGCAGGACACACAAGTTCTGGCCTGATACCCTTTGAAAGTTACATTCCTGTCTCCCTAGATTCCTCTGATTACTGGCAGTTTCACTTAAATAAATAAAAAAAGTCCTCATTTCTACTCAGTTCCCTGATTTTAATGCGTCAGATCTTTAGACAAATAAAGCAGAACTGAGTTTGGATTGGTATTAAGAAGTTGGATTTTCGAATTAAAGACTGAAGTGACCTAAAAGTTGGAGGATTTTGACCAAGAACTTTGTCAAACTCCCAGGAACTGTTTGAATGAAGCAAAATTATATCAGTGGCATGTTGTAGATGGCTGGTGTGCAGCGCACTATTTCCTAGAGCTGAATATTGGCAAAGTGTGCCACAGATAACATCCACACATTTCAATTAGCAAACACTCAGACGACCCCAACGCTGCAGGGAGCAGTTGGTGTGTGAGACGGCAGGGCTGCTGCTCAGAGTGACTCCAGCACATCAGAGAAATGGGCTGACAGAGACCTGCAAAGGGCAGCGTTGGTGGGCACAAGGCCCTTCACCTTGAGGGGACAGCCCAGGGCATCAGTGCAGAGTGGGGACAAGTGGCCGTGGAGCTGCTCTGCAGAGGAGGCCCTGGGGATCCCAGAGGAGCCACAAGAGAGGGTGTCCTTGCAGTAAAGGCCAGCCACAAACACAATAGAGATCACAGTCTGCAGGCTGAGAGGCTCCCTCCCTGCTTGGTACTTTGCTGAAAACAGCTCTGAACTGTTTAAAACTCACGAGACCATATCTGGAACCTTCATCTCAGTTTAGGTTCCCTAAGACAAGAAAGCCATAGGCAGACTAGAGCAGTTAGCTTCCAGAAGACCCAGGGAGCAGAAAAAAGACTATGTAACCTGGGTATCTACACAAAGTAATTGAAATTCTTATAATAATCTACCTATGAATTCAAGGTGTCTTCAATGTTGTAATCTAATTTTTTCCTGTTTCTACAGTTTAGCCACATACTCCATTTTGGATCCATACATTTTGATACAATTTCTAAAACATCTTTAGGTGCCTATTAAATGGTCTAAAACATATTTTCATACATGGTTTGGAATGAAAGATGAGAAATAAAAGACATAGCAAACAAAGCAACAACAACAAAAAAAATACACAGAGGAAAAATACACTAAGAGATGGCTTTCTTAACTTGGATAAGTCTATCTTTCTCTTCCAGAGTCCTTCTTAAAAGTAAAACAAAATACTTTTCAATAAATCCTCTCACAGAAGGATAACATTTTCTTCAAAAAATCTCCCTTTCTTGATCAGATATTAATTCTCATGTTCCTGAACTATAAATGGCATGTAATTTAATATACTTTTCAATCTCCAATCAAAGTAAGTTGATTAACTGAACTGTTAAGTGATGCAAACCTGTTTGTTTTCTTTCTCTGTAATGCTGCAGTTTCTCCTGTTGCATGAGTAGCGCAGTGTGTTGGGATACTCATTTTTTGGGGAAGTTATAGTGCTGTGGCGTCCTCAAGCAAATGCACTGTATCAGAGAACAGCTATGAAATTGCAACATCTAATGTGTTTTCTTAATTGAAGTAGTCAATTAAAAGATCCTTTTTTTTCTTAGCAATACAAACTTCCATTAACTTACGCAATACAATTTTAAGAATTCCCTGGAAATGTTGTGAAACTATTTCAACCAAATGCATAAAGACTCATGGAATATGAAAACTTTTCTTGACCTAGTTTTAAGTTTAGTGAATGGTTATTGCATGCTTGAACAAATATAAAATTTAGTATTTCAGGTATATTAAAGAACATCTCCTAATATAGCAAGCTTTTTGCTTGGAATTCAGATAAGAGCACTGTTTGCCAGTGGTTTGGTCAAACATGGCATGAATATAATCAGTAGAAGTTCTAAAAATAACTTGTATTTTAAATAGTTGATTTCTTAATCATATATGTAGAGCTATATTGTGTTTTGAATTCCAGCATAAAGCACTTAATAAATAAATTAATATGGTCAAAATTCATGGGCCCAGAGGAGAGCTGAAGGGAAAAGGAAAGAAACGTAGAAGGGAGAACAGGCTGTAGACAGAAAAACTGGGATTTAAGCTCAAGCTAAATTTTAAAGGGAAGCACTTCACCTGTTTTCTTCAGAACTTCTTACTTTCTTTACCAAATTTGTCAGCAACTGTATAAAAAAATACATCCTCACTCTAGACAATGAGATTGAAAATAAGGTTTTCAGCAGTGATAGAGAAGACAGCATGTGAAAAAATTTTAAGGGAAAATAAGTTAGTGACAGATGAAAGATAAATGTTGCACCATCCTGGCAGATATTCCAGAAACATGTAAACACAGCTATGTAATTTCTATATGCCTAGTTCCTACCACAAATTTCCTGGAGGTTTAGAGGTAGACAAACCTGGAGTTTTGGACCTAATGCAACTTAACTAGATACCATGGATACATAAAATATAATCCAACTTGTCAAACACACACTCTGGAAAAGTTAAGTTCTTTAGGATATGATATAGAGACCAAATTTTAAGACTACATATGTAAGATTCACTTCATGACCAACAGCAAGTTTACCTTGGATTCCTGCAGAGGCTCATGCAGTCTGTCTGAGCATATCTTTCCTGTTAAGGCTTGATTGTCTGGAAAACATGAGTATCTCTGCTCTGAAAACCTGCTCTCCTCAACATGCCTGAATTAATCGTTATCAGCAGTAGATACAAACAAAACATTAACGGCTCTTCAAAATCTTGACCAGCATTTCCTCTTAGAGTCAGCAATTATTAGAAAACATTGTAAAAAATGTTTACAAAAAAATTGTAATTTTTTAATATTTGACACACTATTATTTTTTCTAACACTGTGTTAATTATCACATCAGATAATAATGTGATAAATAATCAGATTTATGTCCTGTTCCCCTATTACTTTTCAAAGCTTATTATTAACTTCTTCTACAGAAATTATATTTCCTGTATGTATGCCTTTTTACAAATATGCCATAAAGATTTTATGTATCACCTGAGCAGTTTAAAATGTCTTCAATTTGGAAGAAATTACATTTATGTAATGTTAACAGTTTATATATTTTTCTAGTACTATATATTTTTCTAGTACAAATATTTTGGTTTGATTTGTTGGTTTGTTTTTTTTTTTTTTAATTTACATTGATTTTAATGCATAAATTGTTCTGCATAATCCAGTTGTTAAGGTCAGTTGTCTCGGTCGTAACAGGTCTCTGTCACGCAATTATAATAGCTTTTATCAGTCTTGCAATAAAAATAACAAATGAAAGTTTGCCTTTCCGATAAAGTGATTAACAGTAGGAGTGACAGAGGCATGGGATCCTTTCACATTGTATCCTTGAAAATTTATCCTATAAACCTGACCACCTCTCATCTTCAGGCTCAGCTTTTTGTTCTTTGAAAGAACTTCTGTATATAAAATAATCTCAGAAACCAAATATTTCAAAAATGTAAGTACCCAACAGAATTTAAATGACCACATTTTCATGACAACTACAGTAAGTACACAAAGTTTTTTCTTTTTTTTATGGCTGTGATTAGGATATGGTAAAGTGCTAAATGTGCAAGCAATTATGAACTTGGCACAGTAGCAATATTTATTTTAAGCTCTACTTGTGCTGCTTTGGTAGAGGATGTTTACTTAACCAGACTCTATTAAACATGCTGAAGACTTTGTACTCTAAAACATTTTTAATTGATGAAACACAGAAGCAATCAATCAACGCAAATGGTAAAGAAAGGCAGACAAGACCAGGCAAGCAGAATAATATCTGTAGGTGTCTTTTTATCTCTTAAGGAAAAAAAAAAAAAAAAAGGAAAAAAGAAAAAAAGAAGAAAAAGTCTATTTGTGCTGCTGAATTAAGTGTTTGTGAAAAGACAAGACTTGATAGTGGTGGAGACTGAAGTCTTCTATTTATTTACACGTCGGGCATAGTGGTGGGAACTCTTGCATGGTCTCTTGCCTTTCCTATTCAACCTCTGACCTAATGGACCTGATGAGCTTATCCTCTCTTGTGACAGGAAAAATCCATGCTGAGTATACAACCTGTGAGTCGAACTTACCCAAACAATGCTGAACGGTGATGCTTGTCATGCACCATTTGTAAACATACGAAAGCCATTGCACTGCCTCACATTCCTGCTCCAGGAAGCAAATTCCACACAACCTCGAGCACCAGTAGACAGGAAGCATTTCTGCAGCTACCTTATCCTCAAACTGCATCTGTTCTCAGCTTCCAGATGTAATTCTAAATCATGTGCTCTTAAATGTTTTTTTAAATGTAAGTTTAAAAAAAATTATCAGAATACAATTCTGTCAGAGCACAGATGTTCTTTAAAATGGGGTGGATTGGCAGTTACTTCTTGATTAAGACCTTAAAGCTAAAACACTTGCTCAGACTAAACTCATTTCAGTGGGAACTGCCTGAAAGAGGGTGGCAGGACTATCTCCATAGAAGAAAACGTTTAGACACCTAGCAAGTCCTTCAGGGAGGTAGTTCAAAATGGTGTAGCCACTTGTGCATCTCATAACTATGAAGTTGGAAGGAAATGGATTTATATTAACGGTGTGTATACATATATATATATATATTTCCTTTTAACATCACATGAAATTTTCATGTGTACAGACAATGGATTGAAACATAGATGAAACATATGTATATACATACATATGTATATATACATGCATGAATGCATACATACATTCGTACATGTATCCAAACCAGATTCCATACAAACAAATACCTGGACCCTAAAAAAATGAAATATTAGTGGGTATCCTTTAATTCCAAAATACATAATACTGTCAAGACAATCTTCTTAAACTGTATGCAGGTCTTATAGAATTTCACTGTGAAATTTTTCCTTGTATTTATATTTTTATTATTGTTTTATATATTTTTATATGCTATCTATATACTTTCACAATACTTATAGAAATTAAAATATCCTATTACCAATGTCCCAGTAAATTAGAATGCCCTCTGCTGTTAAAGACTCCTAAATTCTTGTAAAACTCTTTAAATTTGTATAGGCAAAATAATTTAAATTTCTGCTTTCTATTCTAACAAGTGTGATTGCAAATCTGGATGTATTTGTTATCAAATCTTACTATTTCTTTCATCCTTATGACAGAGAATGTGGAAATAATATTTTTGATACCTTGATCTGTGAAAATAAAGAATAATAATTAAATTTGTCTCTACCTCTGTTCAGAGTTCCAAAACCTTAGCCTTTGATTGCAGTTTTCTCATACAAAAAGAGTATTTCTTTTATATACTGAATTATTTTATTCCTTAAAATATCAAGCCTTTGCAGTGGATCATTAATTAAGATCACAGTATGGATGGTATTTCTTGCTTGTATTTAGATCAGGAACAGTACATGAAGAATTTTTTAAAATTTTGCACTCCTTTATTTTGTAAAATTCATATAGTGAAATAATTTGAGATAATGAGTACAGTTTGTAATTTCAATTTAAATGATTTTAAGTACTGATTCATACTTCTACTTTTTAAAAAATGAAACGCACAATTGAATATGACATCCTTTGGATGACATCCTATGGAAGATTGTAAGTGGGTGTGCCCTTGATATTTTCAAGGGCAATAGATTTTGGATTACTGGCCAAAATTAAGGATTTAATATAATATTTAATACAATAGGAGTTAAGTGATTAAAACTTTGGTTATATGGTAACATATAAACAGGTTTCTTCTCTTTAGCTGATAAAATGTTTAATCCCTATTCTAAGCAGGTAGCACAGGCAGTACAGGATGGATAATTACTTCCAGGTTTCATTAAATTCATATGACTTTGAATCTTAGGTAGCAGTGAGAAGTATTTGTATTATTTCTGTGTTATCCAAATCCTATGTAAAAACTTGTGGTACCCCTTAGGTGAGAAGGAAAATTAATATAGTGCATAAGTTTTAGAATTTCATAGCTGAAATATAAGTATTAGTCTCACAAGTTTTCAGGGTTTCATTATTTTATAGCTAGAATTTTCCACTTTTTGGCCTGAACTAACAACATTTTTTTTCTGGCTACACAAGAAGTATGCTCTGACCCTACTCAAGTGGTGTATGCAACAATATGACACGAAAGGAATTAGTATTTCATACTTCCTTGATATTTTTCATACTTAGAGAGATCTATAATTTTATAGGGATTAATCAATTTCATTTCAATTTTTTCCTTTATTTTCTGGAAATGAGTCACGTGAGAGCCTATGCCGCTGTTAGTTATAAAGCAAGGAACATTGACTTTTAAATCTCTGTTGTCAGGGCAAAACTACCCTCTTCCATTATTTTCTCCAAGTCAACATTGAACAAACATCTCCAAAACACACCATCTTTTATAAATTTTTACATTAGCAATGTAAGGTGAATTCCTGGTCAATGAATCTAGTTTCTGAATTTACAAGTGACAGCATAATAGTTAGCAACTGCATTAGAATATTATTTGTATTTATTTTTCTATTTTCACAGAAACAAGCAAACAAAGCCAGTCTCTTCAGGGCCACTATAATGGTTTATTGACTTTAAGTCTTTTTAGAAAAAAATTTTTTTTTTGAATTTTAACTCAATTAGCCTGCCAGAGCGAGTCAGTTGTTGGAACCATTTTATTTCTTGAACTAACTCATTGTCTGTGGATTGTGCCTGTCCCTTTTGTCATGTCACAGCAGCACAAATAGGGAGCCAGAGGGGACACACAGGCTGCACAAGAGTGTCTTGCAAGTACAGATTGCCCTGCCTGGGGATAGCACCCTTCACACTGCACCCTGTGCCCAATGTGCTCCCCACTGGAGACTGAGTGTCCCATAAAACATATTTTTTAAAAAAATGTGCATAAAAATGTATAAACATCTGTGATACATGTGAATTATCTTGTGCATTACAAAAAAGGAAAGAGAAACTTCAAGGGAGGGTTATGATGGAAAATATTGTGACTCCTAAAGTGACAGGTCAGGACTAGTGCCCTTTAAATTAATATCAGCCAGTCTGTGTGACCTAAAGTGTTATATTCTTCCATTATATCATCTAACATGTGATTTCTGTGTTCAGAATCATCAGTGATACAAAATAAATTTTACAAGACAAAGCTTTTTATAAGAACATGTCCTTTTATGTTTAAAAGTAGTCAATTTAATAAAACCATGGGCATTTATTAGCTTCTAAGAAAGATTCAGCTGGTGTCTAGTTCTTTGCAATACAATATTTCCCACTGATAGAAAAGGAAATATTTTTTATCTAAGTCATTCTGAAAAAATGATGTTATTGCCGTTTATTTACATAAAACCCTACACACAACTTTACCCAATTCCCTGCATTTATTTTCCTTAGCAATCATATCTGTTCATGGTTACTCATGTCCTTATTTGACTTAGTTGCTTCTGTGTCATCTATATCAAATAATCTCAACTGTATCAGCATGATATAAAAATTAAACTTTTTAGAGAATTCCTTTCTACTAATATAATCAGAATAAAAATCAGATTTAACTGGAATCACCTCTTTAATCTTCTTTAACATAATACAGAAAATGGCTGCAGAGAAACACATTTTCTAGCTGTTTATTTCAATTGACAGAAAGCAGACTACAAACTTTGTCAATAATATGAACCATTCCTAGTGAGGTCCTCTAAAATGGTAAACCTTTCTAAAATCCATTCAATGATAATCAAATTGTTTGACATCTAGTAATGCAGGCATTCAGCACAAAGTAAACTTTTAGGAATACTTGAATTGTTACTTTGTTTGTATAACTTTTGCTGATTATGTGTTTAATAAAGCAGGCAGAAGTGAGATCTGAATTGAATAAAGTAACATTTTTATAAGGGAGAATAAATGAACAGAGTTCTAAAAAATATTTTTAAAGTGTTAACATTAATAATTTTTTCAAGTCTTTACCTGATGCTGTCTATCATTTCCTTTTTTTGTTTTCCACTCATTATTTGTTTCTTTTGTCTCTAACTTCCTGATTAAAACATAAAGCATGCTGTTAATTTAGATTCACATCTAAGAAGACATTCAGGCATCTGCATTCTAAGCAGTGAAGGAATAAAGGCATAACCTTGTGAATAATATTTAAACTCAGAGTCTGGGCCTGTGTGTTCTAGTCCTTGAGACAAGGTACTTATTGTTTATCAGGAAACAGTACAATGCAGTGTTTCTGTCCTTTGGTGTGTTTACATAGTCTGAATCACAAGTGGAAAAGATTCACCTTTATATCCTAGGTGTTAGGAGACAAAATATATTATTTTCACAAAGACATACAGAAACATTCTTAAAAAGCTGTGATTGGGCTTTATATATTCTATTATACACCAAAGCCTTGTTGACACCTTTCTGATCTGTAGAAATTAGCTTAATGAACACAGCACTCTAGTGTACTATGAGTACCTTCTCAGCAGGAGAACATTTGGTCCCCCTTCTTCTACATCTCACCTTATCAGCATAGTGTCAGACTGAGCAAAGTTCTTCAATGAGTCTTTTTACATCATGAGAAAGATGGCAAAGTAGTATATGTCTTTGATTAGTAAGTCCTGAAATATGATATGTTACATTTCTTAAAAAGTGGTTTTTTGTTAATTAGAAGAAGGTAGTTCACTATTAAAGAGTAACACATTAGTCAGAACATTAAGAATCAGTTTAAAAGGAAGAGGACCATCATACCATCACTGGTCCTTCCTTTTACTCTTGTATGCAATCCTCAATCCACTACAATCACTGTAGGCATAGTTGCTGGTTTCATGTAACAAGCCCTATATGTTAATCTGTAGTTTAAGACATCCCATAATCACAAGTGATTTTAAAGCTGATAACTAACTTCCATTGGCACTTTTGTTTAAGAGACAACCACAATGAGTCTCAAGCATATTTTTAGCATTAAACTTTAATGGTGCTGAACAGAATCTTGACTGAGGAGAAAAAAGTAATAAATGTAATAGTCTCTGCTTTTTCTGAGACACTTCATTTGACTGTTTATAATACCCTTTCTTTTGCAAAAAATATTATTTTGATGTTTTCTTCTCATATTCGTCTTAGTAATTGCATCCTGTGACTTTCAATTCTGGAGATCTATACTAAGCAGTAAATATAATGCTGTCCTTGATATACCAAACATGGACTGTATTGCTTGTCTTGACAGCTAAAAAATTTGCAATAGAAACTCTAGGTATTCTTCGATCTTTGTATTAAAGCATCAGGTAGTGTCTTTGAATAGCTTTCTGTGGTTCATACCATTTTTAACTGCTTCTCTGCTCATTGATTTTTAATAATGTGCTGTCCTGGCTCCAGCCAGGACAGGCTTAAATTTTGCAGTACCTGGGAGGGAACATGGCTGGGACCCGGAAGTTATTCTATACCACCTCAAGTCATTGCCAGGGGAATGAGAAAGGAGTCTCTTCCAGGAAAAAATTGTTCCAGTCTGGACGGAGCCATCCAGTATTGCCTGTTGCTGGGCAGAGGGGGTGAGTGAGAGTGGTGTTCTCTGTGAATCATTCCTTTTCTTGTATCCTCTGTCATTAGTATTGTTGCTGTTACTGTTCAGTTTCTTATCTCATTGGTGTTATCAGTAAATTTCTATTATCTCAACCTGTGATCTTTGCCTTTCCTGCCTCCATTTCCCCCCTCCATCCTGCCACAGGAAAAAGGGGAGCAAGCAGTTTTAGTGGGAGTACTATATTGGACAATACCATTCCTAAACCAAAACATATGCCTGAAAATAAATATTGCAGTGCTAAACCTTTGTTTCAAAGGCTGTTTTCCAGTGCACTTTCCTGTCCAGAAGCATTAGTTCAGTTAACAAGGGTTAACGGACATAGTCAAACAAAGCAGAGCCAACTCCAAACGCAGCAGTTGATGCTTTTGAAGAGCAGGTCCCCCTGGTCACACAGACTTCCTCTCCAAGAACTTTTCCTACTTCACAGAAGATGGTTTGAGGGACCAAGGCTGTATCTTTTCTCCCACTTCAGGACTGGGAGAGCAAACAGAAGAATGGGGTGATGAGTGAGTTCTTCCTAGATAATTGTGGCAGTGCCAAAACTTTCTGGGAGACCTCTGTGTACTAGGACAGCCATACAAAGTAATGATATGTGATTTTAGGCTAACAACTGCTGCTGATCAGAAAACCCAAGAGTCCAAACAGACTGGACAAAGCAGGACAATATCCAGTCTTTCTTGCTTCCTCATATTAGATCATGCACTGGATATTTCAGAAAATTCAGAGCCTGATAAAACAAAACCAAAGATAAAGACTGTTTTACAAAGTTTGTGGCTCCTTAGCAAAAAGTATTGGAAGTCTTAAAAATATCTTCCTATGGAATTCTTAGCCTGGGTTTTTACAATAAAGAAACTGATAAATTTCTTAACCCATAGGCATTGAAATATTAAGATAAAATAAACATCCAAATGGTTGGAAGTTCATTCAAAGTGATCTTGAATTCTGATCTAAAACTGACTTTGACCCACACAAAGTTCTGGTAATACAAAGTACTAGGGAAGCGTAATATTCTGCATCTCTAGCCAGAAGCTAAAGATGTATTTCCTTTGGGAAATGCATGTCCTTTAGAAAAAAAGATAATTAACTCAAATCAGTAAGTATCCACATTACTGGAACCCGAACAATCTTGTCACTTTCTGTGGAATTCTTTTTTGTTTCAATTTCCGTCCATAAATTACACAAATCCCATTCCAATTTTTAAAAGCATCAAGCTTCACAGCCGTTATGAAAAGACACAAATTCAACATACCAAAAGAGTTTGTTTATTTCTGAATGAACATCTAATTTGTTTTTACTGAAATTCATTGCCAAACTTCAGATGACTTTAGGGAAAGCAGAATGATGATCATTGTGGAATTCCAACATAAACACATACTATGCACACCCTTATGTGAAATGTATATGCCCTTATGTGAAATAACCTTGAGGTCATCAATAATGTAGGACACACCCTCCTATCTATGGCAAATCTGGAACAAGACTTGAAATCAATTCTGGTGCCATTGCAAGTTACCTCAGATGCTCTTGTTCCACATATCAGTATTTCCAAGAGCAAAACATTAAGAAACAGAGGCTCTTCAAGCTAATATGTTTAACTCTGCTCCAAAACGGTTTCCCCTTTACAGAATTCCAAATTATTGTAGTAAGAATACTTCATGAAAGGAGTTCAAATACAAAAAATTACAGTGGAAACCTGCTTTTTAGGCAGGCTATGTCACTTTCACTACCAGGCTCCTGTGTGGCCCAGCACAAAGCAATGTCCAGGCTCCCAGCTCTGCGAAGAGCCACTGAACAGATTTGCAGGGACCTGTGACACAGAAAGTTCTGGGATTGCCAGCTGCAAAGGCCCAGACTCCAGGGTCCTCCAAGGTTAGAAAGCTCTTGGCTGAATTTCATCCTGGACAGCCATAAAGCCAGGACTTTCAAAGCTCATGGGAGCCATAACATCCAGATGCCAAGGTTTCTGGGTCAGCTTGGATTCCCTGAGATCCCAGGGTGTGGAGGAATTGGAGTGCCTAGGAATCGAAGACCTGCAGCACAAAGCCAGCTCATCAGACTGGCTGTTTCCAAGCCAGGATTGTATTTCCTTTCACAGACAACTATGAGTAATAGACCCTGATAAAACTGAAACATGATTTTAAAATCTTGGAAAATTCCCAAAACTACCTGAATAATTGAGCAATAACTGGAAAATTATCTACAACAAATGACCAGAGGAAACACATATTAACGAGGAAATAAAATTATGCCATAACTAACAGAGGCACTTGAATAGATAGGTCATAGAATATCAATAGATAATAAATAAAAAGAGTACAAGAAATAAAGAAACAAGACAAATAGGTGGTGATGTAAATGTTGAAAACCAAAGGTAATCCATGTATGGCCTGAAAAATGAACAAACTTTTTTTGCAGTTTTTCATAAATATTTTATGTGAAGATTGTGGTGGTGGATGGCTATTTAGCATCTAGAAATGGGAGTTCCTGTCATAAAACATCATATTTATTAGCTGAAGTTTAAAAAAAAAAAAAGAGACAGGACTCTGTACAATTATTCTCCCTTTCTATCTAAACAAGTACAGAAAGTACTATTGTGATGATTGAAAGTACTGAGTACTAAACTGACAACAAACTAAAAGTGACCAGCTTATTTTACTTTGAAAAGAGAAATAGGCAAAAAAAAAAAAAATCAAGACAAGATTTTTCAATATTAAATTACTTTCTATCTTTAATATCTAGTTTCCTCTTCATCCATCAATTTTCAGGATATTCAGCAGAGGTGTTTAGGCTCAGTGTGTCTTCATTTCGTACTGCTATATAAACCCTTGATATGTAAATTAGGAAATTCAAGATTTAAAGCACTCTATTAATTCCACAAAATCTGATAGATTGAGAATAGTATTTAACGACAAAAGAAAATCCTGTTAAAGTTTCGATACTAAGTGCTATACTTTGCCCTTATATACTTTGCTATACTTTGCAAAAGAGGTTAGTATTAGTAAGATCAATACATGTAAATTGTTAACTGCCTTCATCAGAATTATTTTTAAATCTCAATTTTCATTATCACTAGGTAAAAAATAAAGATATGTGTTTTCTAACAGGATACTGTTCAACTATCCTGTTAGAAAACATGCATCTTTATTTTTTCTACATGTTATTTCTATTACATATTACTTCTAATTGCTTTAACAATTTCTAACAATTTCTTCTAATTATTTCTAATTATTACATATTATTTCTAATTGCTTTAACATCATACCCACTTTCAACCAAGCCAGCCTTGTTGAAGACATTTCTTTCCACATTTGTAATGCAGATAGCTAATGTTCTTTCTGAAGTCAGTGTAAGGAGATTCTGTGACAATAAATAATAAACAAAATGTGGTAAAGTGATTCTTCCAAAATATTACAGATGATTTCAGTTTCATTCAATATCCTTCTTTTACAGAACATGTGAATTCCCAGATGGGACATCATCCTTTTTGCATCATATTCCTCAAGACAATGTGTTCAACTAATACAATTTAGATACTTCTTGATCATAACTGGAAGATGAAAAATATACATTTAAAGGATTATCTTGTGCCAAAGGGGTACTAAATGATGCCAAACTTTCTTTGGAGCATGTGCTAAAATAAGAGTAAATGTAAATTCTTCAGCGTCTCCCAAGTATGGTGAGCATCAGAAAGAAAAAGTGACATCACCAGAAGTTAGACTAGCTCCTGATGAAAGCTGATCTTTAGTGACTCTCAAAATCTTCTTTGCTAGTAGCAACTGCTAATTCAAAGTGTATTTACCTCTCCCAGGTTCAGGTCTCAGCATAGCCCTTTGTACCAAGGAACTTAATTTTGTTTGGATGTCCCCATTCTAACTGCTTTCTTTTACATCCTTTAGGGTGTTGCCCAAAGAAGGGGCCTTGCAGCTGGCTATGAATCTCTTGGGCAACAAATGCAAAACATAAAAGTAGGAAAAAAAATTAAAAACAAGCATTCATTGAAGTTAGTGACAATTTAATTCGAAAATATGCTTGGAACCATATGTTCAAAATTATGTGTACATATGCAAAAGAAAACAATGCCTGTTCTGCTTCTAGTTACATTTTGTTGAACTCAGCAATGCTGTACTAATCTACAGTAAACAGAAACAGAAACAGAACAAGAGCAGTGAATATTCCAGTAAGCAGAACTAGAAAGAGTGAAATTAATAAAAATCAAACTAATATTAATATTCCATAGCCCTGATAGGATAAAGAAGGTTGTAAACATATAGATAATCCCTTAAGTCCACATAAAATCTGCTTTTTCTATTGCAAGGAATATTTGAGGTATTGATAGTAAAGCTGTTAATTTTTTTTAGTTGAAATGTAGTCTACAATTTTTCAGGCATAATAACATCGTTCCTTGAAATTTTCTTATCCTTCTTTCTTCCTAACAAAAATTTGATGTGTTTTCTACTCAACAGTTCAGTAATGTCGTCACTGCTGACATTCCTCACATTTTTACCAAACCTTCTTGCTCTTAAGTAATTTTATGTATTTTAATAAATTGTTCCCTTACATGCTATGCAACAGAGATGACAGTTGCTTGACCTAACAAGCTAAACTTCTAACCTAGAAGACATTTGAAAAACTGTAAATCAAACCAAAGTATGCTTTTCTAAATATTTATGTGAACACAACTTTTCTAAGACTTTCGGTAGAAGACATATGAACATATATGAAGAATCAACTATACTAGTGCAGAGAATAGTAAATTTGGAAATAGGTACATAATAGCAATATATAAAAACGCACTATTTTGCTTGGCACATCTGAAAATTCACAACGTGTGGGCTTAGGCAAATAAGTGGCAACATGGAGTCACTCATTTAAAAAATCAATTCAAGATCCATATTTCTATAGTTATTTGTTCTGCAATGAATGATACTTTGCCTGTGATAAAAATTATGTGTCATAAAACAGTAGAAGAGTGTTGAAAAATTGGATCCAAAACTTTGTGTAGAGACTAATCCCTTTGAACATGTTCATATTGTGTAAACATTTTGCCACAAACCCATCCATCTCATTCATAGTAATAGAACCACAGAATCATTTAGGCTGGAAAAAAACTTTAAGATCATCCAGTCCAATGATTAAACCAGCACTGCCAAGTTCACCACTAAACCATGTCTCTAAGCACCTCCTCTACACTTTTANTTAGAAAACATGCATCTTTATTTTTTCTACATGTTATTTCTATTACATATTACTTCTAATTGCTTTAACAATTTCTAACAATTTCTTCTAATTATTTCTAATTATTACATATTATTTCTAATTGCTTTAACATCATACCCACTTTCAACCAAGCCAGCCTTGTTGAAGACATTTCTTTCCACATTTGTAATGCAGATAGCTAATGTTCTTTCTGAAGTCAGTGTAAGGAGATTCTGTGACAATAAATAATAAACAAAATGTGGTAAAGTGATTCTTCCAAAATATTACAGATGATTTCAGTTTCATTCAATATCCTTCTTTTACAGAACATGTGAATTCCCAGATGGGACATCATCCTTTTTGCATCATATTCCTCAAGACAATGTGTTCAACTAATACAATTTAGATACTTCTTGATCATAACTGGAAGATGAAAAATATACATTTAAAGGATTATCTTGTGCCAAAGGGGTACTAAATGATGCCAAACTTTCTTTGGAGCATGTGCTAAAATAAGAGTAAATGTAAATTCTTCAGCGTCTCCCAAGTATGGTGAGCATCAGAAAGAAAAAGTGACATCACCAGAAGTTAGACTAGCTCCTGATGAAAGCTGATCTTTAGTGACTCTCAAAATCTTCTTTGCTAGTAGCAACTGCTAATTCAAAGTGTATTTACCTCTCCCAGGTTCAGGTCTCAGCATAGCCCTTTGTACCAAGGAACTTAATTTTGTTTGGATGTCCCCATTCTAACTGCTTTCTTTTACATCCTTTAGGGTGTTGCCCAAAGAAGGGGCCTTGCAGCTGGCTATGAATCTCTTGGGCAACAAATGCAAAACATAAAAGTAGGAAAAAAAATTAAAAACAAGCATTCATTGAAGTTAGTGACAATTTAATTCGAAAATATGCTTGGAACCATATGTTCAAAATTATGTGTACATATGCAAAAGAAAACAATGCCTGTTCTGCTTCTAGTTACATTTTGTTGAACTCAGCAATGCTGTACTAATCTACAGTAAACAGAAACAGAAACAGAACAAGAGCAGTGAATATTCCAGTAAGCAGAACTAGAAAGAGTGAAATTAATAAAAATCAAACTAATATTAATATTCCATAGCCCTGATAGGATAAAGAAGGTTGTAAACATATAGATAATCCCTTAAGTCCACATAAAATCTGCTTTTTCTATTGCAAGGAATATTTGAGGTATTGATAGTAAAGCTGTTAATTTTTTTTAGTTGAAATGTAGTCTACAATTTTTCAGGCATAATAACATCGTTCCTTGAAATTTTCTTATCCTTCTTTCTTCCTAACAAAAATTTGATGTGTTTTCTACTCAACAGTTCAGTAATGTCGTCACTGCTGACATTCCTCACATTTTTATCAAACCTTCTTGCTCTTAAGTAATTTTATGTATTTTAATAAATTGTTCCCTTACATGCTATGCAACAGAGATGACAGTTGCTTGACCTAACAAGCTAAACTTCTAACCTAGAAGACATTTGAAAAACTGTAAATCAAACCAAAGTATGCTTTTCTAAATATTTATGTGAACACAACTTTTCTAAGACTTTCGGTAGAAGACATATGAACATATATGAAGAATCAACTATACTAGTGCAGAGAATAGTAAATTTGGAAATAGGTACATAATAGCAATATATAAAAACGCACTATTTTGCTTGGCACATCTGAAAATTCACAACGTGTGGGCTTAGGCAAATAAGTGGCAACATGGAGTCACTCATTTAAAAAATCAATTCAAGATCCATATTTCTATAGTTATTTGTTCTGCAATGAATGATACTTTGCCTGTGATAAAAATTATGTGTCATAAAACAGTAGAAGAGTGTTGAAAAATTGGATCCAAAACTTTGTGTAGAGACTAATCCCTTTGAACATGTTCATATTGTGTAAACATTTTGCCACAAACCCATCCATCTCATTCATAGTAATAGAACCACAGAATCATTTAGGCTGGAAAAAAACTTTAAGATCATCCAGTCCAATGATTAAACCAGCACTGCCAAGTTCACCACTAAACCATGTCTCTAAGCACCTCCTCTACACTTTTAAAATACCTCCAGAGATGGTGACTCATCCACTTCCCAAAACCAACTGTTCTAACTACTAAAGTAATACTATAGTAATATTTTTATTGTCTTTTACAGCAGGAGCCAGATTAAGTTCTGGTTGTGCTTTGGCCCTTCTAATTTTCTCCCTACAGAACATCATGGCATCATTGTAGCGCTCCTGAGTGGCCTGGCCCTTCTTCCAAAGGTCAGAATCTCTCCTTCCTTAGTTCTGGTCAAATCTCTCTGTTCAGCCATGCCCGCCTTACCCACTGGCTCATCCTTCTGCATGTGTCATTTGACAAACACAAATAGATGTCAAATGGTTTGGTATGCGTGGGTGTTGCTGAGGATTCACTGCTGCACCACAGCACCGCTCCTTTGCACATCACATTGTGTGACCAGGGCTGGTCTCTTCAGAAATACAAAAAATGGCCATTTTAGAAACTGAGTGTGAAAAGGAAATAGCATGGATGTGTGCAGGAGCTCTGACCAGCTTAGTTTTCATTCCAATAAAGTAGTTAAATTCATCGAGGAGGCATCAAGATGCATTGAAAATGAGGTTTTAGTGCAAGCATGAGCTACACCAGCTATGAAATTAGCCCATGGACAGCAGTGGGAGGAGTAACATGAGAGAAGCTGGATATCTGCCTATCTCTATTAGTGTGGAGTATTTTGATAACTATCATATAAAACCTGGAGCTACCTCAGCTCTTGGTTTATTGTTGGCTGTACTTAGCTTCCTGAAGTGCCTAAAGGTACATAAGCTTGTAGGCAGTGTACATTGGGTTTTCCAGTGGATAATAAGAAGAAAATTACTGCCATCTCTAAGCTTTCAGGATGTTATGAAGCTTTACTCACTGACATTTCTAAAATGTCTTGGGATCCTGAACACAGAAGGTTGTAGAAGTATGATCAGTTGTTGCCATTCTTTAAAAAAGGAATGCAAGACTGTAAAGCAACCGTGGAGGCTCTGTCAACGTTGAACTACAGCTTTAATAAACAATTTTTCAAAAAGCACTACCCAAAAGAATCACAGGCATTAATTTCCTCATTTGTTATCAAAGATAGTACAAGCTGAAAAATATAAGCAGGTTAAAAATTCAAGCAGAGAGTTCATTTATGGGGAGGGACACTCAAGCAACCCTTATGAATTTTTGTAAATTTTGTCTGGTGACTTTCACAGTAAGATTTTTTTCTCAGTGTGCTGCAGTGTAGAAGCACCAAAGTAAAGTGTCTGTGGGCTTGGTGACTGCCATATGGAATTAAAAGACATCTTTGTCATAAGAAGCCAGAGGGATGACGTATGTAACAATTGACATTTTCTTGTCAAACAAGACATGCAGGCTCCATCAAGTTCAGGAAGAAAAACACCCTTGTTTTTCAGGGCATCTCTGCCCAGAGAAATTGTGGCTGCTCCATCCCTGGAAGTGTTGAAGGCCAGGTTGGATGGGGCTTTGTGCAAACTGGTCAAGTAGAAGATGTACCTGACTGTGGCTGTGGGGTTGGAACTAGAGGGTCTTTAAGGTTCTTTCCAACTTCAAAAATTCTATGATTCTAATATCCAGGTATACATTTCTAGTATATCACTAAACAAAACACTGGATTATCATGTGTTCAATTGAAAAAATCAGGAGACTTCTACAAAGTGACTGCCTTAGTGCTAACTTGGATGAGAGTAGAATCAGGTTCTGTTATTGTCTTGGTGTATGAAGGAGAAGTCTAAATGTAATATTTGTGTACAGCCACATTATGTTTTCTAGCAAGAAAAGAGATGCACTGTTTTGGTGTCCTCCTGTTTATCTGGAAACAGTTGTTCTGCAGTTCCTTTTTTTTCTTGAAGATAGAAAGAATATGCATGTGGAATGTTGTTGATGTAGAAAAGATCATGCAAATTGCCCCCACTGAACTAGAGGCATCTGAGTTCAAAGAGAACTATTTGTAACTTTTCTTCCAATGCCCTGGGAATTGCTTTAATTAAGAAAAATAACTTTTAGCTGGCTAATTTAGCTCATGCGAAAGAAAAAAAAAATCAGTCTGGTGATTTTATCAGGAGGAAAATGTTTTCCAATGACATTTCTTTCAGTTCTTGAAAAACCTCAAATTTTTAAAAGAAAATGAAGATTAATTTATAAATAAATAGATAAAAAAATAAAAGGACTACATTATTTAACTAAGAATTTAAACCTCTTGACTAGAAACCAAAGCATTTTGGTTTACAGTTGCTCTGTGCCATGTGGCTGTTGTTACCTGAGGTCTCAAGACCTCAGATTGGAAAGTCTCTATTTTAGGAGTTTGGAGAGTTTTCTGTTTTAAGGTATTTCAAAAAAAAACCTGCCCTAAACCATTTCCTGATTTGCTTTAGCAAAAGAAATACAAAAAATTACTTAAATGTCCACTAACACTAGATACCAGATAGAATCCAAGACTAGGTTTAAATTAAGATAATCTGCCTGCTTATTTCGGGTGCTTCTATTTCAACAAGTATCTCAGTTCCTATTTGGTGTTTTAAAGGACTGAAAAGAAGAGTGAAAAAAGGTTATGCAAAGTTGCTTTTATGTTCTTTTTGACATGAAATAAAAAGGAAATACCGAAAATATCTCTGTAAAATTATTCTCATGAGACGTACCTCATAATCCCCCTTTCAGGCCCAGAGAGTGGTTGGAGTAAGCTGTACACTTAATAAAAGCTGTACACTGAATCCTATCCTCAAATGAACAAAAAAATCTGAGCTTGTCTGCTTCTCACAGGCTAGACTTGAGTCCTCTTCTTTAAGCCACAGCAGACTGATAGTGGGATTGTTCCACTGATGCCACTGATTACATGATTTCTGACTTATGCTGTTGTTCCAGAGCTTTCTAAAGGTGGGGTTTTGTTGGGGGTTTGTTTGTTTGTTTGTTTTTTTCATTATTATAAAACTGCCACTGCTCACAGATTTAGTTGGTGTCTTTCTAAGCATGTGGAGGAAAGAACTGGCGAGGGATAGAGACCATGCTATCATTTCATATCTTGATGTGCTACCCCACAAATTCCTGTTGACACAATGCAATGATTGTATAGCGTATTGTGAGGAAGCACATCATCTGGGGTTTTGCCTCTGATTTTCTATAAATAACAGACTTTGGTCTCTGTGGGTGCCAGGCTAGTGTTTTGCAACATACTTCTCCAACCCTTCATAATTCCTCCTGACCATGTGGGAATTTCCTGTTCTGCCAAATAGGTTTGACTGGATAGTGCTGAGGTCCGTCTGTCTCTTACAAGAGAAAAATCCCCTTATGTTAGGGCAGAAACATTTTGATGTAGGTGAACCCAGACAGCTGGTACCAAAAGGTAGACCTGGAACTTCTGCCACATCTGAAAATGACAGGAGAAGAGGAAAGGAAGGAGTCAGCTTAAACTGGGTGGGTCTCAGGTTGGGAAAACCCCTTTTCTAAAGAGAAATTGAGGTTAGCTTTTTTCCTGCTGATTCACTGTGAGCATCATCAGGTCAAGCTCCATATGAATTCATTAACATCACATTCCAAGTGAGAGTCAAGACCTTTTTTTCAGTTTCTAATCCTCTTGAGAATCTTTAACGATAATAGTTTGGGTTTGTGGACTGTGTTGAAAACCTCCTTTGAGTTTATGTTCCCATAAAAAGTTACTATTTTTTGTAGTTGACTTTTTTGGTAAGATCTCATGATAACAACACCTGGAAAATATAATAGGAATGCCAGGCTAAGCCTAAGAGAAGCAAAACCAAAATTAATATCCACTATGACAGAAAAAACACTGAGCAACTCTGACTTAGGATGTCTCAAAATATAAAGCTTGTATTGCATTATGAGTAGTATTCTAAAGAGACTTGCTTCAGCTTTTTTACAGCCTTTCTGAAGGATTTTACTATGGAAGTGAAAATATGACAGCCTTCAAAACCATACTGATAGAACTAACACTGAGGTGTCATCTTTAAACTTAAAAATAAAGAAAATGGGAAATTTAACCTTAAACACATTTTCAGTGTATCGTCATGGTGAGTTATAGCCCAAAGAAGAAATGAACAAAAATGAAGTAAAACCAAACAGGACTAATTCTAATGATGAACAACCAGAGTTTTGATCATGATTTCAGGAAGTTTGTATGATTTTGGTAGGAAAATAATGAATAAAAATGTTCAAGTAGTCTTTAAAAATTCACATGAAAAAATATGTCACACTTGGTACATATTTTATGGATCAAGAATTCATGTCTCATCTTCATGCCCATAAAGTGCAGCAAAATCATTTTCAGTCTTGCTCAATTCTGCTTCTAGGAAATACCCCAGGGGGTGAATGGCCAAGTTACTAGATGTTTCCAAGATGTGCAGGAGTACTAAATCCTGGGTTTTTGTGGGAGGTACTAAGGTAGAACATAACAAGTGTTCTGTTTGTCTTACTGGTTTAGCACTAAAGAAACACAATCACTAATCCTAGCTTTAAAAACTGAATTCTTGACAAATTCTTTTATTTCAGTCTGTGTTTAATTTTATAGCTATTTTTAATGTTGGTACATCCATTTCACTTTAAAATTCAATATATAAATATATTGAATAAACAATTAAATACTAAATTTATTTCTGTTCTGTATAGTGCCTTATACAGCACATGCCATAATGGTCATCATGCATTGGTAAAAAAATAAAAAAAGGTGATTAATGAAAAATATTTCTTTAGGTAAACTGTGCAAGGAATTATAATTCTCCTTTTTTTGAACTTTTGTGTCAATGCTCTCTGTAAAAAGTCTCTGAACTTCTCATTCTCACCCACTTATCCAAAAGAATAAAAAATTCATGTGCTTCTTCAATGTAACAGAGGAATTCCAACTCAGTTCTACCTCCTGTTGAAGTCTGTGAAAAGTATCTATGTTCTTGTGCTAACACTCCAATGATGAAATTAAAACAATTTCTTTTACTGAGTTAAAGCTTGCTTCGTGAAACTTTTGAGTACTCAAAAAAGGACTCTTGGCACACTTGGGGTCATGTTCTTAGATTTGCAAAATTTAAAGTTGGCAAATTTCTGCAAATGCCTTTTCAATATTCCTGACCTTTAGCTCATCATCACAAACTGTCCAAGGTGCTTGCTTGCTTGATGCTAGTAAATTGTTTCTTCACTTAATTGTCATAAGCAGTAAACACAAACACTACTTATGAGGTTATCATTGATAGATGCAAGGGCATTCCTGGTGACAAAGTGACACATTAGTGCCCCACATGGCATTTGGGTTCCATTCAGCATTTCAACCTGGGATCATCTGCATTTTAGATATATCTTGATAACCAGCAAAATTTGGAGAATTTCTGGTTTCCTCATTAAAACATGCTGCTGAGCATCTTCTCTTACTCACTGCTATATTCTTAAATTTAGAAAAGTAATTTTCCCATTCTTTTAAAAACAGGGAAGATCTTATTTTTTCTGTGATGAGTTTTTCTTCAGCAGGCTGTACTACTGCTGAAATACACAGTATTATAACATTTGTAGGGCCACACACCAGTAAACAGTTTACATCTGCATCGTTTCAGGATATTTTACTGAACACAGTGCTGTATACCAAAGTAATTTCTCAGTCTTTTCCGTCACATCAGGACAAGGAATCTGATTGTGTGTACTTTAGTGATACGCTGGTACCTTGGCAGTCACAAATTTGCGGATTGTATCATTTACCCTTCCTAGGAATTTTTAATCAAACCTTTTATCAACCTCAAATTGACAGACGTCTTGCTCTGAAGCACCACCCTCACCTTATCTTTAGCCTTTTCAATATCTCTCTGGGTCCCTTACACTTTCCCTGAGCTGACCCTCCTTAGACTGATAGTCCAGAGTTAGAAGCTGGGTCACCAAGCAGACCAAGACCTTTTGTTCTTTTTTTTTTTTTTGGTCAATTATTATTGAATTAATTCTGTTGCAATTATCCTTTACCTTTAGCAATAATCTTGTGGTATATGGCAAACTCCTCTTCCCTTGTGTGCCTCTGCAACACAGTTGTCTTGCTTATGCTTCCCTGCATAAAACTTTGGTACTGTAACAGGTACAAATAGTTCTTTTAACAGCTGACATGAAGGCAGAGGCTCTAATGGTTGAGCTGTGGGATGTCATGGAGGTCAACAATGTCAGAGGAATATACAAAAGAATATTTATTGCATCAGCCAGAATTCTTAGAAAAGCCAAGAGATCAAACTGGATCATTCAAGAAGAATGTGAAAAGAAACAACCTTAATCATCGCCTCTGTATTTCACAGGCTAAAGTGATAAAGAATTTTACAGTCCATATCTCCTCCACACAAAAATAGTAACGCAGAAAAACCTTCTAGCAGAGCATTGATGGCCTTTCCCATTGACAGGACAGAAGTGACGCAGGAAAGATAGGTGGCCCTTGACCATTTATCTCTACTATGGTAAGTCACACACAGAGTGAAGTATGAAGTTTTAGCCAAAGAACAAAGGGGAATAGTTCATTCAGGAAGAGATTAGATCATCTCTTTGAGCAATTTTCCTTCTAAGCAGATCCTCAAAATTCCAGGCACAGCACCAAAGGCATCATGGTTTGGGGACTTCCCATTACTGTGTTGACTTGCTGATGTGGCCTAGAATGCTACAGGAATTTCCTGATGAATTAAGACTGAGAAGGGTAAATATTTAACTGTGACACAAATAAATATACTTAATACTTCAATTATAAAGGCAGTAATCCTAAATCCTCATTTCTGTTACTTTTATCTTCATATGAATGCACAACTTTTGGAAGGCTGCAGCAGTCTTCTTTGAATTCTTTGGTGTTGGAGGAGACTTCAGGGAAACATTTTTTGTGAAGCACTTCAGAAATATCGAGTAATTTCTACACAGGATTTTCAATTTTAAAAAAATCAAGATATTTTTAAGAGAAGTGCTGTGATAGTGATATAATTATTTAAAGATCCTTGCCTTTTTGAGACACAAATGCATGACTCAGAAATGAAAAGAGAAAGACATGTATTTGACCCTATTATTCACCTCACTGTTACCCACACACTGAATTGATTGCAGAGTTTTAAAGAAAAGATTTATTCAATACAGTTTTTTACCTTCAAAAGACCTCTGCATGAAAACTAAAATTCTCAGAAAATAAATATTGCTAAACTCCTCAAATCTGATGCATGAATGTGAAAATCAGCACTATTAAATAGAACAATGGGTGGTTTAATACAAATTCAAATATTCAATAGATTGCCTAGAAAAAGAAGACAAAAACAATTATCATTTAACAACTAAATTATTTTTGTTCTAAATCTCCACTGTGCAAGACCATATTTGTAAGCAAGAGATTCCAAAAGAAAAATACACTTTTATACACATAGGCTGACAACTTTAAAACATTCATAAATAATACGATCCAGAGGGCAGGCAAGTCCACAACAACCCTGAAGATAAATGTAAAAGCATCTCTAGAGATTGTCCTAGGACTTTTCCTTTGATTTTTGTGGGTATTTAAAATATGTTCTGTGGATTTGGAGTGTATTAAAGTGAAAAATTAAAATACATCTCAATGTATTAAATTTACATATCAAGAATCAGATTTTTTTTTCACCTACAATCAGGACATAAGAATTCCACTTTAAAGAAGGAATAGTCTTTGGCAATGACTCAAAGTTTGCTGCAACATTTAAAATAGTGGGCAGGAGCACCCACCTGCCTCAAACTCAGCGCTTTTCTCTTTGAAACCATTCAAGTTCCCTCTGCAGTTTTAGGCTGGTGGATCACAGATCAGGAAACTAAGTATCTGACATGCTAACAGTGTTATCACTAAGAATTAAGTTTTGTAACTTAGATAGTATCTTTCAAGAAAAATCTCTTGCATACAGAAAGCTTTCAAGGGAAGTTCAGATGTGAAAGAAGGCAGGATCAGTCTACAAATGGCACATCAGCCTGCAGCAGAAATAATTTTTAGATTCAAAATTGATTAGCACCAATCTGATTATCTGTGTTCTAGTGTGAAAGAAGGCATGCTGTCCAAACCAGCTAAATTACCTTCTAAGGTTGTCAGCTCATACTCCTAGTTTTTTCCCACATTTCTCTAATCTTGCCCTAACTTCATCGTGGCAGGAATGCTCAGAGTTTATCCTATCTGTATTGTAATCTCTCAAGCCTCCTTGGTACAAGAGGAGGAGAAATAATACCAGTGCCCAAATTCTCAGGCAGAACAGAATCAGAAGAAAATATGGCTAACTGGAACAAGTGAATTTTTGTGTTTCCATACATTCCTATGTCAGAAGGAATGCCTGGTACCTCTATTTGCAACAAGACAACTAGAGACAACATAACAAATGGCAAGAATTTACAAATAAAATCCCCAGAAGAAGTGATGAAAAATTATTGCTATACACCTCTGCCATTCTCTATTAAAGAAGCAGATGTCATGCATGCATAGAGCACAATCAGGTTTGTCTTGCAACATATGCACATGTAAGGACAGAAATGTGCTTGTGATGGGGAGAACGAAAGTCCAATACTTCTTCCAGAATATATGAAAATTCCTGCTTCATATACAATCTGGAAGGGACAAAAGCAAATGCACTTTTGTAAAATGTTTTCTCAGCAATACAGTTGGGGAATCATTCACACAGAATTAATGCATGTACAACAAACAAGGTTTCATCTTGCTACCTTTTTTTTTTTTTAAGCCAACAGGTCTGTTTGAGGAGAACAATAGATTGACAGCAGGTACTTTTGTATAAAACATGAGAATGGATTTAAGATACAACACTTAAAAACAGATTTCTTAACACTAAACACTCCAAAGATCAAAAGGCATATATGTGTGCACATATCCATGCACCAGAATGAGGTGTTGAAAGGAGAGAAATTCTTCTTAGAGAGTTTTTCATCAGCCAGTTTTTACTCCTAGATCTCCTACACAGATTTTCCCACTGCAACATTTTAAATGGATTTTCAGCCTATTTCTCTCTCCTTTAAGAAAGGATTAGTAACACAGATCACATGATTGATGATGTACTATCATATAACAGACTTCTGAAGTACCTCTCTTAAAGACACACCTATTCCACCATGAAACTAGCATAGTTCTCTTACTCTTACCCTTTTCTTACTGTTTTTTTTTTTTTTTTCATTTCTCCTCCTAGAAGCTAGTCAAACTACAAGAAATTTCCTTCAATCAGGCAGCTCCATGGCCTTGAATACAGATTTTCTATATGACTTACTCTGAGTAATTACTGCATTATATGAGACAATATTTTGGTAGTTTGGTTTGGTTTAAATCTGAAAGCAAACTGTTTATACAGTGTAACTTGAGCATCTATCCAGCTGACACTGTACCTGTCTTGCTTTGACCATCTGCACCATAAACTTGTTCAATGTTGAGTGTAACTCACTGTCAGGTCCTGTTTAGACAAGAAAGTTATGCTAGTTTCATTTGTATCAGTTTTAAACAGGGCTAATTAAACTGGTGCAAGTCCCTGATTAGAATTCTTATCCCAGCTGAGTAGTGACTTACACCGTCTTAGATTAACCTGATTCCTAAGTAAGGCAATGAAAAGTGAATCTTGATCGTTATGCAGAAATATCAATGAGAATGCAGTGCAAGTGTGCCACAATTTATAGCATTTCTAAGTTACCCTTCTAAGTGAATATTCACCACCCTGGTGTTTCATGAAACTGTCTAAAATATGCACATGTGGTTGCACAGAAACAACCTCGTATTAAAGTACAGCTTATTTCATTAAAAAAGGGTTTTTTTCAATGAAATATGAAACTATTTCAATTTCCTTTTCCTGATCAAACTTCAACCCCTTAACAAGAGGAAATTCTTATGCTACTGGGAAGACTTTTACACCAGGGCTGTTTATTCAGTACACTTAAGCTGTTGGTGTTAAAGATGAGTTCACAGCAAACTTAAACCATGATACTGGTTCTAGAAGGCTCTCATTTACTACCTCTTCCTTGACTGCAATTGTTGCAAATACAGACAATAAGACTGAACCAAGCTGAACTGTAAATTGAGATGAATACAAGTAAATGGTTAAGTGTCATCACCTTTCAGAGTTTGCTTGCAATAGGTCATGCAAATGACCCCAGTTTTGATAACAAGTTTATCCAAAATGTTTAACGGTAGCTCTGAATCACAAGGCATTCCACAACTGATCTTTACGAGAATCCATACAAGACTCAGTCCCTTGCAGATGGATACAGGTTGGAGCAGCAGCTGCTAGATGGGTTTTAAAAACCCTGCAAGAATGATGACTATTCTGACTGTAAGCAGGACACAAATAACCTGTTTAGCCAACTGCGATCTTCAAGGTATTCTTGGCTTTATAGATGTATATTCATTGTATTTATATGCTTATTTTTTATGAATACTTTAGTTACTCATATTAAAAGCAATTGCCTTTCAAAAGATTTTTAATCTCACAATTTTCTGTAAATAATTGAAACATTGTTATAATACATACACAGTTAAGAGCACAAAATACCTTCCACAAGAAAGATTCCAAAAGTAACACAAAACATAACATATTAAGCCTCCCAACAGCTTTGTGAAATTAAGTAGTAGTGCTATATCTGCTTTAGAAAAGGGAAACCAGAATACTTGAAGTTTCCAATTTCCTAGCAGTCACAAGTGAAGTCCATACTACAGGCATGGACAGAACTAAAGCTTAAATCCATCACACTTAACTGAGGCATTTAAATCAGGAAGCGAGCTGCTCAGGATTTTCCTGGGGTCAGTGAAGAGAAACAGGGACTTCCACAGAACAGTGCAGACAACTCAGTCTTCCTCTGGGCTTCCTACTGTCTCATGACACAGGACTAAGAGATTTCCCACAGCGATGAAAAAACTATTTGGGTAACTGGCATTCACCTGGAGAAGCTGGCAGCCAATAACTTGGACAGGTGCACCCTTTGCTGGGTTAAAAGCTGGCTCTAAGACTGGGCCCAGAGTGCAATAGTGAATGGTGCTACTTCCAGCTGGTGGCCAGTCACTCAGGTAGTCCCCAAGGTTCAGTACCAGGGCCAGTCCTATTTAATGACTTTTTCAATGAACTGCATGAGGGGATCAAGTGCATCTTCAGTAAGTTCACAGACTGCACTAAGTTGCACCAAGCTGAGTGGGAGTGTTGATCTGCTGGAGGGTAGGACGTTTCTGCAGAGGGATCTGGACAGGCTGGATNCTGGACAGGCTGGATCTATGGACCAAGGCCAACTGTATGAGGTTAAACAAGGCCAAGTGCTGGCTCCTGCCCTTGGGTCACAACAAGCCCCTGCAGTGGGAACAGTGGCTGGAAAGCTGCCCAGTGGCAAGGACCTGTGTTGGAATTTAGGGTATATATATTTCAACAACTGCAATTTTTACAGACTTGGGGCTGCTAGTTGACAGCAGCTGAATGTGAGCCAGTGCATGCCCAGGTGGCCAAGAAGGCAAATGGCATCCTGGCCTGTATGAGAAATAGTGTGGCTAGCAGAATTAGGAAAGTGATTGCCCTGTACCGGGCACTGGTGAAGCCACACCTCGAGTTCTGTGTCCAGCGTCAGGCCGCTCAATTCAAGGCCAGTGAGTGGCTGGAGCAGGTCCATCCAGAGAAGGGCAGCAAATCTGGTAAAGAGTCTAAAGGTAAGTTGTATGAGGAGCAGGTGAAGGAGCTGAGGTTGTTTAGCCTGGAAGAAAAGGTGGCTAATAGGGACCTTATCATTCTCTACAACTATATGAAAGGAGGTTGTAGTGAGGTGGGGGCTGGCCTATTCTCCTGACCAGCAAGTGACAAGACCTGAAGAAATGGCCTCAAGCTCTGCCAGAGGAGATTCAGGTTGGATGTGAGGAAAAAATTCTTCACTGAAAGGGCAGTTAAGCATGGGAACAGGCTGCCCAGGGAGTTGGTGGAGTCACTGGGCAGGAAGGTGTTCAAGAAATGACTGGATGTAGCACTCAGCGCAATGATTTTGTTGACGCGGTGATGTTTGGTCAGAGGTTGGACATCATCTTGGAAGTCATTTTCAACCTAAATGATCCTGTGATTCTATAATTCTAGATTTGAGTGGGATAATACAGGCCTAACATGTCCAACCTCATTACTTTTCCCCCAGTGTCCGTCTTTTATTTTTCCCTAGGGCACACAGCACTGCAGAGTAGGTTGCTTGGTTGAATGGGAACAATTTGTTCTCAGCACCCTCAAAATTACATAGCATTTACTGTATATCAGTTCCATTTAGAAAAGCTCTCGGTACTCCAAATGAGATCTCCCACTGGGCATCTCGGTTGGGCAATTCTGATGACTAATAAATGTAATATTTTATTGTTACCAGAAATTTCCTAATTATGGCTGTCATCACTGTAAATAAACACATTCAGGTCCTGCTGAACATTATGATAAAGCCTTCCCTCCAAGCATGGGAAATATTTTTTAAAGTAATTTGCTATCAATGTGGCAACATGAGAAACTGTCCTTCAGTCTAATTCCCTGATTCTTCTGCTTAAAAAAAAAATTAATTGCCAAATAAATTATTCCCTAATAATGTAAAGATTTCAAGCATTTCCACATTTGAAGTCTTGCCTCTTTCTTGCGGGTACACCAGAATACTCCAAGGACTCGACCAATTTGACTAATAAAGCTTTGAAAAGCAGGCATGTTTTTGGCCAATAGACTTTTGGGGGTGTGCTGGTTTGAGATTTGATTGGTATTTTGGTGAGTTTACAAACCTATGACAAAGGATTTTCACTCAAACATGAATTTTCTTAGAGCCAGTTTATTTCCATTAAGTTATTTTACTCCCTAAATTTGGATTTTATACATTTATACTTGCTCATTGAGTAGTACACTAAGAAATCACACTAATTTGTATTCCATCCTTTGTTTCACAACATGTTTGTGGGAACTGCACTACAAATATTACTAGGATGAGGTTCTGCTTTGGATATAAGAATTCATTGACTCCAAAGCAGACAGGAGCACTCAGATTAGTAAGCAGCCTCTGTGTCTGAAAAATAAATCCAGGTTTGAGCTGGATGCCAAATAGAACGCCAGGGCCCAGTTTTGGATGAAACTTTCTCACTGTTTTTCAGCTCTGGTCTACCTTGAAAAAGGAAAGATTTACTGGAAAGCCCTTTTTTACACAGCTCTGTTAGTAATGCTCATATGCAGAATAGCAGATTCCAAATCCATTGACCAGCTTTTGTTTGTGAGAGTTAGCAAGAGTTCATCATGCATCTCCTGGTTGCACTTAACATCCAAATATCATGTAAACTTTTAACTCATATGTTACATTGCAAAATGCCCAATGAAACATAATTATAAATAAAATGGAACTTTTAGTATTTCTTATGATAGTTCAACTAGTGAAAATTGATTTATTAATATGAAAAAATTTTCGCACACACAATGACCATCTCCATCTTTATATTGATATAAATTTGCCTGAGAGGACATTATTACAGCTCTTTAGATCTGTCCTGCTGAGGGCAGGCTCTGTCACTTTTTCACTCAGCTTGCTGTGTCATATTTCCACTCAGCTTCACAGGAGTGACATGTAAAGGATTTTCCCATCTTCAGAAAACCATATAAAATCCAAGGCAAAAATCAGCCATTTCACACATATAAGCATATTATATTTCATTGCAGAAAACAGTAGTTAAGCCTTGATTGTAAAGAGAGCACAAAGGGGCAGACTTTTAGTGTAACCATAATACATCGTGACTGACACTGGTCTTTCCAAAAGCCATTTATTTCTGCATAATGACTGGCCCTCCCAAAACCTAGATCCCCTGTTTAAAAACCTAGGTGAGCACTTGTGTTGTTACTGTTGCAAAATAAGGAATTCAACAAAGACCACAAAAAATGCCACAAAAAAAAAACTTAGTACAATTATTCTAAGAATAAAATTTACACTTTCAAATGGTTACAAATATCCCTGTAAAACTGCTCATAATTTCTTTCTTTAGTGACTGAATAAAGACAATTTCAGTTGTAGCTGGTAAATAACAGCACAGGCACTTTGAAGGGAGAGGAATTGAGTTGAAGCTGCTTTTTTTTTTTTTTTTTGGTTTAAGTGTATCTACCTTCTTGTAATACTTGTATGTGTTAGCTTCTAATAGCATACTATCATTAAGCAATACTTTTAAACTTTTATGGTACTCTGCTTAAATGATGAGCAAGAAGAAAAGAAAGAGTAGATAATGTAAAACTTACTTATTACTGCTATAAAAATTATTGCTAGCATTTAGATGTCAGGAAAAGTATGGAACACTCATCTATAGAGCTATCCTGAATGTACACTGAGTCCATAGATACTGTAAGTTCAGCAAGCCAACAGCAACTTCCTAAGCAAGACATGATAGCATTTCATGTAACTCCTCTTTGGCAATAGTTAGACACTGCAACTGAATACCAAACTGTGTCACGTGAGCCAGTCAGTTACTGCAAGAAAGAAAATGTGATGAACTGTTTGTTTTGAACTATCAGTATAAACATATTGCAGAAATGAAACCCAAGCTTAAACAATGGGGAAAGTTATCCAGTATTAAAATAAACAGTTCTAGGAAAATCTCTAAAAATGTTTACCAAGTAATCTTCTTCCGCGTCGTTTCTGTGCAGAGCATTTTGCCATGTCCTTGGTTTGTCAACCAACCCCCCTTACACTGATTATAGATATGCAAATTATAATGGACAAAGCTGGGCCTTAATTGCCTATAATTGGCTCCCCAAGCGAGGGCATTTTTATCTACAATCAAGCTTGAAGATCATCAAAGAAGCAATTTTGTGTTAAGAAAAAAAGATTACTTTTTTGCAGAAAAGTATACTTTTATACAAAAGTATACATTTGCTTCTAGAAATCTGACAGTTTGGATATTAAATAACAATTTTAAATTAAAATTTAAGCCAGCCACAATTCTTACAAAATTTCACAGTAATTATTTTTTAAATATCACAGAGGAGCATTTGTGTTGAGAAAATAATTCACTTTGCCAAACATTGGCTCTGTAAATTTTTATTGAAAGTTATATATATTACCTGAAGTAATAAGCATAACTCCTCTATGTAAGTCAGACTATTTCTAAAATTCTTAAACATTATTTCTGATTTTAAGTATTATTTTCTAATAAAAGACTTGCAATTGTTAATTATTCTTTAGTTTATTCACAGCAGGTGCATTGTAAAATGCTGTCTCATGTAGAAAGTTTAGGGGGAAAAATATGAGATACCTACATAATGTATTCATTACACTTGAACATTATGCATGTTTTGAAAGGAAATGAGTTATGGCTGAGATGCTTTGTAGTGGCAACAGCAACAAAGCAAATTCAGTATTCAGAGATGCTATAAAGGAGCTGCATCAGCCTCATTTGTTCAGAGTGAGACATGGTCCTTCACACAGAGAAACAGGTCCTTTCATTCCAAGGAAAACTGACACATGGGGACACATGCATAATCCCAGTTTTATGCTAACCCTAGGAGCAGGAGTGTTGGGGGCTGGGAGGGAAAGGAGGAGGGGAATAGTTCTGCCATCAGCCAGTTTTACAACCATTGCAGAAGAAAACAGTCCTAATACAAACCCCTTTCACTGAGCTTCCTACCTGTTTAATCACTTCCCCCCAAAGTGTGAGAGGACTAACCCTCAGACATTCACACTCCAGAGACTCATATTTCCTCATGTTCAGTGAAACAGCGATCTTAGTTCAGTCTCTAGTGGACAAACACAGAATAAGTCCTAGAAGCATGATTCAGCAGGCAATTTCCTCAAGTAAAATCATATGTGTATAAAAACAGAAAACAACTTTACTTTTTTAGTGCTTGTCTCAGCCTGCCAAGGCACAGTAAAATGATTTCTTTTCCTCTACATAAAACATCCACTTATTTCCAGCCTGATATTCCCCAAGGCAGATCAAGACATTAAAAAATGAGGGTAGTAGTCTAAAAATTAAGTGCTTGGTTATATTTTCTGCACAGAATCTTTTCTCTCTCGCAATGGCCAGATATGCAAGAGAACAAATAATTTACCAAAAAATCAGAAAATCCTCTCTAAAAATTGTAGTTGAGTTAGGGGGGCATGGGGGCTGTATATTTTTTTTAACGTATTTATGTTTTATATACTGTCTTGATGAAACAAAACTTGTAAATGAGATAGGTCAGCAGCAGCTATGCTAATATGAAGTTTCAGCTCAGCTAGTACAGTCTTCATTAGAATTTTATTGATGTTCATTCTTAGTATGAACTTGTGTTGGAGTTAAATCATGTATCTCTTGAATGGATACATACAGCAGTTCTCTTGTACCAGATTATGTGACTAGTTGCATCACTCAATTGTGCAATTTTCTAAGTTTTGCCTGGTCAAAATGGCAGGGTGTGAATGGGAATATCACAAATAGCTATACACAGACTGTTTATTTATTTTAACTGGTCAGCTACCCTGAAGCATTTTCTTTGCCAAGGTGTGGACAACATCCGGGCAAGGTATGTAATTTTTACACACATAAGTAATCATGCTAAGGTGACTGGGACTGTTCATATGAGTGAAATTACTCACATATTGAAGCCTTTCAGACCCAAACTCCATAAAAATAATTACTTCTATTAAGTTACTGAAACACCTTGAAACCCATTTTCCCCTTCTAGGAAAGAATGCACATATATAAACACAAATTGAAGCAGGCTGTTTCAAGACCAGTGTATTCAACATGGTTAAAAATGTTTACTGAGAAATTTTTTAAGTGTGAATGTCTATATATTTTCCTGTTTCTTTTCAGCAATCAGCTGGGTAGAACAGTATTACAGGATCTGTTTATGGAGGAACAATCATATTCTTAACCCAGTGCCCTTAAATGCTGATTTTTTTCAAATGCTCCCTTTTGCTGTCACAGTAAAGGGCATCCTGCATAACATCTAAGCTGAATCTGTGAACTATAAGTAGAGCTTATAAGAACTTAGTAAGTTCTGTCAGTAGAGTCTCTGGAGGATTTTTGTGTTCTCTGACTCACACACATCCATAGTTTCTTGAAAAAAAGTCTTAAGAAATCACATCTTTCAGTAAAGGGAAGAAAGTTCAGCTCCCAAAAGCAATATTACTAGGAAGGGTGCACTCTGGCTAAAACATTTCTCTCCTACACACCCAAGAACTGTATCAATCCTTATTACTTCTGTTCTCATAGAAACTAATGAAAACTGTGAACAGCATAAACATCCACCCAAAAAATCATTTAGTGAGAAACAAAAAAAGAAACACTTACTTTTTGCAGCCACTGAGTGTAATTTTCCATCACATGCTCCAGATGTTGCAGTTTCTGGGAAGAGAAATCCTGTTCCACGTGAGGAGCATCTCTCTGAAGAGCATTTGTGTTGTACTGGTCTGTCGTGCTTTCACGACAGTTCCCATCCTGTTCTGGCAGAATGAAAGTATAGGTGCACTGCCCGTGCTGAACCCGGTTAAATCTTCTCCCACTGCCTTCTGGAGCCCGACGCTGGTTAGTACAGCCTACAAGAGCAAGAAACACTGCCAGGAAAGCAAAGGAAAAGAAAACTGACATGTTATTATTACTTTCCTTTCCTGCCTTGAGAAAAACTTTTTCTTCCTCTTTCTTTAAATTTGTTCTTAATTTCCCTTAAAGTCTTTGGAAAAAGGAGCGGAGCAGCACACTTTAACAATCAAGCTTGTATAAACTGGGTTTTTTTTTAATTTCACTGTGAGGATAGCTTCCTTAGTTAAAATTGGGAATATTTATTGCATAGTAGCTAAGATTTATTGTTTCCTCTCTGTTACAGTCCAGCATGTAGCCTGCTTTAGTCAGCTGCATATGCATATCCCAGTCTCTTTCCCCTACACTATCTGCTGCAGAACTGCTATTTTCTCTCAGGCTTCAGTGAGTTTTATTAAGGTTGCACTTTCAAGCCAAGCTGGAAGCAAGCAGCCTTTCACAAGATGACTTGACAGGAATGCGTGTATGAGTGCGCCCCTACGCTAAGGATGGCTGATGGCTCAGTACAGAGGGATCATCTTACAAACTGGCTGGATGCATGACCTCAATCATGCATGTCTGCCCAGCCCCTGCTGCACACAACTGCTGGGGGCTTCGGGCGAATTCACCTAACTTTAATAAGTAAGTCAGTCCACCTTAATACACTTCATATGTTCGCACTGACCTATTAAAATGTAGATAAAGTGTAGAAGTTTGTCGTAATCCCTCTGTAAATATACAAAGCACTGAAATTAAAAATACTTTCAGTTCTGCTCTGCATCTGTTAAAGAATTCTAAGTCGGGCGAATGACACTTACAGGAAAAAAATGTTAAGTTTAACCCTCACTAGGTTTATCTAATTTGCTAAGACAGTTGTGCTTCTTTAACAGTTTTCAGAGAGCTGTTTTACATCATATACTGAAACTAGAGTTGCCAAATAGTAATCACAAAAGTCAGTTCAGAAGGATAATAATTTTCTCTGTTTGGTATCTAAACTAAGGTAACTAGTTAAAAACCAGTAAAAGATGTTGACTGAGCTATTCCAGATTATCTTCTGTACCCCTGCACAGTTATCACATGCATAACACCAATTTGCAAGTCTGTATGGGCTATACAGGCACACCTTGTTACATGTGGAAATTTCCTCTGGGGCAACTTCCTCAGAATAAGACTGTGGTAACTGCTTAAGAAACTATCTTAAATAATGCCTTTGGTATTTGCTAGAGACATATAAGAAATGCACAGATTATAAACAGGACTGGAATATTCATGAAATTCAGAGGAATTTGGATCTGAGTTCCTGCACTGTTATTTGCTGTCGTTAAATAAATATCAGCCAAAACTAATGTGGAGCACTTTGCACAATATTTCCCATCACAGTAAGTAGTCTTCTAAATAGCAATAGTGTATCACTTAAAAAAAAAAAAATCAAGGAGATCTACTTGCACAAATACTGCAAACAACTTCAGTGCTCATGTAATTGTGACCTGTATCACAGCTACGATGTCATTCTAAAAGGACTGCCTGGAATATTTAGCCATCTGACCCATTCCCATGCAAGCTACTCCTACTCAAACTGCAAAATATCTTGCATCTGGAAAGAAACCACTGCATTTGAACCTGTAAGTAATATTCCCTACAATAAAACAGGAAAAAAAAGAGAAATTCATATGTTGCTCTAAAGTTTTTATATATCCAAAATATATAGACAGAGAGGGAAAAGGGAAGAATCCAAAAACAAAAAGCAAAGCATCAATGCTACTGTTGCTTTGAGCAAAATCAGAATATCCTTCCACCTCTGAACTGTTCAGGCCAATTTAGCACTTGTTTCTCTGCTTCTGAAAAGCAACTTAGTAGTTTGTTTTCTTCCTTGCATACAGTACTTCCCATAACTCACCACCACCACCACCAGAAATAATGCTGCTGTGGTTTGTTACACTCTCTTTCCAACTATTGTGAAATGTATTTCTAAGATATTTGCTCAGCTAATATCAAAGATGAAAAGGGAAGAAAATGGTAAGATCAGACACTGAGCTGAAGGGTTAGCAAAAAAGCAGCTATTCCCTCAGAGGCAAAGCAAAAATACCAGAGCACAAACATGGCAACAATGCATGCTTTTCTTGTAAGTAAGAAAGAGTACTTTATGAAAGGGCCTCAGAGCAGCTGAAAGAGGGATAGCAAAGGTGGGTGTACAAAGGCTTCCTAGCTTTTTAGTTGATATTTTCAAATATGAACACACATTGACACAAATGCCTCATTCATTTGCTGCAGAGCATTTAAGCATCAGATTTGTTCACATGCAAATGGGGAAAAGTGAGATTGTAAATTTACAATTGATGTTTTTCAGAAGAGGATTTCACAGAAGAGCTGCCTCAATTTGTTGCTGTTACATGGCCCCTTTCTGCTGGCTTGAGGTGGCTTCTCCTTCCCCTTCTGCACCCTTCTTCCTGAGGGATAACAGCCATCAAGATCTTCAAGAACCATGCAGAGTTACCAGGCATCTTTGATATTTGCTTGTCTCCAGCTTAGTTCTATACCACAGCACCTGCCTCTCAGACCCCCCACCCCGGGCCCCAAATGGATGGATCAGGGGGAATGTGTCAGCTGTCACTGCAGAGTGACAGAGTTGGCAGAGCCATGCAGCAGCCAGAGCATCTCCTATCAGCACACTGCACTAGGGCTTCTTTACTAAAGAGAATCAACTCCCCCACCCACACACTGTCCACGTCTGAGGTGCAGGAGTAGCACCTCTGAGACATCTTGTGTGTCCAAACACATGGGTCTCACTCAGAGGCAAGGAGGGGATGGCAGGAGTATGGTGGAAACCCAGGAACCATTCTGTCACTCCTAGTTTGCAGCCTTTTTAGCCCAATGAGGGGCACAGAAAGGGACTTATGAATTGTGATGGGATGCACTTAAATATTTTCAAGAGCTCTTTGAAATTGCAGCAGCTCTGTCGGCTACATAGAAATTCAGCAAGCTTTAGGGCTGCTCTGGCTGACCCCAGAGTCAGAGCTGTTCACCAGGGTCCCTAACTAGAATCACAGACATTCCCAGTCCTGTAACACAGGGACCAGCAAGGTCAGCTTGCTATTTCCCCAAACACACAGCAAAGTTGTGTTAATAAACACACTGAACCAACCAGACTAGGTTCAGTTTACGCTCCTCCCTGACACACTCATGGTTCCCTGCATACGCAGGCAGAAGTGCAACAACCAATACTGAAAGAAACTCTTTTTATCAGATCTACATATTATTCCATTTAATTCCACGTGGTAATTTTATAAGGAATTCCATTTTATCTAAGGACAACAGATTCAGAAATAAGAAGAATTTTTATTTTCTAAAGTTCCCTATTCCTATTAAAGTGTTGTCTTTTTCTTTTCAAAAACAAACCAACCAACCAGCCAAACAAAACGTCTTGCTCAAGAGTTTCACTGGTTTGATGTCTCATACCTGATTTGATAAATGTGTAGTTTATTATTCCAGTACCATGTGATCTATGTGACGTGTCCCAGCTTTGCAAGAACTGAAAATTTCAGTGAGATGAGGAAAAAAAAATAGTTCTCACAGTTCAGTCAAAGTCATTGTGGGTATTTCTGAAGATCTTACACTATATCCTACTGATAAAATCAAAATGATTTGCCCAGGTTTGCACAGTTGCTCAACCAGAAACTGAGTAGGGATGTGTTTAAAAGATTCTTTATTTTCCTAAGACCACTTCCTCAATCACAATGATTAGTTTTGTATTCCTTGAACTTTTCCTTCTGTGTAACAGGGAAGGGATGGATCCAGAGGCTTCCTTCCCAGACCGTGCAAAGCCTCAAATCCATCATTTTATTTAATTTAGCTATGCAAAATACTGTAGCTCACTATGTAATCAATCCTACAAAGCAAAATAAATTCAACATCCAGATAAAGGTTACATTCACATGATATTGGTTTCTACATATCTAGAATTAATGCAATTTAGTGGCTTTTACCAATACGTATGTATGTTCAGAGTTCATTTATAAATTCTTGGAAACCTAAATCTATTTCTCTTTCTTTATATTTCTGCTGCAATATGTGTTATTGCTGCAGATGAGTTGCAATAAAGTTGCACCATGTCACACACAGTACCTGGAATTACTCCAACTCAGCTTCCTTGGTATATATGGGAAATTAGTGCAGAGGGGCTTTTGAGTGTAGGTATAAGTAGCAAGATTTTCTCTCTCAATAAACCAATACTAGAGCACAAAATACTTATTCTTAGTGTAGCACAATCCAAATAACCTCATTCTACATATACAAATTCTAGCAAATAAAATGGTATCTTAAGTCTCACAGCCCTGACTGGTTATGTGCTAATGCTTCTCCAGTTATTTCAGTGGAGATGGCCCCACTTACTCATAGCATACAATACCTGTATGCTTTCTTTCCTTGCTCTCCAGGGAACAAGCAAGTAATCATCTCAGATAAATTTCTCCTCAGGACTTAAGTTTGTGTACTCACACGTGCATATTAAAGGCATGATCCCACATAATGCTGCTTGCCAGATTCTCTCTTCAAAGGAATACAGTGATGGGTGCTCAGTCATGCCACAGCCCAGCCCAGCTCTCCCAGCATTTGATTTCACACTTGAGAACAAGTAAACAGCTGTGAGCATTAAAAGAGTGGCAAAACCCAGCTTTTAGATGAAGATGGTGGTTTACAGAAACATGTGAGCTACGGTTTATGTTGTACAACTTGTCTGAATTTTGTCTCACACAGAAGTTTTATTGGATTCTTTCCAATACGATGGCAGATGAGAGGGGTAGATGTTTCCTAAAAACGTATTTTCATCATGTGGGAGAATCCAGTTGTTCTCATATTCATAAGAAATCTTTGAGCTTATGCACGTAGGGACAAAACACATAGATTACTTCTGTTGAATTTGCTCTCATTCCCTGGGGAAGGAGGGAATGTTACAAGCATCCTCTTGTTACCTGTTAAGGGTAAGTTTTGTCCCTCATTTTCAAAATTTCTGGATACCTGAGTTATTTTCAAAGACCAACCCCCAACACTATCAAAGAGGAGGATACACAGAAATGGAACACAGTAAGTATGATGCTTCTGTTTCAAAAGGATAAAAATACAAGCTCTAATCAAAATGCCTGATGAAAAGAAAAAACAGCAATCTTCCCCTGTAAAGCCTAGACAAAACCAAAAAACTGCCTGGTGTTAAAAGAAAGATATTTTGTATGTCTACAGGCATTTCAGCCCTATCATGTGAATATGCCTTCAGTTGCAAATTAATTGAAAATGCAGTTTGCTGGAAATTATTTATCAGCAGTGTTGTTTGGTTGAATGAATTTACTTATTCTGTGAATTATCTCTATGTCTTAATGCTCACCAGGGAAAATACAAGGGACAAACAGCAATCCATTGGTGCGTTACCTTCAGTTCCTGACTTAATTTAACATGTAGCCTCAAGTGCGGGGCTACATGTGCATCTGTTCTTGAGGTCACGAAGCTGGAACCACAATAGTGTGATTTGCCTATGAAAGGAATAATTGCAGTCCCCTAGTCAAGTGTAAATGAAAAAGATTATTCCAAATACTGGTGAAAGTTGAACCTTTAATAACAAAAAAAAACCCACTGAAGTTTCTTCAGACTTTACGGACTAACAAATTAACATCTTTCCTTTAACTCAAATTCTTAAGATTACAGCCTTCAGCACTGGAATGCTTTAAAGGGCTTGTTTCTGAGGGGAACTAGATATATGATTGTTAGAGACACAGGACAAAATATTGGTTGCAAAATCTTTTACATTTTCCATAGAAGAAATAGGAGATCTTCCCACCCTTCCTAAGCAGGATGCTCCTGTGAGCTCAATCTTTCTGTCATATCAGAAAGCCTTTTCCTCAGGGGCCTCTCTATAGTTCTGATTTTTCAACTCAGCAACTGCAGCAAAGAGGGAAATGATGCCACTGACAAGGATGGTCAGGGCATTTGGAGGTGAGCCTCACATGTAAATCCTTCTACTGCCTGATATGGAGAGAGGTAGGAATCAGACTCTGGGCCTTTTGGGTTTGTATACTCATAGCAAAACATGAGTTCATATTCTGATTTCTTCTGCTGGTTGAGACACATCAGCCAGACTCCCTATCAACTTTCATGACACCCTGAGCCATCAACTGCAAAAGTCAGTCTTTGCTGTTCTATGACATATTTAAAATTAAAATATCAAATATTCTCCTTCACATAGAAAAGGACATAAATCCAGGTCAGTTCTCAGTATTTATGTTTTACAAGAATCTAACTATTTGGCTAAAATACATGCAGAAAGAATACAGACCTATTAAACATACATAGGTTTTTCTGATTAAGACTGATTTTCTGAAAATTTTTACCTAGAATAGACTTAGATAAAATAATCCACAGGAAATGAATTTTATTGGATATAATGCTGTGGTAGAAGTTATATAAATCAACTTCTTCTCTTGAGATTTTGTGGAGATCTAATTAACTTCCACATACTTTTTGAAAAAAAGCCTGCAAATCAAAGGGACTAGAAAAAAATAGCCTGGAAGAGATAGAATCTATACACCAAGAGGCAAAGACAAAAAAGGTGCAGAGAATGCACCAAATCTTTACTTTACAAGTTTCTGTGAAAAGTCTGGTATTATCACTTTCCTAGAACAATCCTAACACATCTTCTGCATTCAGTCAAAAGAAGGATGAAACCCTTCAATAAGCTAATAGTTAATTATGTTGGTGAAATACCTCACTTTTGATTTAGCTGTAAACAGGGAAAACAGGTTTAAGAGTTTGGATTGCTATTCTTGTTTGAGTTCATCTTTAAAACAGTTGTTTTAGAGGTCTATTTAAAGGAGAATGTGACAAATGCAGTGATGTTTCCAAAACGTATTTCATTTTAAATGAGAAATTGAATCCCAAGAGTGAGCAATCTCAATTTTGCAGCTTTTTGGATTCTCACCCATGTTTTATTTTTCATGAATGGCAACGTTCAACTCCATGTGTTCTTTCAGCGTTTGTCCAACTTAGCTTAACTTTTTGGCCAGAGTTTGACTCTAACTGGCGCAGGAGAGGCCAATCATAGAGTAATGATATTACCCAATGCAAGAAGCCCAGTTTTCCAGCATTCAGGATCACCTCACCAGTGCTTTTTCTGGAGAGGATAAATAGTATAAAAGGAAGCAGAGAGCAGAACATGAACAATATAGAGGTTTTTGACACGGACAATAGCAAGATTTATAGCATAGACAACCTAGCTTGGAAGCTCCAGAATTCCCAGCTGAGAGGAAACACTTTAAATGCAGCAAATGGAACAAACTCAGAAACACTGACAATGTTCTTCTAAAATGTGGTGAGAGACAACTAAAGTTGCATTTCGGTTGAAACTGTGGGAAATGTAAGCTCATCATGACTATGTCAACCTATCACAGGTCTGACAAGCTCAGATTTTGCAAAAAATAAATCCTTAAAATCTTACTGTTTTCTCTGAAGGAGATCAGAATGTCGAGTCCTTTCTCCTACAGGACCAATAGATTACATATCTAAATCACTACATGCATTTTCAAGAATTAAGTCAAATACTGATGGAATACTTTGATAGCAAGACTGCCATATTGGAGTTCCATCTATCTGGGTCTTTGCAGTCCCTAAAACCATGGCAGCTTCCTTGTATTCAGTTTATTTATTCACTCATTCCCAGCAGCTAAGAGTTAGGTGCGGGGGGACAGAGATAGCAGAGAAAAAGGCAGAAATAGACCACCAGGAATCTGAGGTATAAGAGGTAAATAAACAGCAGTGCAGCCATGGAAAGGGAGAGGCACAGAGAGACAGTCTGGAATTGAGAATTGCAAGTATTTCTTATTTAAGAAGGTGATTTATAAATAAAATATCTCTTATATTTTATAGTGTACTTTTCTCCCCATACCTATTATTTATTTTTGCAGACAGCTTCTGGTTTCACATTCCATATGTGTATACGAGGCAGAGACTTGGCTTTCTGTGCTACATTCTGGCAGCATCCTCATAAAACCTAAATTCATCATTAACTAACTAGAAAGTTCAATCAACTCGTCAAAATTATTTTAAGAGGCCTATCAGCTTCTTCCCAACTGCATGTGTCATTTTTAATTAGGAAACAAGAAGCCAGACAACACAAATAAATAGCAGGGAGGCAAGAGGCCAGCTATGGCTTGTGAGCAGCTTTCCGTGGAATCGCACCAGCAAGGCACACCAGCTGCACCGCACTAAATAGCCTCACTGCATCCACGTGTCACACGTCTTGGGTGAAATATAGGATGCACTCTTCCTATACTTAGACAGCAAGCTGTCATAATTTTACATGGGAGAAACATTTATCAAAAATTGGCTCTGATTAATTTGCCTGCTAGACTCAAGTCATTAATAGAAGTCAGAGACTTTTTGAACAGGGTATTTTGGAACAGCATTGGAAAGCACAGAGAGGAATCCATGTCCTGGGGACTAGGGTATTTCTAGAACTGAGGCACAGGCATTGTACTGCATATCTCTAACCAGCCCCATGGTGCAGATGTCCTCACATCACACTGCAGTCACAGGAAAGGAGTGCTACCTTCCCTTCAGAGATTCTCTCTCGCCCTTTTGTACAACCTGCTCTGGCACACATGCCCAGTGTTGGGTGTAAAACCCACTCCACAGGATGATGTAGGATTCTGGTTCCCCGCAGAAAGCAGGCAGAGCCACATTGAGATTGGCACCTGTAGCAGGTGGCTGGAATATAGGTACCATGCTTCTGTTTACACTGAAATTCTCAATCACTATAGCCATAAAAGTGGAGATAATGGAACTGCAAATATCTTTTGTTTCCTCTAATGCCAGTCATCATATAAATGCTGTAGCAACTGTATTGAATACAAACATGTTTAAAAGTATAAGGAGATTTGCAGCCAGCTCTTCAGCCACTTCTGTGAATACAATAGAGTGTAGGACTTGTGACATCCCAGCAATACTTCTGCTCTGTATCCCCTGAAAAACCAGCTCTGATAAATGAGCACCAGAGCCTGGACTGTGACCTCAGGAACATATGTGCTTAGGCACCAGGGCACCAGAGCACCAGTAGCCTGAGAACATCATTGCAGCTCATATTATATGAATAGAACACAAAATGGTTTGAAGCACAATATTTAAAAATTAACATTTTTTCTCTATGTACAGCACTAACTGTACATCTCACATGCATTAACCCAGAGTACTCAAATGACCCAGTGCCTCCAATAACATGTAACTCAAAGATGACCTCTTAATTCACTTTGGTCATCATAAACCCATCAGCACACTACTAGACATTTAACCACTGTATGCCAATAAAAATGTTGTTTAAACTGTTAACTGACTGTTTAAAGCAGTAACTAATCCCCAAGATCAACACCTTTGAAATTATTGCCACAGGGCATAGACAAATATTAACCTTGGCTCTTAGGGAGTGTTGGGCTCATGACCTGGAAAGGGATCACTCTTGGTAGTTTAGGGTTTTCTCCCTTGGTTTTCCATTGATATATATATAATTAGAAGAAAAAATGTATAATTCTTACATATAATTCTTAGAAGAAAAAATGCCAAAACCACTATTCTATTTTTAGCATCCTTGATGTAACCTTCTTACTGAGGATCTGGAGTTTTCTAACTGCAAACTTCTCTGCATATTTCCTGTGAAATAATTAAACTCCATCCTTTGGATCAGGTAAAAATAATCTTGGTGAAATGATGAAGACTGGGTGGGACATGACTTGAGGAAATTCACATTTTTCCTTTTAAAAGGATGAACATCCCTCTCATGTTTGGAGATTGTGCTCAGCAGATGCCCACTGAACATTTATCAGCCATGCATGACCAGGTAGGTACCAGAACAAGAGCCAGGTTTGTGGCAGTGAGTTAATTTGAGCTGTAACTGCTGGAACAAGAGAGAACAAGGCGGCAGAGAAGAAACAAAGTAAACAGGAAAGTAGATAGGTCTGTATCCAAGTATTACTGTCAGTAAAGTACTTTACATCCCTTGTATAAAAGGTAAAAAAATCAGGTGTTTATGTAACATCACATATTCAGTCATTTCAGTAGTTCATACAACACTGTTATTGTGCTTTATAAAAAGTACCGTCTGGCCAATAATATTTTTTATATAGAAAATCATTATTTTAAAACAAGTGGCTAAATGAGAACAAATTTAACCATCAAAATTCTAAGTACAACTTTGAAGATGGAAAACAGATCCAAGCAAGCCACGCTCTGTGGAATTTTTTTGCATGATACATTCTTGCTCTTTAGATTCTGAAGTGTATAAAAGAAATATCCTGTACACAGATTTTTCATCTGACCTAGCTACACACACATCCAAGCCTGAAGTGCCATGAGCTCAGGTTCCCTTTGTTCCCTAGCCAACATGACACTATATAAGCGGCTGGGACCACTAATAAAGGATGAAGTGTAGAGTGCAGTGACATCTGATGTGGCTCTGCCTACTCCGCCCTTAATTTATTTGCTTCTGCAAGTTCTCTATTGCTCATTTGGTATTTTTAAATATTTTTTTAATAAATATAGAACCGTCACTCCGAATGCTGCCATAGGCAATAAGCAAGTATAAACTGACCATTCCTAAAATATACTTTAAGGTAGCTGGACATGCAAAGAAAGGCTGTGCGTCTGAAGGCAGGGAGGCTGTCAGGCTTTGTCTAGTGCAGTAGAAGCAGACAGAAAGGTCTATAGGAACTGAGGAATGCTGGGGAAGTTCTAATGCCATTATTATGTTGCCATCATACTGTTTTCCTTGCTTTTTTGAAATAAATTACACAAACCATTTATGTTCTGCTAGGGCCTGTCAATGTGTGAGGTAGAAGCATTAGAAGGTACGACTTTCTCTACCCTGCTGTTCATGAGAGAAAGAAAACCCATATCACTCTTCCAAAATTTCTGTAGCAGGCATTATCAACAATTTATATTTTGAAAGTTGTTTTGTGCTTTCTGTTTTCATCCTACCTGTGACAGATGAGATTTTCTATTTCCAACAGCATAAGAAAGGTCCTGAAGGCTTGAATGGGAACATAAGCAAATATAACTCAGAGCAGAAGTGATATTAAATACTCTAAAGCAAGACAATCTCTCAATTAATAAAACGTGAAGGAAACAAGGCATCATCATAGTTACTATTTTCATTAAATTGTTATTTAAGATTATCCCATTCTCTTTGTTTTCTGCAACACTTTCAAAGCTTAAACTTCTTTTCCTCAGCCTCTCTCAGTGTATCTTTCTGCCATAGCACTTACCAGAATTAGGTCCTAGATAGTATATCATTCCTAAAAGTGCAGGACCTCAGAAGAAAGGGGGAATCTAAAACCTGAAGAAACACAGGAATATTTACTTATAGACTCTTAACAGAAAAATGAACTCTTCCTCTAATACTTTTCATCATATTTTTTTCATTTAGCACATAATTAAAACATTTAGCTGAGAAATCATGCAAAGACAAGAAGTGGCTTCACAGTCACATCAGATATTAGACAAAAGAAAGAATATTTGAACTCAGTAGACAGATCAGTACTGATGGGAAGATTTCAGCAGCACAGTGCAGTCTTTTTTATTGACATAATGTAAAAGACTCAGTCCTGACTGTGATCCAAATAATTTACAGAAAGACAACCATATGGTATCCAGACAGCTATCGATCTGCTCTGAGTCACTTTTCAGTCAAATCAGAATGATGGAAGGCGCTTGAGCAGCAAGTTTGAAGCTGCCTGTACTAAACGGTTTAGAATGCCTTGGCAACACAGACTGCTGCAAACAATTGGAACTTCCTCTGCACACTGACAAAATTTCATGACAAGTTCAAGATCTTGGTCCATTCGAGTAATGTGTTGCATGAACATTGTCCAAGATATGTTACTGATCTACTAAAGATCATGGGTGATAAATGTCCTCAAGTGTAAGGGAGCTCAAACGAAAACAACCATGTTTTCTGGGAAAGAAGCTGCTTGCTTGTGTTTAGATGGAAAGTACCTTAAAAGTGTCTAATTCCAGATGGAAAGCACATTTCTGTACTAAGTATTCAAGCAACATAAATACATGCATGGCCTTTTTCTTTGTTTTTTTGGTTTTATTTTGACTGGGTTGTGGATTTTTTGTTTGTTGGTTTGGGGTGGTTTTTTGTTTGTGCGTTATGCTTTAAAATCTACTTATTTGTCAAAAGCCCTGTGCAAATGCTAGTTATATGTCACAAAGGCAGGAGACAAGTATTATGACTCCCCAGTCTTAACAACACCCTGATGATGTGGAACATGCCTTAAGAAAGGAGAAAGAAACAACTAAAAGAAAGGAAATATAACTAGGCTGTGATTTTGAAATAGGTTCTGTTATAATCAGCTAGTGTATTTTCAAACACATAAATATTTCCTCAGATGAGCAAAAAATAGAAGTATTAGATGAAATTGGAGGTCAGGAAGCTATTGGGAAGCTGGGGTGAGATTCATGTCTAATCTCCCATTGGTGAGAGACTTCTGGTGGAGGTTTATAACAGGAGAAGAGGGGTTTTGGAAGTATGCTGCCTGTGCATATCAGCCCATCTCTATATGCAGATGGATCTTTTAGCAAAGTAATTCTCATTAATTTTAAAACACTACCACCTTTTTTTTTCAAAAGGGTAAAAGAAACTTGAAGTGGTGAGAATATGATGCTTGTGAGTAATTCAGCACAGAAAAAAACCCATGTGCTTTGTCATACAAAAGTATACCTTAACTCTTTTCTAAGCAGTAAACATAGAAGTTTTAAGCTAAATTTATTATGACGGGAAAGTCATTATTAAAATCCAAACAAAAAGAGAAATCCAATAGCAGAAAACTGCAGTCCATTGCTTATCTCTTCAGCTTTGTGCTACTGCTCTATATTGAGGCACGTCTCTGATTTAATAAGAGTGATTTTGCTGTGCTACTAACCAAAGAAAAGGACAAAGATCACCCATTATGGGTGAATCTCTCACACAGATTCTACTACTTGTTTAAAAAAAGTCATCAAGTAGTTAAAAAAAGATGAAGGTAGATAAGCTGCATTTAAGCACATACAAAATTGAACAAGATAATCATACAATATCTTTCATGTTAATGTAAGATTTAAGTGATACAGTGGAGGCATATTTATAACTTTACTCTGGAAAAAAATAACCTCAAAATTAAATCTCTTCTAGAATATCCATCCTTGCAGGAGAGGCTGCTTCAAAAAATATTAGTTTCAGTTCCCATGCACTTTATACAGGCTTTTGGAATATGTTTCAAACCAAAGGAAGTCCCAGTCACTGCAGCAAAGCAAAGTCTAGATTGTCAGAAGTTAGTTTGATCTCTACAGTACTGTCACCACAAGTTTTTCCTACATATTTGGATCACAGAATCGTTTAGGTTGGGGGAAAAACCTCTAGAAACGTAAAGTTATTCCTGCATTGTCGAGTCCACCACTAAACCACGTCCCTGAGTGCCCTGTCCACACGCCTTTTGTACCCGTCCAGGGATGGTGACAGCCGCTTCCCGGGGCAGCCTGTTCCAATGCTTGACAGCACGGTCAGTGAAGAAAGTTTACCTATCATCCAATCTAAACCTCCACTGGTGCAACGTGAAACCATTTCCTCTCATCCTACTTCTTGTTACCTGGGAGAAGAAGCTGAGCCCCACCTCTCTACAAACTCCGTTCAGGTAGTCGTAGAGAGCGATAATATCCACTTTGAACCTGCTTTTCCCCAGACTAAACACCCCCAGCTCCCTCAGCCACTCCCCGTGAGACCTGAAACAGATGTTTGAAATTCCTGTTACACCCTGATCCAAGAAGGCGGGGGTGTTTGTTGGTTTATTTAGAGATGCTAGAAGGACAGTGACAAAGCGATTCTTTCCCACGGTGTGAGCAGCTCCCGAGGCTGAGTAGGTGCTGATTAAGTCTCGTTGGCTACCGCTGCGCTCCTGGAGCCGCTTTCCCGCGCGCGTTCCCGGCCCCGCCT
>VXBQ01015622.1:593097-707734 GCA_013400175.1 Phainopepla nitens | reverse complement strand
CGCGCGTTCCCGGCCCCGCCTTTCTCCCCGCGCGCTCCCGGCCCCGCCTTTCCCGCGCGCTCCCCGGGCCGGCGCAGCGGGCGGAGCGCGCGCCCCCCCTGCCGGCCGCGGCGCGCACTGCCGGAGGGAAAGGAACCGCTTTGCGAGCGGGCCGGGCGCGGCAGCGGCAACCGGGGCAAAATCTTCATCGCCGCCGTGGCAAACCCTGCGCTGGCCTGCAGAGCGCTTACTGACAGTGTTTTGAGATGCTCCATAGCATCCGCGGTTTCTGGAGCCCAGCTAAGCGCATCCGCCGCCTGCAAATGCAGCTGCAGCGGCAGAAGAGTGGGGGCACGGGGCGCAGGCCAGTCTGGGCACGGGGCAAGGAGGCAGAGGTCCCGTCCCGTGCTTAACCCTTCCTTTACTAAGTGTAGTAAGTGTGCCCTAGCGTCCACGAGGCCAATTTCCTACTAGCTGCAAGTCATCATTAGCAGATCACTAGTAAGAATATATCCTTTTAATGACTTGCAGAGTGCATAGGAAATGAATCCTTTCTTTTGCTGCATATTTTCCCTAATTTTCTCTCATTTTCTAAACAAAGTTAAGAAGAGGAATAAAGATTTATACTCAAGTTTCCACTGAAACCTACTGTTGGCTCACAGGTCATTGAAGTTTTCTACATGTAATTGCCAAATATGACACACTACTGATCGAAGTGGTTATGCTGGAACAAGATGCCCAGAGAAGCTGTAGATGTCCCAACCCTGAAATTGTTCAAGATCGGGCTGGGTGGGGCTTTGAGCAACTGACCATGGAAGAGGGGTTGGGTACAGAAGATCTTTAAGGTCCCTTCTTCTCAACACATTCTGTGATTCTGTGATTCTGTGAAATTCTGTAAAAGTAAAGTTTCCATTTCAATTATTTTCACACTACTACATACTTCATTATCAAAAGTATTTCAACTATTGTTCCCTCCAAAATTTTCAAAGAAGAAAATTTTCTAAAAGTTCAAATTAATCATTATACCAGAATGTGATTTCATTATTAGAGGCTATTTTAACAGACATATTCTTCATAAATAAAGAAAAAAAACAGCTAAGCCTCTCAGTAAGTCCAGACCATGTCATATTTTTGGCATTAGCAAAGGCTTTTGTGTTAAAAATGCCCTGTACAAATGATAAATCAGCTTCACAGCAGGGGGGAAATCTTGAAGTCATTAATGTTAATGAAAATTTTTCCATGGAACTAGGATTTTGCCTAAAAATATTTATGCTACTTTTTCAGTAACTCTCTGGCTGTACAATCTTGCAACACTCTCTACTGCAGCCTTGGTAAAAGGATCTGGGCTTGGACCCAAGCCTCGATCCCTTATCAGACTAATTCTACTTGTTTCAGTCAGCTGTAAACAATTGATACCATCACTGAAAAGTGCAAGAAATCTGTTATAAATACTATTATCTGTCCTTGGAGAAATGTCACTCTCCCCTTTACACATAACGCTGACCTATACGTAATCTTAAACCCCGTGTAGCGACATTAGCATTTCAGAGTGCTCAAAACTCAGAGCCCATTCTGCTGTGTGTGGTGTGTGGCAAACACAGTCCTCTCCTTCCTAAAGAAAGGAAGGTCTCAAGCTCCAGTTCTGCAGCACCATACGCCTACACAGGTCAGCAGGGAAGGCACACGAAGTGCGGGATGTTTGCAAACAAGAGCTGGCCCAAACGGATGGATTGCTTCAGACTGGCTGAAAGCAGTTGAGCAGGAGCAGGGAACTCCTAATGTCCTTGCAGCTTTGCAATGGCAGCATTCATGCACATTTGTACAGGATTCTGCTGTGGCTTCTTTACTCTTGTAACTTGCATAAAGATTCAAAAATATTTTAAGTACAATGGTTTATATTTTCTGTCAGGTGAAAAATGAAACAAAATTAGTCACTGAGAGCAAAAGCAGAAACAGGGTAAATTATATTTAGTATTTATGACCTGGTAGCTTTAATACTAACTGAAATGCTTGAGTAAGCAATGGTGCTGGTGCCAATGTAAATTTGCACCACCAAAAGCTTCACAAATACAAGTGGGAGAAGAAGTGTGTGTCTGAAGGGTATGGATATGAATCAGTCTATGCCAGTACAATTTGTTATGCAAAGCATACCAAGAACCAAAATAGCTGCTTCTTGATAGTGTAGGGAGCCACATGCAAGGTCCACTTGCATGATAAGTGATTTCAAATCTTTCATAGTAATTTAGAAGAGAAAGTAAATAACAATTTGCTTGTATGAAGGACTCATAAGGAAGAATGAAGCTCTATTTCTACAGTGTAGGCTACAGCTCTTCTGACACTTAGTTCTGTGCATTTATCATAGAATCATATAATATGCTGAGCCTTCTGCTATTTCCTCCAGTCCTGTCACTGGTCTCAAGAGTAAAGAGATTAGTACCTGCCCCTCCTCTTCCCCTCATGTGGAAGTTGTCCCTCAGTCTCCTTTTCACCAGGCTGAATAGACCAAGTGATCTCAACTCCTCCTCATAAGGCTTCCCCTCACAGCCCTTCATCATCTTTGTTGCCCTCTTTTGGATGCTCCCTACAAATTTAATGTCTTTCTTATATTGTTGTGCCCAAAACTGCACACAGGACGCAAGGTGAGGCCACCCCAGCGCATTTACTCAACTTTAGTGATTCAATCAGCATATAGAGAGTTTAAAAAGCAGAACTAGAAGATAATAATAATTGAAAGGCATGTTTACTTCTTGCAGTCTAAAATAGCACAGCCCCCTATATGTGACAAACATGAATAAATTTACTTTTTAGAAGTTCAAGAAATAATGGGAGCTATTAAAAAAACCCAAACCATAAATATGAAATAGAGAAAGAAAAAGTGCAAAGGAGACAAGGAATTATTTATAAAAAATTTCATCAATTCCACCTTATTTTTATAATGTTTCTTGAATCCTTAATATTATCATGTTTAAGTTATTTCAAAGAGCTCTATTATATATGACAATGCATGAATAGATTCCCTTATGTTCGTTGTGTGTGTAGGACACAGCTGTCGCACCAAAAGAAATTATGCAGTGGTTTTAAAATGTATCTTCCTTTCATTAACTGTAAGTCTTGAAACATCACAAATATATACATTTAGTACTTTTATTATGCATTAAATCTTACTATTTGTGTTCTTATGATAGCCAGACTAGATTAAATATTGCTGAATGCACTAGTATACAAGGTGTTTGACATAGCAGCATACTTAAAAAGTTAATTCTTTAATTAATAGTGCTATCTGAAAAATACTTGTAGGAAACCAGAGTTTTGATCACCCAACTTCTCTATAAAATTGGGATTTCTAAAATAGAAGGAAAGATGATGTGAAGTGCTTAAATATTTAAATTGTAAACTTCCAATTTTTATATGTTTTTCTAACACAGTGTTTGCATGCAATACTGGCAGAAGACCACAGACAAATAGACCTTTGTGAAATTACTCAATTAATATATAGAGTAGGCCTGAGAAACTACTTGAACAACAACAAAGAAACAACAAAAAACAACAGTGATAATTTCGCTTTCTTTTTCACCCTAATGCTAAAATCAGGGATATTTTTATAAAGATTGAATGATTGAACTACTTGAGAAGAAGCTTTGATTGTTTGCATGTCACTATAGTTACTTTGTTTCTTGGTTTCTCTATGAGGAAGGTAGAAGTGATCACCTGGATCGTCGCAGAAATTTCTTCACTGAAAGAAGGGAGGCAAGTACCATATATATTTTTTAAAACATCCAAAACCAAACACCAGAACTGCCCTTTCTAATTACATCCTTTCAAACACATTTGGTCTGAGAAGTAACTAGTTCACAGTCTGGTTATATATATATGTGTATATGTGTCTGTATCTGTCATTTATGCAAACATAAATATATTCAAAAATATGGAGGTACCTATGCAAACATATATATCCCAATAAAATAGGGTATGATATACAATGGTATTTTATATATATATAATTGCATACCTGTGTACAATGGAGGTATAAATATAAGGGCTTTCACATCTCTGTTGGCATCTCTGTGACTTTGCACAGCCTGTTGCTTGTGATTTCTGCTGCTCCTTATTGAACACTTCTCTCAGGAGGCAGGGGACAACTTCACGTGTGTTTCAAAAGCAGCCTTCAGTGAAGACCAAATCTCAAGTGGAGTTACAGGACCCAACCCCTCAGTTTGCCTGGTAACACCTGTAGGCTGTGCATTCCTGAAGGAGCTAGTACCCAGTTTAGATCATGCAATTGCTTCATTTTGGAACAATCTGCAAATGCTGTTTTTCCATTAGAATCCAACAGTTCCACTTTCTCTTGTTTTCTGTCATTATTGAGGCTCTTGGTAAAAGACAGACTTGGAATTCCAGAACTAATATTTAATACACTGAGGGCAGAAACTTTTTTTTTCACATAAAGAGCAATTTATTTTAGTATTTTAATTTGTTTAAATTGTTATAAATATATTGTATACATAGTCAATGAAGACATATCTGGCTTTCCATTGATAACAACAGCAGTTACAATGACATCTTAATATATAATATCAAAGAACTATAGCATTATTTCAAATAATTACGTTGAAAATCGGACTTTTTCTACACATTTAACAATATATTATTTTAGTGAACAGCACAGTGTACAATAAATAGATTTTCCAATAATGTTATAGTATCATGTATGTGCATTACATTTTTAAATAACACAATAAGTGCTAAATTCTCACTAGATTAGTTATATATATTAGAATAAATGCATAAATTGATGTGTGAAATTTTTTTTAAGGACTGATCTGTAGCAGTTTGAAAGTCTCCCCTAAAGAGATAGTTCTATAAAATTTTGAATGACTGAATTGTTTGAGAGAGTTACAGTCTGTCCACAAGTACTTTAGAGTTTAAGGGAAACTATTATTGTTAGCTAAAATATCTTCTGCAAATTGGTTAAGCATCCAGTGATTAAAAGCTCTGTAAGGTCTACATGTAATCATATAAGTGCTTAGTGTGGGTATTGCTCTTCTGAGTCACAGGGCCTTGGTACATTTGTGATAACCCCTTACCAGGGAGATTTTCACTTTACTAAACCTGAAGTCGATTAATTGAAAACTTTCAAGACCTGACATATAGTTTAGAAATATACCAGACCTCAGCCTAATGTCTCACTGAAAACATTTACTTGTGACACTTTATTATGATATTCTGGCCATTCTATGATTATAACAGCAATAAGGACCCTGTGCCTTTTCTGCCAGGGCCTCAAGAAAGTAAATAATCAGGACAGTTTTTCTTTGTATTTCTTCAATGTTACTTACTAGAAGAAAATGATAAATTCTCTAATAAACAAGGGAGAGCTATTTAGAATAGATAACATGTACACTTTCAGAAACAAAGTTTGCTGTTACTGTGCAGCTAACGGGAGACATAAGCCTTAGCAGGAACTTGAGCAGGACACAATAGCTACATGAAGTTTCTCTCTCCACACCATTAAGTGCTTAAAGGCTTTTGATCTTGAAACAAAGACATGAAAATTTTGAAGTAAATAAGCCACAAGCTTATTTTTTAACTTGTGCTTAGGGACACAGAGTTTCAATGTCACTCCTTCTCAAAGCAGGTGCTGCTCCAGGGCTCCAGAAAGGAAGATTTGGGGGGCTGTACTGAAAAGAGAAATTTTTCAGTGCAGCAGTTCCAAGTAGGAATGATGTTTCAAGAACTAGAAGTACTGTATCAGCACAAATAAAGACAAGACTTCTCACATTCTGGATATCACAAGCAATCTAAAATCACGTGTGGATTTACCAGGATGAGTAGCCTGCCCTTCAAATGCTGGTAAGCCAGGAAAGGTAATCATAAACAGTATCTGCTGTTTACACATTTACTTCTGCTAAATAAGTAACACAAAGGGACAAAAACCCTACTGTGTGATAATTATCAAAGTGCACGTTACACCTCTTTATCTGCATGCTTTCATGTTTTCATTCCCTGTGACTCTCAGGAGGTCGCTCATGCTGAGATAAACCATCCTGAATCAGTTCTCACATGGACACAGCCAAAGACATTTGGGAAATTGCTATTGCCCCTCACACCCACACCCACACACAAATCCTATCTACCCCTTCATTTAGCCTCAACCACAGGAAAGGAACTATCCTGTACAAGAGAAGAGCACAACTGCCCATCCCGACCCTGTAGCTTTCCCCAACTTCTGAGGTTATCATAAGAGGGACCCAGAGCAGAGGAGTGAGAGAACCAGAAGAGAGGCGCCATAGCACGACCCCTCTCTAATCCTATAATGGATACATTTTCCTCTGGTCCAATTACAAATTGAATCCTTTCCAGTTGTTTTTTTTTTCCCTATGAATTTAGTTCACAAACTCCCTCAGTGGGGATAAGTTCCCTATCATAAGGCTGAAGTTTACCACCTTACCCTCTGCTGCCTGTGGCTCTCTTTTCAGTGCTAATATTACAGTTTCTGGCATAATGCTGTCTTGCACAACTATATCCAACTTTAAATTTAGCTTTCCCTGTGCTTTCAGAGTGACAGCCCATTCATTTTACCCTTTAAAATTTCTGTTTTTTTCATGATAAAATTAATGTGGAATGCAACATCTTCAGCATTTTTGTAATGCAATTTTACAACCACCCTCCTCTGACTACAGCAGCTGAAAACAATCAAGTGCATGAGAACAAAGCATTTTTTAGAGAAAACTCCTTTGTGTCTAATATGCCTGCAATATTGCTTTTGTCCACAGAATAAAGCAGTTTCTCCAATCATTACCTTTTGGACCCTTCATTTGGTTGAATCTTTAGTATATGCTGAAGACCTCATTTTTCTTAGCTAATTTATTGAGCACCAGTTATTGTTCAGTAAATGCTTAAAAGCCTGGAAGATAATAAATACTTGCTTCAATCAGTGTCAGAATTTTAACTGACCATTACCACACAGAGATTTCAAGTATGAAATATAGCACCTTGTCTCATATCAACCAGTCTTTGATATTTCCTTTTTTGGCTCTCCTAGGCTCTTCTTCAATTCAGCTCCTTATTGGCAGAGTCAGTCTCTTGGATCTTCCTGCTGTCTGTCAAAAGAACTTAAAGAAAACAGAAGAATCACTGCAATCTAACTTCAGGTTATTTCAGAAATCCTGGGGATTTTTTTCCAGCAGCGTTCCTGTGTTCTATCACAAAACGTGCCACTCTTCCAGGTTTGCTTCTCTGAGCAAAACAAAACTGCCAACTTTAAAAAAAAAAAAGAAAAAAAGAAAAAGAAAAAGAAAAATAAAATAATTTAAACAAAAAATTAGACCTGAATTCAGCATGAGCCAGCTGCTTACAGGTGCACACAGATAACTCTCCATATTCTGCAGGCTATGTGAGGATGTCTGTGTACACTTTTTAGTGCTTTACAGCTGTTCCCTACAGGCAATTCTAGACGAGAACTCAGTGTCACTGTAACAATTTTTTTGTTTCTATTTGCCTATAGTAGAAGGTGAATGAGAAATCAGTTGTAATGCAAGGTGTGCTTTCAGAACCTGACAAGGCTGACCGAGGCCACAGGCTGAGAAAGTCTGCTTCCTAATACTCTTGACTGCAGCAATTACGTATAATACTAAAGTGTTATTTTATAAGTTTAGAACTCTAATAGAATCAGAAAACCATGTGGGGATATTTAAAAATATTACTTTATATGTTTTGCATTGTGATACTCCAAAAAGATTTCAGTCCTGTTCAAACAGTTCTGACATGCAGTGTAGGAGCTACATACACAGAGTAGACCTTTCCTAATGGAAAACCTTTTTCTTCAAGAGATGTATGGCTTTTGTTTCCACACAGTCCTGGGAAATCTGTTAAGTACATAACACAAGTATTTTATAAACTCTAAGTACCATTTATAGCTGTCTGTCTCCGGAGTAGGGGTCACTAATGGCATTCTCCAGTCCTCTGCATTACCAGTGCAGAGTCAGATGTGATGGAGTCTAGGCAATGAGATCCAAAAGAGGCTAGTTACAACTCTGTCATTGTGCCAGATGTAAATATAAATCTCTATAAGTGTTTGAAATACAGATGTATCAAATGGCTTTATGGTAATTTAAAGCTTTGAATTGAAAGGGTTTAGAAATTTGCGTATTATCTATGGCTTTGTGCCTTCATTTCTCTTAGGAAAGTCAAAGGAACAAAGAATTAATTTCCTGGTGGAAAAGCAGCTATTATGAAGTCTTTAGAATGAACAAATTTTTCCATTATTTTGCAAAATCAGGAAAATACACTAGCTAGCAACATTTCTGTAAAAATATATATTTTTTAAAATGTTTAAATAATATCTATCTAATTAAAAAAAATATATTAAAAAAAACTATAACTCTTCTCTCCTGAAGGGATATTTGGAGTTTGGGTTGCGCAAGAGGAGATATTTATGATTTCAGGTAAATTCAGCTACAGAGGGAAATTATGTATGGTGAACCATGGGTTTGTGTCTGGAAATATGAAAGTATTAATGTACAACTGTGCGTGCATATATCTGCCATAATACTAGCAGTTACATACCAACTGAATTCTGAAGACAAAGGGCCTCTGCTTCCCTGTATGACCTTAGTTTAGGGATATAACTCAACTGAGGTCAGTGTATGCCTAAAATTAATATATTGGCTAGTCAGGATGCAAAATAATAACAACAATAACAATAATATCCTTAGTTTTTCTGTGATAATATGTTCTGGTTTTAGGTAATAACTTTTTCTTTCAAAAGTGTATTCATGGGTGTTGTTTTTGCATTAATAAATACCAAGCAAGTTGGGGATCAAATAATAATCACAAGGTCATTAGAAGATAGGTGTTTCTCACAAATCAGTAAATGATACTGGTTTTACTATACTGGACAGGCAGAGGACATCTCAGCCTCTCCAGTAGTCATGAGTGGTGATCGGCTCTTCCCTCTCTTCCTCTGAGTATATCCACTGAAGATTTTAAGTTGTTTGGCAGCAGCAAGCAGGCATTGTTAGTCTCCCAGGTTTTAACTCTGGTCATCTGCAGGTCAGTGCAGCACAGCAAGCTGGTCCTGCCTGCTGCAGTCTTCCTGGAGGACCCAGGTCAGCTGCTGGCCTCCATGTCCACAGCCTTCATAGGCAGGAGTTGGGAGCAAACAAACCACTGCCATCATGCAGCTGCCACCTGCATATTATTGTAAGCATCATGGCTCCTGTCCCTTTTATCCAACACTGTAGAGGTTAGACATGAGATAAATTGTGTTTGATTTTCACTCAGGGAAACAGATATGTTGGGAATGTTTGGACCAGCCAATAATTCATGTAGACAAAGTCATTTGATGCTTGTGTCAATAAACATGCCAATAACTCAATTAAAGTTGGTATTGTTTGTGAGGCAATTTCATCAGGAAAACATCAATGTACTCTTGAGGATTGACATCACAACTGAAAATAATTGTGAAAAAGTTCATCTATTAGCTCATTGAGTCCTGCAGCAGCAGGTGATTTTCATAGCTGTTTCCATGACAGAAGAAAGTAAATATTGTTTTTCCAGTGTCTAGTTTCACCCCTTCAGTATTTTACTTTCATGTAATGAAATCTGAATCAAATTTATCTAATGAACTTAATAACTCTTGACTCCCTTTCCTAAAACATTTTTGTCTTTAAATAATTGTTCAAAACATTTTATGTATAAGTCACATTATACAACAATGTGGCTTAGTATGGTTACATTCACATGGAATATCATGAAAATAAACCATTGAAAATGGTTGTTGGCAGGCCTATATTTCACACTTATAACCCTCCCTTAAAAAAAGCATCATAAAAAAGACATGTTTCTACAAGGATTCCTTATTTTTATCCCTGCTGTTTTCTCTTTCTTTCCATATATTCAACAATCTATCTAGTACCCTATGCTTAGTCTTCTATTTTGGCTTATTTATCAGTCATTCAACTGTATGCCCTTAAACAAATTCAAATAGTATAGAAAGTTCACAGGTTTTCAGGCAAACAAACATTTCTTATGACTGAAGAAAATCAGTCTATCCAAAGATTTACTTTTTTCTCAGTTTTGCTTTCTGGTTGATCTGGCAGCTGGTATTACATTTCTCTCCAAACTTTGCATTACTTATCTTTCTAAATCATGACAGCTATAAAACTAATATCTGTCTTCATTAGAATATCAAAAATGTTACTATTTCAGATAACATTCTGTCCTGGGGAAAAAAAAAGAAAATAAACCACAACAAAAATATTTAAACAATCTAAAAACTGACATTAGTTATCATTTAACAACTAGACAGCTGAATTTAGTACTGCATAGTCTTCTGTACAACCATATGTTATTTTATAAGAAGAGTCTTAACTACTTTTTTCAGGAAAATATTAAAATTAGTCGCCTCTTTGAAACTTTGTCTTCAACCTTCACTAAATTGTGATTGATTTTTGAACATTGTGGTATAGCTTTTTATACAATTCCAGTACTCTTGTCCTTGAGATCACATTACTCTTCCTGTACAATATGCTCCTCTATGCTCATTGACTTTGTGCTGTCAGCACTTCCAGTTCTTGGCAGGTGAAAACCTTCTCCAGAAAACTCTGTCATCTGCAGCATGACCAAGTTTGAGACTATAGCTTGGGACAAATCTTCTGAGTCCAGGAAGTTTTTCAAAGAAATTTATTAAGTTTATTTTTCTCAGATCTGAAATTTTTGTGACAGCTGGGTTGCTTGTAGGGTAATTGTCTAAGATATGAGGAAAGGTCATTCAGTACAAAAGGATTGTGGAGATTATAAATTTCTAGTCCTTTCTTTACTGAAAGAGTGTAGTGTGATGTGCTTTGTAACTACTTTGGTTTTTTAATTCCATTTCACATAAGTACAATTTTCCATTCAAGCCAATATCTTCCAACATGTATTTACATTAATTAGATATTTATGGTACGTATTCTTTCTAAACACAGAAGTTGATATAGAAGATCCAGTATAAGGCCCATTTCACGTTGAAACCTGTTAGGGAGTCACCAAGGAAGGACAAGTTGTACCAGGATGAGAGTGTAAACCACTAAATTTTGCAGATTACCAGTAGACCAAGAATATGAAACAATGCTCTATTTAACAGACAGGTACAATCAAAATATCTCACAATTAAGGAAAGAACAGAGGAAATATTAGGATGAAATTCATGTCTGAGTCCCTGTGGGAATTTAAAGGGAGTTTGTCTGCTAGCATTAGCATTCTCCACACATCAAAAATCATGGTGTAGTCAGTGATTTCTCTGAAGATAAATCCTGCAAGATGGGCCTGAGGTGATGGATGTTTCTGTAGGGAACCTCCTGAAATTGCCTCTCCAAGTGAAGCATAACAGGTATCTAGGGACTGGAAGTTTTTCAGAAACAAAAGTCACCTGCATAAAGCAGAGACTTTTCTGACATAAATGTATTAAGAGTAAATGAAATTGTTATTTTCTTTTTTTTTTTTCTCTTTTTTTTTTTTTTAGTAAATAAAACTTTATAAACACTAGCAACTGCATTGTCTGTCTGGGATGCTATGAATACTTGCAATTTCTACTTGGCTTTGCCTGTTTTGATTTCAGCGTGGTCTGAGACATCTCAATAACAATAAATTGTTTCTTACCTACAGGAAAAACTGAATCTATAAACTGGGGCAATTTTTCATGCACTTTAGTCTCCAGAATACCTTTGAGAAGATTCAAATGGCACCAAAATAGATCCTCTGCTTAGCTGCATGACCCAGTAGTAATAAAGAAGCAACCGTGAAAGAAAGCAAGAGAGAATTCCAGTAAAATTAGAAACACTGCATTTTTTCTGGCCTGCAGGAAATTGCTAGTGTGATACATGAACATTAAGGATCACAGGGAGCATATCACAGGCTCGTTCACTGTGTTTTTCACTTGTCTTTCCTACTGTGAAGGCTGTATATTTCAACTTCCACTGGGCCATTTGCAAAACATTTGTCACAGCATGTTCTGCACTTGATATCCATAGGAATTGTATATGCTGTGTATAGCATCATGCCTCTATAATCACTTGGTATTTGGGATACTTTTCATTTTTCTTCTCAGCACTTATATTTGCCAGTTTGCTCCCCCATGTTGTAATGACTTTTTTCCCCTCAATTTTTACCATTTGTACATGTATCCATTTTCTTGTTCTGTTACAGCTCTCACTGGCTATGTCTATGGTTTGGCTGTAGATTAAATCCAGACTCCACTGGAATAAGAACACTCCCCCTACATGATGCAGAGTGCTGATAAACTTACACTTGAGCCAGCGAAGCAAGTTTATAGTACTTCAGAAATGTTGATGAGATGACTTTGTGCCAGCGAACTTTATGCTAAGTCAGGACTGTCTGACCATGCCAGATCTCCCACAGCTAGAAAACCTCCTACAGATAGGCTGCGAGCCTTCTCACAGCCCCTTCTTTCTTTATTTCTGCCTACTTGCCCACAGTCATTGTCCTTGGAAGCAGCCTTGCATCTTTCATATATGCAGGCACCAAGCCCTTCATTTCTCTTTGGTTTCCATTTACAGTCATGGCCCTAGGTGCAGATCTACCATGGATTGCAGATCTCTGTTGGCCCCCTGCCTCAGACTTTGCCACTGCCACATGACTGAATGTTAGCTACAACACCATGGTTATCATCACAGAGACAGGGACAGGATTTAAGCAGATGATCAAGGCCGTGTGTGCCTCGTTTACACTAACCCAAATCCCACCATTATGTCGATCCCAATCCAGAAGGTGTGTAGATCTAAAACAGCTGCTAGAACTCTAGAAGGACACTCTTCTCAGGCCTGCTCTTGCCAGCACATGCAAAGAGGCTGTGTGTTGTGCTGTGGTTGCTTACTTGGCCTCCTGCAGGACCATAGCATTCCACTGAGTCCTGTCCTGCTGTTCAACAATTCACACTCTCCTTGACCTGGATTTGGCCTGAGCCAGCTGAACTTCTTCCACTGGTGAAAATACTGTTTGCCATGGACTAGTCCAGAGCCACACTTGAGGCCATTCTTTTTTTCCTGTAGAGAAGGGAAAATTTTAGCCATCCAAACCTCCTATGTTCTGGACCATGAGAGAGGTCCTGGCTTTGTTGTTTTTTCTCTTTTTTTGGTATAGGACCAATCAATGAGCTGTGTTTGATTTAGCCAAAGGTTCTGAAGAAGGACTAATATGGATTAAGGATAATAATGCCTGCATGGATGATGGGAAGACATTCTGCAACTACAAAAATCTTGGCAACTGCAATGTACTCGGATGCAGAGGTCTGAGATTTCAAGCCTCCTGTGTGTTGCCCTCTTTGAAGAAACAAGGGAGCATCTGAGGACAAACTCTGGATCGTTTTTGAAGGCCTTTGAGACCTCTTTGTTTTTTCCTATCATTTTCTAAGCATACAGCCAGCTCCTAGGCATTTTGCCAATAGAACGGTCTAGTGTTGCTGGCAATTCTGTTCCTGCTCTTCTGTCAGTGACTGGGAGCTGGCCTTATGATACCTAAACCCTTCTAATCTCAGAACAGACACTCAGGACCTAGTGTCTATCACTTTCTACATTTGACTACTTTTGACTGCTTTCTACATTTTTTTTCACCCTGAGAAAATGTGAATCACAGCCCCATGCCTGTTTCTTTCCACAAAAAGCCCTGACAGGCTTATTTTACTGGAGTTGCATAGGAAGACATATTGCATTCTAACTGTAGACACATACATACATGAAAAGCAAGAATGATGATTTTTCCTGCTCATCAAGAGTACCTCGGGAAGGGAAAAGAGATTGGACTGATGTCGCTTCTGCCCATCCTTGCAGCTAACGTGTCAGCAGTTACAGAGCTACAATTCAGCCTGAAATAGGCAGTAAGTACAGCCAGATATTTCCTGGGATAATAGGCTTCTTCAGGGACCATGTTTTTTTCTTCACAATGCTTTCCGTATTTTGGAGCATTTTGTGCTAGATAGGAGAGTTGCATGCTGTTGAAAAAATATGTGCATAACCCTGCATGGGTGATTACCATAATGAAGCAGGGAGGATTGTCTGTCAGAGGTAACATCTGCTTGCGATGGTCCCCACGATTCACCGTGGGTCTGGTGACACTTTTTCCTCCATGTACTGGACCCAGTTGTGACAGAGTCTGGAGAGGGTATGCAGCAGTTACTAACTCTTCCCTCCTCTGTTCTCACTGGGACACCAGCCAGAGACAAGATCACACTGACAGAACCTATCAATAGCAGAGCTGATGCAGATAGAGAGTATGTCAACTGGAATCCACAGCAACCTAGGGCAAAGGTTGCTTATTTAGCTGGGATATCTACAATGACCATTTCTATTTGCTGTTTGAACGGTTTGGGCATCTGCAGTCAAAGTCAGCTGCCTGGGCACATGAGCCTGATTATTGGCCAAGTGGATGGGTAATCTATGAAATTAAGAGTATGGGAGCCACGAAGAGAGTACTCAAGCAAACATGGTTTGGCTCAGAGGAGGTGTACTGCTCTGCTATTGTACTGAGCCAGAGCCAAGAAACAGCTGCAGCTGTACTCAACTATACTTTCATACTATCTCTGAACAGGACAAAAGACAGAAGACAGCAGAGGTAGGCTATTAGACCTAGCACACTGTGGGAGACCTTGACTGGTACCTGGTTCTTACTGAAACATGTCACACACTCTGAATACTCAGTCACCTACTTCATGAACACAGTTCCCCCAGTCCATGCCTAATTCACTTTCCTAAGCAAATAGTCCACTTAACTTCCATTAGCTTCCAGAGACCAAAATCCAGTAGGAAAAAAGCAGGTTGCAAGCAATGCCTACCAGGATGAAGTCTGGTTCTGTGATTCTGGGAGCTAAATATACTCTAAATTTTATGTGGTTCCTGCTACATGTTGTTTCTAGCATCTGTTTTCCAAAATCCTTTATTTTAAATTTTTTCTGCTGTTTCCCTTGTAAACCCTAAACTTTGTTATTTCTATAGTCATCATCCCAGAGCCTTCTCAGGGCTGGGATGGAGAAGCCCATTCATTTGGAATTAAAACAATGTTAGTGAGAACTACACTGGCAGAATCTGCAGGACAAAGGAAACCATAGGGGAAAACAAAAAAGAAAAATAAAAGGGAAAAAAAAGTTGTAATACTGTCTCTTTTTTGACAGATAGCTGTGGGGCAGTTTCCATGTCATGAAACTGAATGGCTACACAAGAGCATGTAGATACATGAAAAAAAATTTTGCAATGATAAGGCTGAAGGGGTGTGTAAAGAAGCAAACCTGATATACTACCTTACATACTGCCTCTTGGGATGAGTTTCTGAAGGGATTTTTCCTCAAAGCCAAAGCACAGAGGGCCTAGCTAGTTCATCACAAAAGTCCACCCAGAATGCATTGATGTGTACAGTGTGTACAGGATGGATGATCATCACATATCCAATGGAAATTGCTCTGAAAGGATCTAAGTCTACAAGACCAGGACCGAGGCATGTGTTCAGAATCCAAAGTATCAACTGCTTTATGAGTGCCTTGGAAGGTGACTAAGATGTTATCTTGGTCATTCAAGAAGAGCTTAAATGAAGTCTGGTTCAGCAAGACTTTCAAGTAAGATTTATCCCCCAAAATTGGGCTGTTTTTGAAAAGAAAAGCTGAGTTACCCCAGAAAACTGCCCATGAACTCACTACATTGTACTGAGATTCACATTCCACAGCTCATAAAATGGGCAAGTGTATGCATCACATGTTGTGATTCTCATATATGAAACCCTGATCTCTTATTGGTACAAAATCACTGTCATGTGAGCTCCCTAAATGATATGTGCATTTCTGTGCCTTCAACTGGATCACATCTGTGTTCCAAAACATGCAGTGGTACATGCAAACCACATACTTTCAGAAAATACAACAGCCTCTAGGAGTGAAATTCTATTACGTAACCCCACACATACCATGACAGTTCTATAAGCAAGGGAAAAAACTAGTTACACACTTTTGATTTTCAAATCTATCTACTAGAATATAAACTCTATTCACACTTTCTGTTTCTGTGCTGCTTTTTCAGCCATGTCTTCTTTGTTTTTCCTCTCATTTTTAGCACAGATAGGACAAAGCTCTTTCAGCACATGTCACCCTTCATTGCTACTAGTTCTGCCTTCTGGAACATCTACCTTAGTCAATCTTACCCTGTCACAGAGCTTTGGCAGCTAACAAAATATTAACACTGTTGGCAGTGATTAAAAGCAGAAGGGCTTTTTCACCCCTCAGGCTTCAAGATGTTTTTCCTACTCTCAACAAACAGCCCCAAACAGACTTTGCTAACCCAAAACTGCAGCCAAACCACATATCTGACAAACTGCAATCAAACAAACCATTACTCAACAGATAAGCAAACAAATTAATTTACTCCCAGGGAACAAGGACTTATTCCTTCCACACTAGCAGTCACACAAGAAGCTTAGTCTTTCATACACTCTGCAATCTGACTTTGCTGAGAAAGAGGAAATGTGGGTTAAGAAAGTCCTGAAGATATGTGCATTTTTTTCTATCCCATCCTGATGAGAACTTAATTACTTCCTGAAAGAGAAATAGCTTCATTTGATATCTTGTCTGCTCACAAATGTCCTGAGCAGTAAAATTTGAAAACTGGGAGCTTTTTTTGTGAATAACTTTTATAATTAATATCTAGATATTTGCTTTCAACTTCTGTCAGCTACTGAACCACATGGGCCAAGTGTCATCACTCGTGTTTGTAAGTCCTGGCAAGGCATGAGCAGTCTCTACCCATCCTATACACCTTCTAGCTGTAGGATAAAGACTCTCTCCCATAGTGAAGTTGATGTGGGTTTAAATCAATTTAGAGAATATGAACCTGTAGCCAAGTCTCCTGATGGTAAGTGAAAATTATAATGTGGGCTACATGGTAACAGTCAACTACAACTGCACTCCTTCTTTGACCTTGATCCTCCACTCACTCCTCAAGCAAAGGGGTTCGATAGCAGGAATGTCCATGAATCATATATGAAGTGAAATCTCTCACTGTTGCAAAGCCAAAATGTCTAAATCTTTGTAGGGGATTTTGTGTAATGTTTCCTGTTGGCTGGCCTAGGTTATTTATTATCTGTGCAGAGTGCTGGCACTCCTCTCTTTCCATATGCTCCATTGACAGTCGATATCTAATTCATGTCTTGTGATGTCCCAAGAGATGGCAGGAGCCTAAAAGCTGTACACTGCAGTGCCAGGGAACATAAACATTGCACCTCATGCTGCAGTGTGTTACAGATTATCAGACACATGACAGCTGCATTTGTGGGGTGTCCCACACAGGCTAATTTGCCCAACTGCTCAGCAGCTGGATTGATTGTGGCAACCAAACTGCAATGTGCAGTACAGATGTATCCCAATCACAAGGTAGCAGTGTTGTGTGAATTTAGCCCCAAAGCCTCCAATTTCCATTGAACTGAAATATATGCTGGCAGTATCTTTGAATATGAAAGTATACACGTATTATCCTAGAATTAATGGTAAACTTACTGTTGTCAACTCAAAATTGAATAATCCAGATCATTCTGGAATCCAAGCTTTTTTGATATCTCCTTCTGTTTTATCACTTTTTTTGTTTTAGCTGATACCAGCCATCAGTTGGCACACAGTCATGGCGATGGTCAAATCTCTTTAATAACAACTGAACCAAAAGAGCCCTTTCTTTCTGAAGTCAAAAAAGAAAAAGCAGGCTTTGGTGTAGTTTCTTCCATGAATATCAGAAGGGTGTTGGATAAAATATTACCTATGGAACAGAAAGAACAGAAACAAAGATTTTTATTTCAAATTCATATTACAAAAATTCAGCATAATTTGTTTATACAGACATCTGCAATTGAAAGGTAAAACTTTGCATCCTAGTATTAAAAAAAGAATAATGGATGCTGACAACAGAACTGAATGCCATAAGATGTGGCATAGAGAAGATCAGTGGTTTGGTGAGTTTAATGACACATGTTTCGAGAACCTAAAATATCTTTCTTATAGATGTTAGTTCAAATTTTATTAAACAGACTCTTTTGTAGATTAAACAAGATATATAAAACACCAAAGTTATCACAAAATGTCTTACCTTTTGATAATTGTAACTATGAAAAGATTTTTTTTATCATTGTATTGATTGAAATGCTACAAATCTCTGTAAATTATTCTCTGTAATTTTAAGTATGTGATTGAAATGGAACACTAGTGCAGACGTTCTTGGGTCCATTAGAGGAATTACCAACAGCTTTACACTCTCTTATTGCCACAAAAATCTCAAAACCTTCTTTTTATAATTTATTCTTTAATTCAGAAACTATATCTGTTATTTCTCTCTAAGCAATTCCTAGCTTTAAGTAAGTTTTAGTTGTAGAAATAATTAATAAATAAATAGCAACTAAATTATTAATGGCTGAAGTGTTACATATCCCGTAAAGATTATTCATTATTTAGGACTCCTGAAAAACTTTCCCTATCCAACTTGTCAAAAATGATTTCTCACTCTTAAAATAATATTTTTTTTCTCTATAATATTCCTGTTTCTGCTTCCTGTATTTCTTTCCACATTTCCTAAAATAGGCTTTTAGTATGATTGCTTCTTTTACACTGAAAATTTTTCACAGGCATATTCCTCGGATAAAGGGACTGCAGTCTGGAAAGACAGGCAAGAAATTCAAGCCTAAAGAAGACATCTAAAGTAAGGTAGTTTTACACTGGATACATATTAAAATGTTGCGGGGGAAGTTAATTAAACTGAGATGAAGCAAAAATCTTGACTCTCCTTGGGTCTTAATCATGCTTTGTGAATGAGAACGTTGACATATATAACAATTCAGTGCTGACAGGTGAAACAATGCAAACAGAAAGAAAATTACTTGCAGCACATGTTACTGAATTAATGTTAATTCAGGAGATGAATGTAGGTTATTGAGGAGATACCTCTTTCTGTAGAAAAGAAGTTATACCGACAGCTGAGATGATAAAATCTTAAAGAGGCAACACTGGAGAATGCTACAGCAAAGTTATTCTAACTTTCAGAAGTTGGCTGGTTTACCTTGCCAGTGAGGTGTGCTCTACTGCTCATACCCTCACCACCTACATGTTGCAGAAGTGCATTATTCTGAGAAAGACTAGGGCCATGAAAAAATTCTGTGAAGGGAGACTGAAAAGTTTGGAGTTGTTTAGAAAAGAGGTAGATAAGAGGAGACATGATAAAAACATGAAATGGAATTATTGTAATGTAGTTAGTCTCATAACAAAAAGCAAAATACACCTCTGGAAAATGTCAGCTTTTTGACAGAGCTTAAAACTCAGACAGCTATCAGCTGAGAAAAAAGAAGAATTGGGGGTTGTCAACAAAGGTTTTGTGGGGGGGCTTTGGCAAAAAGGTCAGGTTTTCCACTGAAAACAGACAATTGAAATATGTAAATGTTTATTATAAAATTCAATTTTCTGCTAAACCCAAATTTGATAGAACATATTTGATCATCCCTGACTGGTTTATATGAAATCCAAATAAGATTGATGCAGATATTTGACAAAGCTTCTAGGCAAGCAAGATTGGCAATTTCATGCAAAGTATGAAGCATTTCACCAAGACTCAGGAAAAATTCTGCTGCCAGCTTTTTGTTGCAAAGATACTTCCTTTTTTAGTCTGACTCCTTCAAATTGCAGCTAATTCAGTTCTCTTGACATGCAAGGAACATCTTCAAGAACTCAATGTTCTTTTAGCATTTATTGAGTGAAGATTTTGAATCAGCTCTGATTTTACAAATTACTAAATGTTTTATCCAGACAAATTGTTGTTTGTTCTGTCTTTTGTCAAAAAAAGAGCTGCAGGAGGTCTCTTGTTTTGTTTTAGAGGAAGAAAGGTTGCAATTTCTACATTTCATCATAGAAAATGAAGGTTTGTGGCCATATCCATGGTTGCTTCTAGTTTAAAGGTTGTAAAAAATGCATGCAGTGAAGTATGGGTGCCCTTGTTTTTATGTACACAAATCAACTGATAATGAATTTCCCTGTAATGTGATTTGTGATGCTAAATTTGCAGTCAGCCAAAACAGCAATCTGTTTTTCTGCAAGATAAAGCACACCAGTTTTCACATGCTCCTTTTTTTTTCTTAAATGTGAAAATACATATTTAGATAATAAAATATGTACTTTATACTACAGCCACTGCATAATCTTTTTCACCAAGAAACAAATACTCCATCATTTTTTTGCAGAATCTTGGCAGGCTGGGGGCGTCTGCTACTAGTGTTTCCTCACTTTCTTGGGCATTGTGAAAAAGATCTTATAGATCAGCTTCGAGTCCAGATGTTTCTTTTCCCTGAAGTGTTGACATGCTCGGCCAGATTCTCATCGGACATCTGCTGAGTGTAAATCTGGAATATTTCTGCAGAAGTGAAAGAAGGAACTGAGTTTAAATTTTGTATAGAAATGTGCCAAGAATCCAGATGAATTTTTAAATAATCATTAAAAGTTAAAATATTTTTTAAATGTCTTTACTACATATTACTGTGAAAATCAGGTCATATCAGACTCACTCCACGTTTTAGAGCAGTTTAGTATGTGATAGGGCAACATTTCAGTGGAAAACAGGGGACCACTCTGCGTGGAAGATGGGAGAGGAAGAAGAAAAAGGAGAAAACATCTCCTCAATGTTATGAATGCCTCTCATTCTTCATTATTGCTATCTTCCAAAAAGTGTGCAGTTTTACAGCTCATTGTAGGCACAGTTTTACCGTCTTAGTAATACTTCTGTGTGAAATGGAATGAAGGAAGGTAAATGCCTGCTTCCTCTTCCTTTTAGCATCCTGAATAGTATTGAAGGAGAAATATAGAAATAAATAGGAAAATTCAGAGACACTAGGCCAGAATATTTTAAATCAAGGATAAAAAACTCATACAAGTAATGGTTTTCCTAGCATTAAGATTAAAAATTTTGCTGTCATGATTTTCTCATCAAAGATCCCTTCTTTTTTTGACCAGTTTTCTCTTAGTCCTATCTAATTATATCCACATAGCTCCCCTTTACATTAATGAACTAGTGCAGCTGAAAATAAATCTGTAACATATCTCACTCTCATATTTCCTAGTAGTTGAGACTCAGATGAGGTCAGCTTCACGATAGATGCAGTCGCATGAGAATCAGTTTTTTAAATTTGCTTTTTAAGCCTGATATATCCCAGGATTCAGCAAATGGCCCTATTGTAGAACTGAATTCTGATTTATCATCTTACAAGGCTCTTGTGAAAATGACAGTGCAATGTCTGAGCAAAATAATTTGTAAATGTTTAAGCCAGCTTTAACAACATAAATAAAAAAGCATCTGTCTTTTGAACGGCTGTCCAATCAATTTAAGATAACTGGCCATTTTAGTCTATGGATTCCATAGCTTTGTTATTCCTTGTCACTTTTATTTGAATTTAGGAGCTAGTGTTGATACCTGTAGAGTACAGCCCCAACCTACAGTTATAGCTTACAGGGCAAATTCAGCCTGCAGGGCTCAAACAAGCAGCCACTCCTCCACCATGGTGCTGTTCTGCAATGGTGACTCTGCCAGTGTGGAGCCTGCAAAGGCAGTTCCCAGGCAGCCAACTTGGATCTGCACAGCCCAGGTCAAAGAGAGTCAGGAGAGTAAGGACAAGCTCCACCCTGGCTTCAGGTCAACACCCTCCCCAAGTTCCCCCCGAAAAGCTCCTCTCTTCTTCTTTTATCAAGGATTTATGCTCAGGATTCTAGGTTCTAGATCACAAGTGAAACTAGATTTTAACAGAGTTTAGGAACTATATTTCCTGTTGCCTAGTCTTAAGATTTGCTGTTCTTTGCTGGCTGAGTCCCCTAAGCAGATATTATGAATCTTAAATCCCCCAATGCATGTTGTTAGTTCTACAGACTCACACAATCCATACCCCACCTTCACCCCTACACACTGCCTTGGAGTGTTGCAGTACTTCAGCTCATGGAAATGAAATTTAAAGGAACTAGAGGAGCAGGTTAACAGAGAGTTGAAGATGATAAAAATTAAGTCATCTTTCTTCTAGTTCTGAAGCTTGTCAATTGCTCTAATGTCAGCATAATTTTCTCCCCCTCCCTGAGATCATCAATGTTTTTATTCAGTTTTTTTATTCTGTGAAATGCCCTGAAAAGGACAATTACAAAAATTACAGTAAGGGATTCTGTATTTTTATTCACCTCAGAGATGATATTTCTTATCATGACTGACCTACCCTTTTCACCACAGCTGTAATGCACAAATACTAAGGGAAGATATGGTATAATTCAGACTGTGTTTATCTTACTGTGCAATAACATATGCATATAAATAAAAAAAATTGGAAATATTAGCGCTTTTATCTGTGTTGCAAGTTATATCATCCACTTCCATGCTCAAAGAACAATATGAGTTTCAGTTGTGGTTTGCTTAGTCAGGGATATAGACAGGTTTTCTGTATCTGATGCAACATGACAGGAATTTAACACACATGACAGGCAGATACTGTCTTGACAAACTCATGCAAAACTTCATAATCAGAAGATCAAATAGACTTTTTTTTTTTTGTAATAATATATTTAGCTTTGTGGAGCTCTGACTGCTCCACAGTGAAGTAAAATTGTCCATGTAGAGATAAAAAAATATAGACACACAAAAAAATTCCCTGAAATGGAAGTAGGAAGAGACTGAAAAAATTTGAGAAGGAAATATTATACAAGAGGCTTGTCTTCAGTTTCTTTTTCCCTGATATCCACTTATGGGCAGAATCCTGGTCTACATGGTCCTGGCCTACATGGAGCTTTAATGAGAACCAGTATGGCCACTCTTGTATTCTTAGGCAGTTTTGAGGTCTAGTGAAGTGAAAACGCATTTCTGCCGCCAGCAGATAAGAGATTATCTTTGGTGCTATTTTTCAAATAAAGAGATTATCTGCAGGCTTAAAGACCACATTGGTGGCATGACTGGTTTTGAAAGCAAAAGATACGATTTGACATACAAAAACAATAAGGATGGAAACGGGATAAAATGGCAATTCTTAAGAAACTGCAAACTCTATTTATAAAATCAAGTAAAAAACAACGTTTTTATATTTTATAATATTTAATATTTATTATAATTTATTTATTCATCAAAAACAAATCAAAGCATTTATAATAGTCTTATAATTTATATTATATAAACTACATTTTAGGGTATATAGCACTATTTTTATGTGAGTTAAAACAGTGTTTCTGTCTAAAGTTCCACAAAAATTCTTACTGAGTTTTCTACCTTTAATTTTTTCAGTCATAGCTCTATTGCTCTATGTTTTTAATTAGGGAAGTCATATGTTTTACATTACTTAGCTTGTAAGAATAATACTTGATTCCATATTCTCATTAAACTCTAAAAGATTATCTAACTAGTTTACTTACAGGGTTATTTCATTCTATGCCCCTGTAAAGAAGAAGAGCTGTTTATCTATTTCTCTTCTAAAAGGTTTTTTTTTCCCATAAAAGGAAAAGAAGAAGACATTTCAAGCTGGATATTTAAGACTGTTCCAATTATCTCTGCTTGTCATAGTGAAAAACATTACTGTTAAAATGTAATAATGTCAAATGATCCCTACCAAATACGAAGCAATGCTTTCCTTTTTAAAACAAACAAATTATAACCATGGAGATTGCTTTAACATTATTCTATCTCTCCTGAAGCCATAAACTTTGCTAATGTAATTTGACATCGGTTCACCAAATTAAAGGGAGCTTCTCACATTCACTCCAGCTGATCATTTACTGCTATCTGCACACAAAGAAAAGGTCACTTTTAATTTGGAAAAAATCCCAATGTAATCCTGAAAGTTTGAGTTGCTGCTTTAACATCTGGAATTTAACTGCCCTCATATAGATGGCAATTTGATCCTGCAATGGCTGCAATATGTGATGAGACATGTCGGACTATTTGAAGACTTCCATCAAGTTGGAAGTAATTAAAAATTATTCAGTCAATCTGTTGTTCTTGAATGTGAAAAATACAAACTTTTGCTACTCATTGATGAACTGTCCAGTTTGGACAGCAAAGGAGCATGGCTAGTTGCACTGGGCTGAAGACAAGTAGCCTCTAGGAGGAATGCAAAAAAGACCTTGCTAGTCATATTTCTCTGGTTTGTGATATAAGTGGAGTGCCCAAATATGTTCTCAGCGTCAGGGACTGGCATGTTATGAGAGTGCTGTATTGTGCCAATGACCTTCAATATGGACATCTATGACAGCTTTGAAAAGAATCTTCATGGTGGAGATTTCTCTAATAAACATACTTTGGATAAAATCATTATGAAAGAACATATGCTAGTAAAAAGACTCAGCTAAGACCCCAAGGCTATCTAGCATGGCATTTTAAAACAGGGTGGTTGCATCCAAATTTCCCCCAGAAGAGATTCTGTCGGGTCTTAGAGGTCAAAGTCAAGGTTTTTTAAGAGATTGTTACCAGGCCCAGGGCCAGTCCAGACAGTTGTTAATTGCCAACAACTAAACAGCATAAGCAACCACAGGCCCCTGCCTAAGTCCAGACATTGGCCACCTTTGTTTCACTAATGGAGAAGTTTCTCACTCAGCTAGCACAGAAAGAATGCCTCTACAAAGCAGAACTCTAAAACTTTTAGAATTCTATAGTATTATAGTCTTGGCTGCTAGGATAGAAAGTTCCAAGGTTACAGCTCATATTGACTAGCACCCAGCAGCCTGTGGCCCCATGGCCAATGACACCAAGTCTATCCACTCTGTCTCCAAAATCTTTGCAGGACTCATCTCTGCATCCAATATTTTCAGTATTATAGTGTTCCTTGCCAACATATCACATACTATTACGTGTATTCCTGCCAAATTGAGAACCTCAGCATATGATTTGCTGACAGCTGCAGATTAATGAGGAAAATTGTTTTATAGGAACATAGGTAGACATGGATTTCAGAGTCTCAAAGAAAAAAAAATTGAAAAAGACATATAACATCAATTATTTTTCCATCAACAGAACATTTCACAAGTATTTGGCTAAAAGATTCTGCAAGGGCTGATTTAAATTTATTTGTGGCATGAGAAACAAGGATAACCTTTTATCTTTTTGTTTTTACTTGCTGAATAAACTCTTTTCAAAAATTCTTTTGTGCCTCGTGCAACTGTTAAAGGAAATATGCAGCAGTTATGTCTTTGCAAAAAACAGGAGAATAATGTTAAGGAACACTTTTGAAAGATGAGAACTTTACCAAAACCAAAATTTCAATAAAATCAACCAGCTTCTCTTCAATTAAACCCTTTGCATGTAATTGATAAAACAACTATTCCTCTAATGGGAAGTCATAGTTTTTAAAGTGGACTTTGGTCAATCAAATTTCTAATAAAAATGAGAATTTAATGATCATGCTTAGGAATTTTAGGGCCTTAGAATAAATTAGCATTTGTGCATCCTAGCAATGTGAACTTCACACTCTTCTGAAAACCAATCTTGTTTTTTCTTCCAAGGCTACTGGTGTTTTAAAAAAGACACCTCTTATATTACAAAAATCTCAACTGTCCTAGAGACTTCACTTCAACAAATGAAATTTCAGAGGAAGGAAAATATATAGACAAATTGTAAACAATAAGGAAAATCTTACTGAAAACACTGAAACAAAACTACTGTCAGAATGGAATTTTAATTCAAGAATAAAAAAAAATGCCTAATGGCCTGAGTGACCTTTAAATAAAAATCAATGGAGCCTAAATGTTGAGGACAGGTACCTCCATTCAAAATGAAAATCTTCAGTGATCTGGCCTGGCTGATACCAATCTCTGAGACTCAAAGGTTTTAATAATAATATCATATGGTTTGGATATAGTCAGCTCAAAATGAGTGGGATTCACCCAGATGCTGAATTGGTTTGCTGATGTGATTTTTAGTCTGTTCTGAATCATTGATGAAATCCATGAAGCATGAATTATTATAAAATTATTAATAACTGGAAAAAGGGTAGAGTTAACTCCTGTATTAGGACAGACCAGAGAGTGAATTTGGGGTGAATGTGCCTGTTAGCTTTGCCTCTGCTCCTGGAGAGATTATAGAACAAGCCCCTAGTAATTCAATGTCAGCATAGATGACAAAATGGTTAGGACCAGTTAGTGTCAATCCATCAGGGATAAATCATTTTTGATCAGCTTGATAACCTTCTGTGATGAAGTGACCGTGTGCGAAAACAGACGGAAGGCATCTATTAGTGGTATGTACGTAGATGTATCATAACTCTACTTCAATATGGCCTTTGACACCACCTCCCATAGCATTCTCATATGGAAGTCAAATAGTTAAGGGCTGGATGGATACACTGTGGGAGGTGTTGAAAACTGGCTGAAGACAGCAATTTGGCATCCACATTGTTGCTGGTCATGAGTGCTGTATCCCAGAAGTTAATGCCTATGCTGATATTGTTCAGCATCTTCATCTTTGGGATGAGGAGTCAAAGTACATCCTCGGCAATGTTGTGGATTTTATTGAAATAAGGGGAAAAATGATATGCGAATCAATATAGCTTTAACTCAAACTCTATTGAGAACTTGGCCAACAGAAAATGCATAAAGTTCAAGACAGACAAATACAAGGTTTTCATGCTGACCTGAAAATGTGGGCTGGTGTTCTGTCAGAGCTTTTACCTGCCCCTATCCCCAGAGTGGTGTCTGATTGTCAGGGCTGAGGCTGTCCCCTGCTTCTGCCTGGGAGTGGGACAGTACCAGGCTGCCAGACCCTGTCCCTGCAGTCCCCAGCCCCCTTGCTGCCCCCTGCCCATGTTGCAGCCTGAGTGTCTTGCATCCAAATGGGATAAGCCCACACTGCAGCCCAAGGGTGGAAATCATGGAGGGCAGGTGGAAACCAGCCCTGCCTGCGCTGCTGCTATGTAACCTGCCTGCACGGAACACTGGAACTGCTTCCTCTACTACTGCTATGTTTGTCACAGAATTTCTAATAATGCTCCTCCCAAATTTATGTATCAAAACTGAATGAAATTAATGACACACTTAGTGCGTTGGTTAAAAAAAGATTTCAGGAAAATTTTTCAGGAGGCTACCATGGGAAGTCAAGTCATTATTACTAGTATGTCTGTATTTATTCATCTTTTTTGTCATAACTTGATTTTCATGGACATGACTTCCTTTTCATGTTTTATAACCTCTTATGCACTTTTTTTTTGATGATGCCCCAAAGTCTAAGATTGTTTTTGAGGTGATATGCAGTCTTCCCTGTGTACATCTGAGTCTATTATATAACAAATTATTAGTGTGTCTGTAAGGTTATAACAAGCTCTAAAATTCACAACTCTCATATTCTTCATCTATATCTAATCTATCTACCTATATCTATATCTATCTGCTTATATTTATATTTATATTTATATTTATATTTATATTTATATTTATATTTATATTTATATTTACTTACAAATAGAAAGATCTGCTGGAATCATGATGCTGGTGAGTGAAACAAAATCATCTTCTACCTGAAAGATCTGTGGGCCAAGGCAAGTCACTCAGCCACAGAGAGAAGGTGATGGGCATAATTTTCCCATGTGCTACTCAAAAAAGAGCACAATTTTTTAACATATTGTGGAAGGCAATTGAGAAGTCCCAGCCCAGCACCCAGTGCAATGGGCCCAGTGCTGGCAGCAGCTGCTTGTCTGCAGGCTGCTGGCCGAGCAGGGCGAGCACAGGTGGGGTTTGGGATGTGAGGTGCAGCCGGCTGAGCGTGGACGTGGAGCTGACTTGCAGGTCAGCGTGGCCGCAGTCAGGGCGGGCCGCCTGACAGACCCCGGTGACAGGAACACTGAGGGCAGACTGCATTACCAAATGGGCAGGAAGAGACAAACATTCTCCTTTTGTTACTTTAAGATGAAAGTATTTGCCTACCTGCAAGAGGTGAAAGACTCCAGTTTTTGAACATGTATTCGTATTAGAGGCTGTTGGGGGTTTCTTTCATTATTTATGAGTAGCAGATGTTATTAAAGGGAAACACTACAAGGCAAGCTCGAAAATTCTTAGAATGCCCCTTTTTTCACTTCACTTTCATTTCAGTGACTGGTTCTTAAAAGTTAACCACAGCATAATGCAGAGGTTTTGCTGTTCTAGGACATGATGAGAAGAAAGTGATGCGGAAAGGAACAATTAAAGCATTTTGAAAGTAATTTACTTCCACAAAATTATGGGAGTATTTTCATTTTTGGCAACTGACACAAAGAATTCTGTTACTTTAATGTATTTTATCTCAGGATTAACCCTTTGATTTTTCACATACTTCTAAGAGATCTTTACATAGGAATAAGGAGAAAAGCAAGCCTGCCTGCAACTGGGAAACAAATACTTCTTAGTATTTGGAGAAAAGATTGCTAGAGTCAGGACAATTTAAACTTTTATCATTCTGCTTATTAAAGGCTGTAGACTAGCTAGATTATTAATTACCAGGTGCTACTCATCTCTTGGTTCTCCTGTTATCAAATCTGAGAGCAGGAGATACTTGCAGCTTACAAACCTAAAATAGCTCAAAAGTGTTGGTAAAGATATACTTGCTCTGAAGGTACATAAAGTGCTCTTTGTCAATTTTACTCTACAGTGTTAACTGACATACTGCATGTGGTCCTTGACAGTCCTGTTAAAACTTAATTTAAAAGTAACTAAAAGACTGAGAATTTGGCTCTGTGTTATATGGGCCACTTCAGCTTTCACAACATAAAAAGAGGAGGCTTCCAGAGGTGCCAGATCAGACCTCTTCATGACAGAGTCAATGCTGATAAATTCATAGTTGCAAGTTTAATTTAATATTCATTTACTCCCTTTACTGGTGACAGGCTTGGAATGCTGAGGACTGGAAGAACAAATAAGTTTGGACCAGAGCTGTGGAAATAGAGATGTTCACAGGGTAATTTCTGAGCTGTCAATCAGTCCAGTATGAATGGGAATAACTGTAAAAGAGTCTGAATTATTGTATGTTTTCTGTCCTCCTCTCATGGGAATTGTTTGGAACTTTTCCTTTATACTTATTTTGTTTTCTGCAGTTCTCTATATTGTAAATAACCTTAGGCACTTTGGATCTATTTTTATCTTTCACAGTAACAGCTAAATACAGATTTTGTACTTAAATATTGAAATCTTAATTTCATTGACATCAAGGGAGAAATTTCATCAGTCATGGTGGGTCCATGGCTTCACCCAGCTCACTCTGATCTCTTGTTGATCTCTTCTCCCTTGTATCCTGCGACAGGAAGCATGGAAATGGTTCAAAACTGCACAAGGAAGGTTTCAGACTGGACATTAAGACACATTTCTTTACCACAAAGGCACTCAAACACTGAAGCAGGTTTCACAGAGAGGTAGTTGATGCCCCAAGACTCTCAGTATTTAAGAGGTATTTGAACAATGTCCTTAATAACATGCTTTAACATTGGTCAGCCCTGAATTGTTCAGGCAGTTGGACTAGATGATCGCTGTAAGTCACTTCCAAGTGAAACAGTCTGTTCTATAATACAGGAAATATCCAACAAGTTCCCTGTGGTTTACGTAAATTTGAATTGTTCACTTCACCGCATTTTGTTTGCTACCAGTCGCCACTGACTCAGATACACAGCTGAATGTTTCACAGTCTGGGAATGGATGAGCCAGGACGTACACCACGGGCATATGATTTATTATTACAAGCAGCAGTACACTATCATGAGCAACAAGCTTACTTAAAACCACATGTTTCTGGTAAACTATTTTATCTTATAATCTTATAATCTTGAGCTATCTTACACTAAAGGTGAAAGTCAGCATAAAGTTCTCATGCTGTCTGAGCTGCATTATTTCAGGTAACATTTATCAGATACTGCATGATGTAGCCTGAAATGATATAATGCAGCATTCCCAAATACAGGGAAAGCTGAATGTTGTTTCAGCTGCCAGGCATATTTTTGGACAGTAAGTTTTACAGCCAGTGCAAGAACAAATAGAAAACAGAAGACAACTACTTGTGGGCTGTGAAATGTTATCAATTTCAGAAAGAGGCTGTGGATATTTCTGCCATACCACAATCTGTGGCACACACAAATACACACACACACATTTTGAAATATCTGTTCTAGCTATGGTTGCTGAAAATAAAATTCTTCTACATTCAAAAAAAAAAGCAAAAAAAAAAAAGAAGAAGACAATAGTATAAGGCCATATCAAAAGCCCTCTGTGAGTAGCTAGGTAAAGTTAAGAAGGAGGTGGGAAGTAATAGACCTCATTGTCTGCAAGAAGTGAAAAAGGCAGGAGTCAAAGACAACATGATTATTTTGTGTGGTCAAAGAGGTTACCCTTAGACTGAGTTCAGGGAGTATCTAGTAGCTATCTGGATATGTTTCCTAAAGCAAGGTCTGTTAAACTGGTAAATACTCCTGAGGAAAGATAGAGATGCCCCTTAATACTCAGGTCATTTAAAACTAGATTGTAAGCTGCAGGGAACAATTTTAAACTGACAGGGGAGGGTAACATGCAACCTAATACTCAAGTTTTCATCTCTAGTTACTCTCACTCTGTGACTTCACATTTCAGGGGACTCGAAACAAAATACCAGTCTCTCATACTGAAGGCACTGGAGATTTCTGTGTAGCTTGTTTGCCATTGTTCTGACACTGCTGTTTCAGTAGAGGTGCGCTGACTCTGTGACCAGATGTGATTTCAGATTAAACACCACAAAGATATTGTTAAAAGGTTGGCAAAGGGAAAAGATACATCACCTACACACCTCAGAATCCTCTTTTAAATATTAGCAAAAATTTGGAGTGTGGGATTGGGCTGGGGAATTCTCAGACTGATTATGGATTATAGCCCACTTCCTATTTCCTTTGAAGTCAAAGGCAAAACTCTCATTGATCCCATGGGAACACATGCTATACTTTCCCACTCCATAGCTCTAATATTTTAATGGATTTAAACATTTTCATTTTAAAAAAAAATCACACTCATGCTGACAGTTTAGACACCAAATTTCTCGAAGCTTGATGTAATTTGAAATAAGCCAGATGTGAAAACCTCTACAAAGATTTATAATGGAAACAAAATTTTAACCTTAATGCTGACAACTCTTGTGATATCACTAATATCAATAAAAGGAAGAAAATGCAGTTTTTTGTCACTCTGTGGGGAAAAAACTATACAGCTGCTCCAGTCTGAAAAATAACTCCCACTAGGACTTCAAAAAATAGTGGTCACAACCTCTCATACATGAGGATTCATTATGTTTCTCGTAGTTCTAGCTAAGCTATTTCTATGCAAGGTTATGGGTTCAGAGGCCACCCTGTACATCATATACAGTGTATTGGGGAGCTTTCAGAAGCATAGGTACAGTTTGAAATATTATGTCGCGTTGTATTATGTGACTCTAACTGTATGTAAGGAAAGCCATGTGAACCTCCCTATAAAGCAGCCTTACAAAAACCTAAGATATTTGTGTTTTCAAGTAACTCACAAAAAGCACAGATTTTCTTCCAAATTTCATTTTATTAAATTCCTGGACCAAGACAAACCTCTCTCTGGACAAGAAGAGATGAATACAACTCTTTCTTATTCTTAAGAAAGCTGCTAGGCAGACCAGAGACCAAAGTCAGTCTAGACTTGTCACCCTTGGGATAAGAGTCTGTCCTGTGCTCTTCCTATTTAATGGGCCAAGTTAAAGTCTGTACCACTGGTTTTTGAATGTTACTCTTTACTCTTCCATGGACAGTCCTAATAAAGTGCAGACCTTTTAATGACTTTGAGCAAATTTTCCCACATTTCATCATTTCCTTGATTCAGAAAGTACCTGGGTCAAGGTAAATAGCACCAAATATATGTACTGCTCTTGGGAGGAGCATGCTCATTGGATTATTCTTTTATGTTTTACTCTCCTTTTCCTCCCGTGATGTCAATTGCCCTCTCGTTCCAGAAAATACAGCTTTCTGTAATATCTGTGATAAAGATAACCTTCCTTTGCAACGTAAACCACTTAGGGAGGTGGAGAGGGAGGTGCTAATCTCTTCTCCATGAGATTCAGTGACACAGTGCGTGGGAATGGTTCAAACCTGCATCAGAGGAGGTTCAGACTGGATATTAGGAAGCATTTCTTTACCAAGAGGGTGACAAAACCCTGGAACAGGCTTCCTAGAGGGGTTAAAAGGTGCTTGAAAGATACCCTTACTAATATTCTTTAACTTTTGGTCCTGCATTGGTCAGGCAGTCGGACCAGATGATCATTGTAGTTCCCTTCCAACTGAAATATTTTACTCTATTCTAATCTACTTTATGCTGTGCTATTCTGTTCTGATCTGTTGCAAACAGCAGATGGCTATAGCAGTAAATATATGTAAGAACAAAGAACAGTACTCATCAGGAGTTAATGAAATGACGTGACAGTCTGCAGTCAAGCCTTTCTTTCTCTGGTCACAGCTTTGCCTGCAGAAATTAGACTCTATCAATTAATTATTTGTGTGCATAATAATTCAAATATAATATGATTAGGATATGTATGTACACCAGGTACCCACATAGGCAAATAGCAGGAAATTGTCAGTCAGAGGACACTCTAAAAACTCCATTTATGAAGAAAGAATATCTGACATTTTCAAAACTCTGAAAGAGTTAGATAATTAGTTCCCACAGCATTGTAAGGACATTTGAACAATTAAGTCCTTACATCTCCTAGTAAATGGCAGATAGCCATAGTAGTAGAAGAGGAAAAATAGACTATTAAAGCTGAACAAATGTTTCTGAAGAAGTGAAATTTTTTTGAAGCAAATGTCTTCCAGAAATGTATCTGTTTCAACAATGCTTTTGAACATCCAAGTCCTTCTGACTATTCCAGGCAGAAAACAGGAGATATATTAAGATTAATCCTCCCATTGCATTAGTTCAGATGTTGGGTTGTCAAAGAAAGAGCTTCAAATTCTTTGTCCAACTCAGACAGTAAAATATCTATCCCAGATCACAAGAGAGAGAAACACATACACAGTGAAGTCAAAAGAACTCATATAAAACCATTTCTGGTTTTGAGTCAAAAACTCATATTTCTCCACAATTTTATTTTGAAAAATTTTCCAAAGGTTTGGGGTTCTTTTTTCCCAAAATAAAATCAAACTTTCAAATATTGAAATTTACTGAAAAACTGCATTTGTCCTCCAGCTATCTTTGCATGCAATATATCTCTACAATCTATCTCTCCTTTTTTTACTATGGTGTTATTCATGTCCCACTTACTTTATCCAATGTAAACTTCTATTGTTTTAATTTTTTTATCCAAGTTTGATTCCAGTCTAGAAGAAGACTGGAGATGTGAAACAGTCATCATTACAACTTTCAGCTAACTCCTACAAAGATATGGTAGGCAGGACTCCGCATGTTTAAAGGGACACACACAGTTGCAGGCCCTTAAATGGCCATTGTTTCCCATCATTATCTTCTCTCATGACGGCATGTGTTCTTCACACAGACTGTCTCTGAAATGCTGAACTGATTTGAGATGGCTGCACTGGCAGTGTTTGCCTGCAGGGATTCATCCCTGCAGTCCGCACAATAAACTTTGCTGTGGCAGCTCTAAGTGGCAGCAACTGGGTATCTGTCACAACCAGTTCCTAGCCCAGGTCTGATTTAAAAAAAACTTAGAGCAGAAGATTTTCCAATATGTTCCATTCTCCTTTCCTTCCTATCCTTCAGGGTTGTTTTTTTGTATTGAAGTATTAAACACTTTCATAAGTGAATATAATGAGATCTTCTGTTTTCAAATGGGCAGTTCTGCCAAGCGCGTCTCAATCTGTTAAAAACTTAAAGGCCTATTTTTAGGATTGTTTTGGGCTTTTTTTTATTGTTTTTGTTTGGTTGGTTTTGGTTGGTTTTGTTTGTTTTTTTTTCTAGAAGAAACCAGAAATTGATTAAATTAATTGACTAAATTAAATGAACAAATACACTCCTGAGTAATACTATACTTTTCATGTGTCCTTTTCTTTCCTCACTGTCTTGTCCTCAGGCCTTTCCAAATCTAAATCTTTGCAGAGAATTGTCGTGAAAAAAGCATATTTTGGACATGCTGACACAATTTAATCAACCATGTTGCAAAGACCCTTAAACATAGACCCAGTGTCTGTTCTATATATCTATTTGTATAGATATAAAGATACCTCAATCTGTCACTATATCTCATCTCAGAGATCATTAACTTTGGCTATAGTATTCTGAAGATAATGTGCATCTCAGCATGGTCTGGATGGAGCAAATGGGATAACTACAAGCTCGTGGATCTTATCTCCATTGCATCTCCAGGCATAGCCACCATATCCTTCCCTTCTCCCTCACATCTGCAAGGGGCCCTCTTTTAGTAAAGTATTGCTGAGTATGAATATATGTACAGCTCTCATATAATTTTGTAAGATCATTTATTGCTGATTTATTTTCTATGTTATTTTAAAAGGCAAAAAATAAACAAACAGACTGAGCTATCAACTCCATTTTCAAGTGATACTGCAATTTATGTAGATTGCAAAAATACTGAGAAAGGTAAGTATACTGATTTACAACAGGAAAGAATAGCAGTTCTTATCAACTAATAAATTAAAAAGAAATAAAATAATGTATGTTTCAGGGAGAAAAAAATATAAAGGAGAATGGATAAGAAATAATCAGCTGTGAAGAAAAAGGCCCCTTTTCCCCATAAACTGATTATCAGACATTAAAAGTCCACTGACTAATAGGTAGTGTTTTAGAATTAAATTTTAGTAAAACATTTGATATTCTATGTAAAAAAGTCTAGCTTGACATATTTACCCAAACCAATATGAATTGACATATAAATGTAGATTTAGAACTGGCTAAAGGAGCAAATAAAGGATTATAATAAATATCACATTGGAAGAGACAGCACATAAGATGATTGGCAACTGGCCTTATGGGATGTCTCCATCTGGAAATCGTAGTATAGGGAGCACCAGATGAAATTCTGAGACAGCACTAAATTGTAAAAGGCATCAGTACTAGCTGGAAAGTGAAGGAATAGGAGCAGAATTTTCTTTCTTTGAAGAAATGTAAATCCCAGGGGAAAAATTATTAATTTCATGCTGTATAGAAGAAGTAAGAAATCTAGGAAAATTATTGCAGCATATTAATATTTTGACAGCAAAAAAGACATGATCCTACAAAATACTATGTGGTGCTTCTGAAGCTGAATGAATGACTAAAAGAAAAAGCAGTTTTTGTATGGTAGCTGTGAAGAGGTACCAAAGATGGGACGGGCCTTCTGTAGACAGCTGGGATGCAGCAAATCATCTGGAACTTTATGGCAGCTAAAGGTTACTGAAAAGAAAAAGAAACATGACTTGCACATAAGATAAAGCACTAGGTCTAAATTTATTTATCTTGGAGAGGGAACAAATAGAAATGAAACCTAGTAGCAGTCCATGTACCTTTGACAAGTAAGGGCTTGGACAGTGAAAAAGGAGCTGATTAGGGAGATGGAAGATGAAATGAAGAATGGATGATTTAGGCTAAGCAGCTCAAAACCTTCTCACAGGGAGGTATGTTATTCTGCAAAGGAGTCAAAGAAATACCAAATTGAGGGCTTTAAACATGACTGGGTAGAACACTAAGATTGTGACTTCATGCTTTAACTCAGGCCTCCAAGTGTACATTTAGCAGAAAATCCACATTTACGTGTCTGTTAAAGGCTGCTTGATCTTCAGTCCAGTCCTGGAAATCTCACTGTGGTCTCTCACCTATACCTGCTTCTTCCTTCCCCTCTCCCTGCACCTTTCTCCTTAAGGAAAGGACATCAGTATTTCTACACCAGAAAATACTGTTGTCCTCTGGTCTCAACTCTTGAACAGCTGTGACTTGCACAGCAGAATGTGTGTTTGGACAAAATCCTTCCTAGTGATTGTTCATGCAGCCAAGTCTGCCTTGACTCACACACAACCACAGCCTCCATCATTCTCCCAACCCTAGATTGTTTTTAATGTTGCACTTTTATGTTGCATTGTTATGTCAGATTTATTTTTATGTGTTATAAGTAAAATTTATCAGTTTACTCATCAGCATGTTTTTCATATAATAAAGTCAACTGAATTATACGCAAGTCCATAATTTCAAAAAAGGTTCTCCAAAGTCCCTTATTGGATTGAAGTTAGAAGAGGACTTTAAAGGCTGAACAAAGTTTGATGGATTTTATCTCTATCAATTGATGTTGGTATCCCATTTACCCTATAATTTTATATCAATCACTGATTACATTATTTCTGCCTTAAGTTACAAACACCATTATCTTTTCATAAAAAGTTCGTGCTTACAGAAACTTCCCAGATGACCTTTCAGTATCTTGTGTAAAAGCACCAAATATTTGGTTTTAAATATTCAAGTTATTAATTTAGATAAAAATAATATTTTTTTAAATAAATACATTTCAGGTACTCTTTACTTAAAATTTGTTGATTTCTGACTTACTGTAGGCAAATATAATCAATCATTCACACCGTGCATAGCCAAAAATGACTGAGGTTTGTAATGAGATATTGGAAATCTTTATATTTTCTAAAATAATATTTATTTTTAATATCCTGAACAACATGTATTTCAAGCATTAGAAATAAAGTGCCTGGGATATATATATTAGAAAGAGTTGAATTTCAGGCAAAGGTGACTGGAACAGATGAGTGAAAATAGTGCAGAGGAATTAAGTGCTGAGAGCTGCAGTAATGTGATGCTTCAGGTTTTTCTCCTGGACACATGTCTTGTAAAGTCTACGAAGTCTGAGCCGGGCTAGAGCAGTCTTGTTTTCAGGCCCATGCCCTCAGGCCCTTGTGCTAAACCCAGGTAAAGGGAAAATCACGACTGGTTTTCTTGGTAACCACCTGTGCTCAAGCATGCACATGCATACACACAAAATGGAGTCAGAGTCAGGATTCAGATGAGATCAAAAAGCAATTAAAATGACTGATGGATTAGTGGAGAGAGAATTTAAACAGATTTTTTGTCTCACCAATGACAAAGAAAATGCATCAAAGCACCTCAAAGGGAAAAACAAGTTATTTGCAGCCTACAAAAGAATAATGTTGTATTCTTTGATTTTTTGTCAAAGACCACATTTTGAGAAGAAGGGAGGAAAAAAAGTATCCTGCAGGCACATTTCATCTGCTGCTTATTTTATTCTTCTCCTTGCAGAGCTTAAAGAGCCACAGCCTGGCTTCGGAAAGCATTCTGTGTCGTGATTGAGCAGCCTCTGCTTTTCTGTTGCACCTTCTGTTGGTCCTTTTCACTACTCACTGACAAGATTTAACCTACCTTGAATATGACTTCTGTCCTCTGAGTGGTTACGGTTATTTCAGTAACCTTTTCCTGAAACAAAAAAGCTCATCTGCTGCTTGAAGTTCACATTAAATGAAGGGCAGCTCTTTTATGACCACACTCTCCTAAGTAGCGGTATTAGCCCCTTGAAGAGGCCTTCCCAAAATTTTAATAAAATGTGTGTGGTTACTATCAGAAATTTCCTTTTCCTATATAATGCTAGTAAAGATACTACAGAACGACAAATTGTCAAATTCCAAGCCTCCCATTCTCCCAATATGGATGAATCACTCTGAAATATCTTATATTTCAGAATGGGAAATACCTTACAACAAGAATAATGTTTACTTCAGAGTAAATGTAGAAGTATTTGACAAGTGCTAAAATAATGTCAGCTATGGAATATGGTGGACTCACCTCTGCTATTAAATCCTGCACAGCCCACAGTCAGCAAAATGTACTCCTGCCTAGGTAAATCTTGCCAGGAGTGAAAAGCTCTTACTAGAGGTGTAATTATAGACAGAAGTGTGGGTATGCCTCAGTTCATGGGCAATGGAAAATAATCAAAGACCTCCTCTCACAAAAAGCCATGTGCATCACAAACTACACAAAACTTCTGAAGTGCTGAAGACATTAAATGTCACCACCAGCAGGGTGTGTATGTTAGCCCGATAAAAAGCATAAGATTGCCTGCAGCCCAGAGAAATGAACAGTGCTGTGAATTTGGCAGGTACCTCTGTGCTGCTGACAAGGATCACAGGCACTGTCTCCCACAGCAGCTCCCACCGAGCAGTGAAATGCTGAAGGGGATCTGAGCCGAGCACACCCAGCGCTGCACACCAGGAGGCTGAGGGGTTTGCTCACCCTTTCAAGGGCCCAAGTGTCCAATAGCTCCACGGTCTCTGAGCCACCTCTCAGTAATCTAGCATGGGTCTGACTATTCTCCAACAACTCTGCTATGAACAATTTATTCCTAAAAACATCCACTTCCAGCCTTAGCCAGAAATTAGGAGCTGGCACCTTAGCTCATCTTCTTCAGTTGATCTTACAGAGTTTTGTGCTGCTTTGAGTCACAGGCCTTGAGGAAGAAGTGTTATTACACAGATGCATCTTTCCTCCAAATGACTGAAGAGACAGTGTTTTCCTTTGCAAGAGCATGCTTGAATCAGGTATAGTAGTAAGAGGAGTAAAACAGTGATCATCTAACAGTGTGAAAAGAACACTTAGTATAAAACAACACTTTAACCTTCTGGAAATAAATAATTCATTTATATAAGCTTGGTTTGCTGAAAACAATATATTTGAGCAGTGAAATTTTAGAAAAACCAGTAATAAAACCCACATTGATTTTCCCTGAAAGTAGAAAACAACTGAATGCCATTTATAAAATAACAGAATTAGTGTTCAGTTTAACATAAATCTATGTTTAGAAGCATATTTTCATATACTCTTTCCCAGTGTCTATGGATTTCACATAGTTCCACTGTTTCATGTTTCCACAAAAGTGATAAAAGTACTTTCTCTTTTTCTTCCTTATAAAAGGCAACTGAAAGTCTTCAAGCACATATCATGTCTATACAGCCCAGCCTTAAAGCATTTAGCCTTTATCTTGGAAAGAAGAGACCTTGCCACTTTTTTTTTTTTAACCTTACTTTTTATTTCCTGTAGGCCTGCAATGATGCCGCATGGCAGCCTAAGATTATTAATACAATTCCTTACCTTTTGTGCCGCTACAGAAGACTTGAGTCTTCCTGTTGTCTCTTGAGAGTGGCCAAGTATACACAGAAGAGCAATTCCTAAGGAAAATCTTTTGTATATGGATTAATGTGGTGTGAAATCACATTATATTCAGAAACTTTTTTCTCTGATGGCCCTGAGTGACTTAAGTTTACAGTATTTTTATAAGGAGAAAAAGTATTCAGAAGCATCTCAGCACACGGGTTTTGAGAAACTGGAAAACAGTAGCTTTTTGACTAATTGTCTTTCACATGAACAATATCAAATCAGCTTTTTTATTATAGATACCTTTTTAATTCCTGCAAAGTTGTGGATTTGGACAACTTGGATATGAAATGTTGAGTGTATATTCCTGTAGGGCATGCACTGAAGCATGAGATTCATCTTGGAAGAGAAGTAGATATTTTTTTCCCTTGTAGATGGAGGACAGCTTAAAGGATTTTTTTTATTATTTTATTTTTCACTCAGAGACAAGCTTTGAGTTTTGTAAATCTAACAGAGCATTTGTCTCATATCATATATTCACAAAGGGAATATGTATCGCATGGGAAATAAATCAAAACAGTTTGTCTTCAAGTACCTTCTACTTATTGTTTATACCTAAATCTTTTTTGTTTTCATTTCAAAATATCATTTGACATGTTCTTACATTGTCATACACTCCAAAATGACCAAATAACTGAAAAGAGACCTGAGGCACAAGTTGCCTGAAGCAATATATGCACGACTTCAAGCCCAAGCTTCAAAGTACACAGTTCACATGCAGAATTTCAGCCTGCAATAAGGGAGGAAATACTTTTCTCGTCCCAGAGAACATTGAGGTTTCATAAATGCTTCTCACTTTCCGCTGGGAAGAACCCAAGAAACTTGCAATATCATCAGGGAGAAAGACAAAAAGCCACTGATACCAGCGTTCTTGTCATTTGCCTGTAAATGAGTGGTGGCTTCAGACACAGGGTCCAAAACTGTGATAGTTTGGTGCAGGGCCAACCTGCACAGGGGAAAACTCCAACCCCATCTTAAGCACTTGCTGTAAGAGCCAATGCACTTCTTCCAGAAAGCTCACTGGTATGTCTCTGATATTACTGGTATCTTTTCATCAAGATCTTGAAGGAAAAAGAGTTTGCTTCAAAATCCAGCTATACTCCACCCCCTCTTCGGAAAGGAGTCAATATCAAGTGCTGTAGTCACAGCATTACTGAGGATAAGGGTCAGCAAGACATTCCAAACACTGCTGAGCCCTCTGTGGGACTCAGTGCCTTCATAAGAGGCAGTGCAGCAGTTTGTACACATCTTTACACCCTTCAAAGAAAAATAAAGCCCAGATGACTATTCTGGTTTATATCCATGGCTGCCAGTGTTTCGAAAGTGTTTTGCAAGGGTTTTTTGAATTTTCCCACGCTGAGAGAAGAAGAGAAATTTTTCAGTCTGGGTAACTTATTTTACTAAAAAGTACAACTAACAGGCAAATAAAGCGCATATGTGTGTGTTTGTGCCATGCCTGTGTGAATGTGCACAAGAGAAACAAAATGGATACTTGACTCTTTTGAATTGGAATTAGCAAGTCGAGCAGCAGGTAGGATCATTTGCATTTCCTATGTGCTTGAAGTAACTGCCTAGAGAAAGATAAACTGATGGGATTTTTTCCCTTGTTTTTTTGGGTTTTTTTGTTTGGTTGGATTTGGGTTTTTTTTCCCTGCAAGAACTACTGTAGGTACAACAATTTATACAAATGAAATATCTGTATTTTTTTAGGTGGCTGACACTTCCAGAAGGAGATACTATTCTCAAAGGAGAGCATTTTCTTCAGTATATCTTCATGCATATTTTCTGCATTATGCATAAATTAAAAGAAGTTATAATGTCCTAGGCTCAACAGCTATTATAAAATGTGACCCCACCTTTAAGCTCATATACTGAATGGCCATGTTCATTTAAGACTTTTTCTCATCCCTTTAAGGCAGTTTAAATGATACCAGCACATTGTCAAATTTCACTCAGGAATAATATGAAATAAGATGAAGCAAAGAGACTGTTCTTCCTACCTTCCTCTCATTCCTGAAATTCTATCCTGTTCCTTAATCTGCACAACCTTTTTTTTTTTTTTCACAGCTTATATTAACATAGTTACACTTTAAAAAGATATAACATGACAATGACATTTCTAGAAAAGTTTTCTGGCTTCCTACAGACTAGATTGTTGTTACAGACTTTTATTTTTAAACCAGGATAGCAAAAGAGTTCAGTATAGAAAAATCTGAAAATCCCCTCTTGAAAAAATTTTTAAAAACTAAGCTGATGTTGCTCCTGCAGTAAAATTTTTGTAAGAGCAATTGCCATGTTTTTAGAGCTTGCATTAAAGTAAGAGAAGCAACTAAAGGTTTTAGGTAATTATCAACCTTCACGCAAACAGCCTGAAATACTCCTAATTTCAAATCTTCAAATTGAAGAAACACTCTTGAGAGTAGACTTTAAAATGTGGATGACACAGCTGTGAGGCCAGCTGAAAAACGGAATTTGCAGTTGCTTCTAAAAGTATTTCAAGCTCTAAGCCCAGCAGGAAAGAGGCAAATGTGGTCTGAAAGTTGAGATAATGTTTGATCTGCATTGTAAAAAATCTAGTTTGAGCAAAGTCATTTTGCATAGCTTTGGATGTTGGTGCAGAGTCCTTCTTTGAGCAGGGACAACTCTAATTTGACTCCTACTCTGGCTGCTGGAAGAGTGTTCTTTTTATATGAAAACCAGCATGCTTGCTTGCAGAAGCACTGCCATTGCAGTAAAGGGAATTGTCTCTCCTCATCCCGAGTTAGGAACACCAGTGAAGAAGGTTTCAATCTGAGTATTGTATTCTGATTGTGTCCAACATCATCTGAAAATTGTTGCAGAAAATTCCCTAATATCTGGAAGATCCGAGATTATCAGCCAAATGCACCACAAGCCCCGGACTTGGACTGTACAGGCAGCAGAGCAAACAGAGAACACGATAGGTCTTATTTGACCAGGAGGCCTGACCTGGTAGACTCTGTTAAATCTTAACCTGGGCTGTTTTGTCTTACAGAGATCAATTCAGGGTTAACCCAAAGCAAAAAATATTTTCAGTTGACTTAATGAGGTCTTTTCATTTTCAACTGCAAGTAACGTATTTTTTGCCTTTTTTTTATACAAAGCTGAATGTTCTGTGGACGCAGCAATTTCATTAACTCTTAGTAGATAGAACTGGGTATTTTCCAAAAAGCTCCAGTCCATAAATTTGTAACTTGTTCAAGATGGAATTTTTTCCTTTCCGCTTCATCAACAGCCACATCTTTTTTTAATTTTTTTTTTTTATTTAGGCACTTGCCATCTGCTTTTAATTAACAAAAGCAAACAGTGATTGATAGACAGATACTGTATCTGGTAGCAGTACCAAAAAATCAGCTTACAGGTGTGGTGAAAACTAAGAATGCAGAAAACAGATTCCCCAACTGGGAGAAAGTCCTTTGTAACACAGTTTGTGTGACTTTAGACCTCCACTGGACCTGTAGGTTTCTTTTTGTTTTTAAAGCTGAAAACAGGATTCTACTTCTCCCCTTTCTTTAAGTAAACAGACTACTTGAAATGAAAATAAATGTAAAACCCTGAAACTAAGATTAAAACTATTAAAAAAGAATGCTGAATGAAGGCAGGGAGCTATGGAAAAGAGCAATGACCTACAGTGTAACACGTCAAGGAATTTTTCAGGAAAAGTAGCAGAATAGCAAAGCATTATAAGTTTTAAGATTTTCTCAATGATGTGAAAAACAGTTAACTGGAATTTGCCAGTCAGTGCAGAATATATGTTGTCCTAAAAATTTATATACTGCAGTTTACAAAGGAAAAAAAATCCTAATTGGTTAAACAGCATAGAAATTCAAAAAGCTATAGAAAACCCTCCTTGAACGTTATGCATGAGAGGGATTTACCATAACACTGTAATTACAGTGCATATCTTAGCACCACATAATTACAGCATGTATTGTAGAACTGCATCTATATATGTTGGCTGTGCACTTTTTAGGGGAAAAGTAGAGAAAAATGTGCCAGTGCTCTTCAGCAACAGAGCAGCTGTGGGTTTTGAACAGCACTCTTTTTCTTCATTTCAATTTTTACCCATCTCAACAATTATTCTCTACAGAGAGACACAAGTCTTTGATTTGTTTCTACATTGCTAATAAAATATTTACTGAAAAGGTAAGGAATTCCAGTATGTTCAAGGAAGAGGTAAGGAATTGGGAGACTATCCTCTTTGCAGATACCCATAATATAAGTTTTCCTTCACAGATGGACAAAATATTAAGCCTTTCATAATAAACTTCAAGGCTGTGAAATATGGTTTTGCTTTGCACTTGTATGAAAACAAAGCCTGTAAGACACATTTGCAAACAGTGCCTTAGTATATAAATTAGCATTTCTAAACTCTTATCTTTCTAGAAAAAAAGTTGGACTTAAAGATCTACACATGTTGAAACTTCTTTAAACTCATACATTATTCATTATATTTTGGATTCAATAGCAGAACTTTTTTAAATAAAAAAAACCTTTTCTAACTATGTTCTGATAAACTCATCCTTCCCAAGACTTTTCCGTCAACAATTAAACTAAAGAGACACAGCCTCACTTCTGTACAGGGATTTGTTTTTTTGGTTTCTTGGAACCAGACAGGGTATTTTACTGTAAAACATTTTTGCTTTGATGAATATTTTGTCATGACATGCCAACAGAAGGGAAAGGGTTGTTTTGAGAGGGGCAAGATAAGAAATCTTACTGTTTAAATTACCTGAAAATGTACCTTTGAATAATTGGACTACCTCCATGATTTTCATATGTAAAGAATAAATTCTGGTCTGTTCCAGCAAGAAAATGTTTGTCTAAATACAACCTTAGTAAATTCAATGGTAACATGTAAGTGTAATTAAGAAGCTCTATTAAAAAATGGTTTGTAGTGACAATTAAAAAATATATTACATAAAACCTTTTCAACATTTCTATCAAAAACCTGCTTTTTTAATGAATAAGCTGTTTTATACAACTTTAGGTGTTAAAATATGAAAAGCATTTCTAAAACTACCAAAAAAGAATTACCTCAAAATTCAGAAGAATTCTAAAAATATTCTAAATGATATAATCCTTAAGGTTTCAAAAATTTCTATGAATCCTACCCCATCTCTGCAGAACTTCAGTGTATATGTCTAAGTTTAGAAATCAAGATAAAAACGGATCTGCAAATTAAAATGTTCCTACCTGGTACTCTCCCAACAAATTTTTTTTCCCTTACACCTCTAGATAAATAAAATTAAGACAAAATTATTCCTGCTAAATATTAGACTAGTAGAAAACAGCCCCAAATTCAGTGGGATGAAATATGTCAGTAAAATTCACCATGTATATAGTTCATAAGACATTGAAGTCTCAGGGACTAATCTTAAGAGCTGAAGCAAAATCTTTTGAATATATGCAATAGCTGTGGGTGGTGAAATACAGTGGTCTTGAATTATACAAATTTGTCTTGAAAAGCCTGGGGAGTAGTGCAATAATTCAAGGCATCTGTTACTGCTGTTCACCACCAATTAATGACACTTTTTTGTAGCCCTCATCCAAATTTGGATCTGTTTCCTGCTGGCACGCCAACCCCATTTTCTTGCCAACAGTGCAAATACCCTCAACTGCTGTGCTGGGAATGGCAGTGCCATGTGCTCTTCATTTTGTCCTGGGTTGCAATTACTCAAGGGTAATATAAAACCTGGGTAACTCTGACTCCTTGGGGATATACATTATTCATCCTGACTCCTACCTATCATGACTTTTGAGTATCTTTTACTTTTTCATCTCAATATTCTTGTACGATGGAGGGCTGTGAGGTTTTAGGACTAAAACAACTGCTGAAACTACAACGTACTCTGTTTTATCCAGATACTCTCGTTTTACCCAGATAAAACTAGTTTTTTTCCACTTCTTTCAAAAGATAATCAGGATCAGACAACACAGAATTCCTGGATCATTCTTGAATCATTCTATGATGATGTGGATCACTGACAATTCCCACTATAAATCTCACATACATTTCCCCTCCTATACCCTATACCACAAGAAAGCACAGAGTTGAACATATACTGTGAATAAGCCAGTTCTAGTTCTCACATTTCTTCATTATATACCGCTAGCAGTAAGAGCAGAAAAAAAATCTGTTATATGTATGTTCTATCTATGAACACCATGACATAACGATAAAATAACAAAGCAAACAGGTAGGTTAAAATAAGCTCTTCTTTAGTACACTTGAGTTCATTAAAAAACTTATTCTGTTCACTCTAGTGTACAAAAGTCTCCTCTGTGGACATTTAAATTGTTGCATTTCAAAAACAGCATATTCCCTAAATTTGCCAGTTACATAGAAAGGCAATGCAGTTTCCTTTAAAACCCAACACACTTAAATACAATTCATATGATGCCTGTGAAACATCATTACAACTTGCCAGTTCAGAACAAATCCCTCTCTTTGAACACCTTGTTGTGATGAGAGCTGCCTGCCAAGAAAGCTCTCAACATATGGATTGAAGCTCTGAAGAATGTCTTTCTTGACTTAGAGATGTCTTTGACACTACTTTCACAGTAAGACTTGTAAATCCTTCTGTAATTTTGGGGAAGGATAAGAGATGTGTCTGCAAATGCACCTGATCAAAATATAAGCCATTCCAGAGGTATTCCCTAATCACCCTTCCACATTTCCCAAAAGATACAGAAAATGTATTAACTGATGCCTACTTTCTGCCTTAAAGAGTCAGCCGCACTGCCCTAAAGTATGCAACATTAAAAAAGAAGTATCTGCATAAATAGGAGCACATATCAGGCGTTGTACAGATACTTCTGAAAGCAAATTAACAGCTAGGCTTTTGTAATGACAGATTTTCTTTATCTATCATATAGCAGCAAGTCATAGCCCCTTTCTGTCCTGTAGGCTCACAGGCTGTTTTGAATGGGTACTTTAGGATAGAGACTGTGTACAGCCATGGTAAAAAATGTTATCATCAGAATTTTTTATTTTTAATCTTTGAGCACTCTAGCTAAGTCTCTGTGTGGAAGATAAGATTGCAGGAGTGCAGCAATAATTGCTCACGTAACAGAAGTTTTCTCCTGAACTCTTAAGTGACCCAAGGTTGTCTTTGGGCAAACCTTAAATGGCATATCTAAACAATGAGATTCCCCCTTGGGCTTGCAAATTAAGCTGGAAATCTTGAGAATTGTCTATCTCACAATAATTCCAGCACTTCCTGCTCCAAGACTCGTATGCCGCAACAAGGGCCTTCTTTGTAACACAGCCTATTTGTTTCTACATAATTTTATCTTCAAATGGAAAGGCAGTGTACATAAAACTCAAAAACAATCCCAAGCCCTTTGAAAGGGTATGATATTTCCAGAAATCATTTTTAAACAGATGTTTTACAGCAGTAAAGTTGGTGGGCAAACATGACAAAATGTGTTTTCCAAAAATATATTGTTTTGCCAAAACTGAAATATTTTGTTAAATTACATCACTTTTGATAGTATTTGATAGAATCTTGTCTGAAATCCAGAGTACATTGTTTTTTCAAACAGAATTAAAGAGATAACAAAAATTTTTCATTTGATGAAAAAGCATATCTTCTGAGTAAATTCATATTTTTTCACTAACCATTGAAAGATCTTTTTTGTTTTAATTCAGGTGTTGAATGCAGAAAAAAATCAGAAATACAAACATCCGTGGGAGCAGAAACTATTTGTCTTCCAATCCATTCTCTTTTAGTTTGTAAGGGAATAGCCTGAATAAAACATTATACTGTATCGTCTTGAGATTAATTTTTTACCACTTTCTCATGCGTAAGATAATCATTAGCACACAAAAAAACCTTTTTCTTGGTATTTCCAAGTTCAATTTTGGGTTTGCTGCTTGTTTTTCTTGTAAAACTGAAATATTTTGATAGAACCACTTAAGTTGTATAAAATACTTAAGGATACAATGTTATAAAGACTCCAGATTAAGATGCAATATTGTACCCAGCAAGTAATGCCATTAATTCATTGTGAGTATGCAAAAATACTTCAGTTTAATAATGTGTTTAAACCTTTCCTGGTTTTTGTATGAGAGTCCTGTGATACCAAGGAAGGAATCTTCCTGTACAAAAACATAAACATCAATTTAATGTAAATATTGTATGTCTGGCACAAATGCAATGAAAGATTGCCAAGAGATTCTATGTTCTCATCTTCCAGAATGTAAAGCCCATATGGAGAAGACATTTTTCTGACAGCCTCAAAAATGAACTCTATTCACTTGGGTTCTGTCAACTAGCAAAGACTACATTCCATAGTCTCTTGTATAGGTTATTCACAAGTGAAATGCAAAGAAGGGTCCCAGAGGTAAAGAGTTTGTATTTGTAAGGCTCATCTGACCCTTAAGGTGACCCTTAAAACATTGATGAATGCAAGATAGTTTTTATTTTGAGTTTTCTAATACCTGCTCGGTATTAGCAAGTATTAGGCTTTTCAGATAACCTCACAATACTCAATCTTTCCACCAACTGTAAGTCATATAGACAAGGCCTTATACAGAGAGAAAAGGAGTAAAAGGAGACCCATGTACATTTCATTAGGATTGTACTATTTGTTGCTGAAAGATAAAAAAGCTCTAATTTTAAACAAATATTGAAATCTGCATGGTGGTTCACTCATTCCTAATTCAGATGGAAAATAATGGTATTTCTTCCAAATGAATTAAAAACTGATGAAGGGACTAACAACAATTACACTAATAGCAAAAAAAAATGATCATCTAAAAATTAATTGAATAAAAGTATTTCTCTAAACAGAATATTTTTCTTGACATTTAGCCTATAGAAGAAATTCTTAGTTAAGATACCAGTTATCGGTCTTAGTGGCTCTAAAATAGGTTGCATTACTTTTAAAAAAGTTATATTTACCACTCATTTGTGATAAAGTGACGTTTGCTTTCTATCAGAAATTGTGCATTAGAAGTTCTATATTATTTTGTCTCTAATTAATATTTACTCTTTTCACTGTTCATCTGTACATGAATGACTTTTAATCAATTAAAAATGTTAAATAAATATCACTGTATAATTCTCACCAAAATAAAACTTTTTAAAGCTTTGAACTTTAATCACATACACTTTTTGTTGTGGAGAGGTGTGCAGTCAAAATCTAGGTAATGTTATGTGTGTCACCAATGTAACTGCCACATAGTACTCAGTTATACTTTAACATAAATGATTAGATTCTTGAACTATGTTAAAAAAACAAAAAACAACTAAATTCTGAAAATAAGCAGGAAAATATTCCAATTTGTCTTTTTAAAGATAAAATTTCTACTTCATAGCAATTTTTCCGTCTTATTTTCCGTTCTACATACTATTCCAGCTCACTGAAAGATAATTGCATGAAGAACAAGATGATAAACACAAATAAGCCACAGTCTACTAGATGGATTTTTCTTACCTCAGACTTTTGCTCATCTTCTCTAAAAGACACTACCATTCTCTCAGCCAAAATTGTCTCTAGTAAAGCAGGCACTTAAGGTCAAAATCCAAAAGACCTTGACATTTGAGACCACTTAATACATTGTAGAGGCAATGCTCAAAGTCCAAAATGAATGAGAGCAAGAGATGCTACTTTAAAAGAACTGTTATTTTCAAGAACTTGACATCTGTGCAGGTATGATTTACTCCTGTCACAGACATTCTGCTTCTCATCAAAGAACATAAAGGGTGATGAATTTCTTAAAGTTACACCATAAACAAATAAAGATAGGTATAATTATCTGGATTTGCCTTAAGAATTAAAGCAATATTTGATATTGTAAGGTTATAGCATCCACAGACAATGTGTATCATTTTTGCTTTTGAAAGAGCCCTAGTATATCAAATTCAGAGAGTGTTATGAAGCTGACAGTGCATTTTTATCCCAAGAGAAAAGTAAGATATGTAGGAAAAAAGAGAATGTTCCACCTTTAATCACATATCAGTATTTTCTCTGTGGATGTTGCTGATTCAAAGGACTGAAAATTGAAAAAAATTAATTCTGTTTTCTCTAGTGTATCTTCTTTTTAGGTAGTAGTACTAATTAATACAGGAAGAACTGTAGTAGTTTTTGTAACTGTTGGCTCCTTATGTTTTCCTTCGAGCAGGTAACATTATTATAAATAACATAATGATTGATTAGCATGCCTTTCAAAATAGCTTATTCAGATAGGAAAGTGAGAAAATTTAGCATCAAATACAGACAGAAATATTCAGATAAAGGATATTTATCCTACCTGAGATTGACAATGCTTTGAACTGTCTTTCATGCCAATCCTCAGATCCTATGTTGAGAAGTAAGTACTAGAAAATATATCAATCTGGAAAAAAAAGTCAAACAAATAAAGATCACAACTCGAATTTCCCCATACCAGGGAAATGATAGGCCCAGTTAATGTATAGGCCCAATGCACAGGCTTTGTTCCAGACTCAGTGTGATTTCTGGGGATTAATACATATTTTGAAAATTGAATTTAAATGCTCTCCTAGATTATGTCTGTTATATTCTGCATTTCCTAGGGTTGGAGCTCAGAGGAGGCAAATCAAGTCCCACAAGACATGTGAAAAATTTTAGCAATAGTCAAATGAGAAAAGCAGAGGACATGTAAGCTGGGCAGGTTATATTTCTATATTATTTAATTATTAATGAATTTTCAGTACAGTGATATGTTATAGCTAATGTCAGTAACATCTAATTTTGTTTTAGAAGAGGAAAGACAAACAGCAGGGGAGACAGGGTCAGTGTGTTTAAATACTTGTCTAATTGTCTACTTTTAATACTCCACTATATCTTGACTCTAGCAACAGTTTTCAAATATTAAAATATTTGTGTATGTGTGTGTTATATGAATTAACAGGATTTTTTTAAAAAAAATTGCAAGTAGCTCAATTTTCTGGATCATTGCTTTCCGTTTACAATCACAAGTAATCGTAGTTGATAATTCCCTGTAATATTTATTCTGGATCCATCTTTAAAGCAGTTGTATTTCTTGCCTACATTGTTCCTGAAGAAGAGTTGTTACACAGTCTTGTTGTTCTGATGCTTAAGGACATTTTTCTTATCTCCTTCCTATATTTATCCATGTGCTAATTTTCACTTGTTCCTGCTTAATCCTTTAGTTGAATAGCACGTTAGATTTGTGGATATATCTTCCTTCTCAATCTATTATTTCATATCACAGTGCAATTTTCTTCTTACATTCTTCTTCATACCAGTAATGCCAGTTCTGTGACATGAATAATTTTCACTACAAAACTTCTACCCACTGTGTTCAGGTCAATAAATGAAATATTTAAAATGATTAATCTCAAGTTAGTCCTTCAAGAGCTCAACCAACGTCCCTGTTCAGCACAATACTCTGAAGTCTGCTTTTTGGCAAGACAGAACACAAGGTATTAATCTTATACTATTTCTCACTTTCCTTGGATTTATTAATGACTTTAGACTATAACTTAAGGTCTCTTTTCTGCAGTTTTACCTAAGAAATACTGATTAAATTAGAAGATATGATCACTACTGTAAAATACTTTCCCTTCAAATCACTTTTCCCAAAGCAAATAAAAAGAATGAACTAAGAAAAAAGCCTGTTTAGGGTCTATACTCAGCTATGACCAGAAGCAGAAGAGCTAGAAATCTTAAAAGTAATCATCCTCCTGCAAGCCTTTGCAGACCAGCTCTGTAGGCTCCAGAGGATCAGATAAACATCTGAACTTTTAGACACTTGTCCATGGCTTATCCAAATTCCAAGTCTTTTGGGGTCACCCATCATTATGAATTTCCTTATTTTTATGTTTGCCAGACCCTTTTAACCCTAAATTTTCAGAGCTTCATGAATTTAAGTGCTCAACTCCCACAAAATCCAAAGGTTGTGTGATTAAATTCCACTTAACTCTGAAAAGATAGAGTTCACTATTACTTAATGCGTAACCCTGTCTAAAAAATGTCATTAACATATACAATTCACACAACCATGGAAACTCTAGTATCCCCTTAAGGTGAAGCTGCTCTAGTCTTGCTCTGTGTATGTATGTCAATTTTTCCCCCCATTTATGATATCACATTAAAAAAATCCCAAACAAACCAGAAAAGCCCCATAAAACCAACTTTCAGTGTGTTAAAACTCCTGAACTTTATGAAGTACGGGTTCTATGAAATACCAAAATTTGCCAAGTTCTTCTATTTTTGTTAATTTAATGTGTTGTTTAAAAGCATAAATTAAAAAAAAAAAAAACAGTATATGCTTACATGTATTTTTAACTCTTTTATTGTTTTAGTGTCTTAGAGTTCAATAAATGAATTTACCAATTATATCATACTTAGCAGTACTTTTCATGTTTGAAACAAATTTTTGATCACTTTTTATGTAAAGCCATCTTATCTCACAGACTGGGTAAAGGAGGCACCCATTTAAGATGTTTTTGAATCTGGCTGCCTGAAATTAGGAACCTAAAATCCTCATAAAGGGCCTAACTTGCTTCGTTTTCAGTACCCAATTCCTATCATCTTGTTCAACACTAATCACCAAGTAAAAAAAAAATCTTCCCAACACAGTCTATTGTTGATATTTAAACACCGTATCTATCTTGCTGACTGAGAGCTGGGATGATCACTCTGCAGGTCTCTTCTACAGCTATTTCAGAAAAGAGCAAGAGGAATTCAGAGCTGCTCCATTAATATTTTGAACTCCTATTTATCACACTATTCTGAATTGTGGGGCCACATCTATTTCCTTCTTTTATTTCTTTGCCTTTGACCAGAAATACTTCTGGAAGATGGGATGGCATAGAGCAGTTTATGTTTTTCTCAATGATCAACACTGGTATAAATTTCTCATAAAAAAATAAAAGCTTCTTTTAGATACATCTCTTAGAAGGCTCAACTTATTCAGCTCCAGAAGTGTTATCAAGAGTGGTGTTTCTGTCAGAAGGAAAATACTGAGCTCTGATGAATAGAAAATCACAGTGGAAGCCTGCTGTGGCCACAGTCCTGCAGAGACTTGCACTTGTTCTGGGCTTTGTGTGTTAGATTAGTGCCTTCAAAATCAGTGTGATTAATAAATGCAGTGCTTCACGGTGTGTGTGTTTGAACATGAATGTAAGTTATTGCAGGTTAGTCTCAATGAAACAGAAACCTTCTGAAAGTTTCAGGTTTCTCTAGGGAGAACTTCAGAAACTGAAAACAGACTAAACTGAGGAAATAAAATAAATCTGAAGCCCTTTGCCAGTAGCTGTGGGAATGGGAAGGGTGTCAATTTTAAAAGGTAGAATTTAATAAAAAGAACAGGATTAGTTGAAAAAGCTCTTAAAAATACCTTTGCTTTAAAAGAATAATTACAAGTAGTTCTATGAAGCCTGACTTTTGGGTACATGGAGAATTCAACTTACGGAATTAAATCTAAAATTGTGTTGTCTATATCTGTTGAGGTCAGGATGCCAAGATTCCTAAATGACTCCTAAAATTGTCTTTCATCTTTTTTCAAACAACTTTCCTGATCCTTTATTCAGCATATTAAATGGCAAGAAATAAACCACTAAATTCCAAACCTCATCATTTCCCTAAAAACCTGAGAGAAACAAGAAGTCCTAAAATGATACAAAGCCACTTTTATACTTAATGTCTTTAGAGTAGTTAACCACAAAGCTATTTCAGAATAAAGCACATCCTTTCAAGGGAGTGTTATATGTTTGAAAGACACAACATATTTAATTGTCACTCTAGATCTATTCCTACAATAATCTAAGTCTGACTGTGACAATATTTCATTTTTCCTCTATGAGAACAACGTATTACTTTGACATCAAAGCTTAGTTGCACTGAGTGACAAAATGTTACTTTGACATTGAAGGGCAGCATTTTTTTCTAATTTTATGGCAGAACAACATTGGTTAGAATTGCAATGTGGAATTTTGTTCTAATATGACTACTTTTCACTTTACAGTACATTTCTTTGCCAAATTTTATTCCTATTGGCAAATTAAAATGACAAACTAGTGCATAGCCTTTTTTTTTTTTAAACTCCCAAAAGTGCATTAAAAGGCAATATTGACATCCTTAACTCATTACAATAAAACTTTGTGTCATGGCAACAAAAAGCAGTAAATTTGTGTTTGGAATTTGCTACAATCATTTCTGCAATGGTATTTAGTTACATTTTTGTCTCTCGCCTGTTGAATACTCCTTCTTAGTTTGAGCCATCCTACTAGAGTTCATCATAGTCTCTGTGCTGATGTTAGCAAGGAATAAAACTTAGATTGCTTCTAAATGGATGTTTAAATTGGATAATGTGTCAAATCTCTGTCTGTGCAAGACAGCAGAATGATAAAGGAGCATGCTTTAAAGTGGGAAACCCTCCAGGTTATACGCCTCCTCAAATCTCCCTGAAGGCTGGGAGCACATCATAGACATTCTGTAGTGATAGGTATCAATAGCAATCTCTTTCCAGCAAAAATACAGATGAAATGAATATTCAGAAGGAAAGACACAACATTAAATAGTGCTAATATAGATAAAACGTTTACTGCTTTGTTCAGAATTTAATTTGAAAGGAAGGAAAATAATTTTTTAAGATGCTGATGTAGAAGGATATTGAAATTATGTGATTGATTGATTGATTGATTGACTGATTGCTTTTTTTAATTGTAAAAACTTTCATCAAAGTTCAACATATATGTCTGTGAATGTGCTTAAGATTTTGACCCCACAAAAAGTTTTCTCTTTCTGTTAAAGCGGTGGAATGTTTTCCTCTGAAACAAATAGAAGCCAGTCAGTGCTGGGGTAGTAGAAAGGCAGTATCAAGAAGAAAATTACCTTTGTTGTATGTGTGGTACTTATAGTACCTCTTCAAGTACTGCATTGTTCAGTACAACCACTGCAGTTGTGGTTATACTGAGATCACCAGCATTTCAGAAAAAAAAAAAAAAAAGACAAAAGATTCTTTAGAGATAATGATTAGCTTCAGCATAAAAACCACAAGGTCAGCCCCAAATGTCTTTCCTCATGTCAAGTCACACTTAATCACACCGAGAGGAACCCCATCGGTTTCAGCGAGAGTTTCTGCCGAGGAACTGCTGGGGTTGAAACGCATCGGAATCTGCTCGTAATGTGTGAATGGTCTGTATCACAGAGCTTCCATAATCTCCATATAAACACACTGTAAATAGTTTATACACGCTAAGGTGAAACACCCGTAGTGCACTAAGCTGGTCCAACTTGCAGTACTTGCTCTCTAGTGAAGAGTGGTGGGATTGTCCTGCAGCAAACACTGGGAGTTGAAAGAAAGGTCAAATATAGTTATAAAATAAAGTTCTACCATATGGTAAGTTATCGTTTTCATATGCTGTGAAGCATAGACAGGCCACAGAGTGAGTTTCAGAGTAAAACTGAACCTTCTAAATCTAAGCTGAGCCCAAATCATGATAATCCTTAAAAGCTAAATGAAGTACAATCAAAATAATTTTTTTCTCTTTTCAGGTATCTGGCTCATCTTTTTCAGACAGGAAATATAACAAACTGAGTAAAGATTTTTATCATATCATTGGTTCAAATAAAATTTCGTAAGATGTCTAGTCTCATATATATATTTATATACACTGAATTGGCAATAGGCAAGATACTCAAAACAATAATTTCTCCTTCTCTATATGAAGCTTAGCATCATGGCCTATGTAAACCTTTATAACTCCTTTGCAAGTGACATTTCTAATATATATAACAGATCAACAGAATGGTTGGAGTGGGAAAGAAACTGGAGGTCATCTGGTGCAAGACCCCTTGGTGCCAAGCCTGTACACCTAGATATAGTTGCTTGGGATCATATCCAGAAAACTTTGGAATATTTCCAGAGGAGGAGGGAGACTCCAGTGGTCTCTGGGTAGTCTTTGTCAGTGCTCAGTCACCTTCACAGTGGGAAGTGTTTTCTGATTTTCATAGGGAACCTCTTCTGCCTCAGTGTGTTCCTCTGGTCTTGTAACTGTGCACCTCTGAAAAGAGCCTGGTTCCATCCTCTTTACACCCTCCCTCGGGTTTGCACACATTTATGAGATCTTTCCTCGACTTTCTCTTCTCCAGACATAATAGTCCCAGCATTTCTCTGCCTTTCTTCATAGAAGTTTCAGGCCCTTATCATGTTTTTGGCATTTCACTGGGCTCTCTCCAGTAGCTGCATGTCTCTCCAGGACTGGGGACTGCAGAATCAGACACAGTGCTCCAGATGTGACCTCAGTGGTGCTGAAGGAAAGGTTAACCTTGCTCAGCCTGTTAGAAATATCTCTCTTTATGCAGGTCAAAATACCCTTAACTTTCACTGTAATGTTCAATGTTTGTCCACCACATCCCTCAGGTCCTCTTCGAACCAGGTGATTTACAGCCAGTTGGCCCTCAAAGATATAGTTACTAAAAATTGTTTTCCTCTCCTACTTGAAGAATTCAGAAATGCAAAAAGGTCAGTTGTTGCCACATAAAAAATTGTAGTCTTTCCTTTTAGAAAATCTGAAAGGAACAAGTGTATGGGACTCCAGCTTTACACAACAATAATTTGGAACTAATGGACAAATGAGAGCCATTGGAAGAATATGCCTAATTAACTACTGCTCAATGTACCAGTACATTTGATGATATCTCAAGAAGTTATTTTAGCAATTCACCTTAAAACTCTCAGGGCAGCTTAATAATGGCGGGCAGAAGTCATTAATGTTTGTGTATTTGGCTAAAATGAAATCATATTTTTCATAAATCCACAAAGATTTTGCAGAGCACCCAGATAGAGATGACTCAGATCTTTGGTAGTGAAAGCAGCAAGGGCCAGCCATCCAGGAAGACTGCAGGGCAATAGCTGGGAATTAAAGAATATGGAAAATCTTGTTCCTCACAAGAGCTCCTTTGTGCAGTTCAGCTTAGTCCACTTTGGGAAAGAGCCTGTTTAGGTTTGTCCTCATGGAGACTTCACATTGTTTTGCAACAGCTTTCCTTGGCAACAGCTCAGATTGATTCAGCCAGCCTTTATTGATATGACAGACAATGCAAGCACTGTCAAAAGAAAGAGAGAAAGGGATCCTGGTTGGGACCTGTCTGAAATAGCAACAGTCCATTGCCTTTCAAAGAGTTTTCTTTTACCCACTTCAGTGGCCATAAGCTTACCACAAAAGAAATCCTTTTTCTCTCAGAAAGGTCAAAACAGATGTGCAGCAAATGAAGACAAAATGAGGACAGACCTGACTCTAGTGTCCTCACACAGCTGAATTGAAAAGGACTTGTGTAGTTTTTCAATCTACCTCCTCCCTTCATTTCTCTTTGGGATTAGAAGCTGAAGAGCCAGAGAAACAAAGACTCACTGTTTTAATTAATAGTCCCAGGAGAATACCTGCAGTTGCAAAATTACCACTGTGATTCGTCCAAACGAAGGAGGCCGAACAAGCTTCCAACAAACAGCCAAAAATTTGGCACTTTACATTGTTCGGGAAAATAATTTAGATAAAGTCCCTCCTATCTCAAATCCATGATGAAATTTTAAATTCATAATGGAAATGCAGTAGAAGTATTACCTAAAGGATATATTAGTGTTTTTCCCAGTGTTAGTCTATCCAGGGATCATTGCTGTGTTATTACAAATCGTCTGTGCTGATATGAATACTGTTCCATTGCTACTAAAATGCTTATAGTTTAGCAGATAATTTCCCTGTAAAAACCTTGATTTTAGTACTGAAATTGTCTCAGAACACTTGTGTTAAATTGAAAACTAGCAGGTGAAGACAAAGTCGAAATAAATTAACAAATAAAGACAAAACAATAAAAAATATGCTAACTTTCACTGACAAATGAAGACAGATCCTTCTTTCTGGTACTTTACATAGAATTTCATTTCTACTCTGCTTTCTACAGTGCAGAACTACAAGGAAATATAGAAACTGAAAGAGATTTTTCATACTATGGAGGCAAAACATTAGTACTAAATGTGATATTGTACATGGCGGAAGAGCATTAGTTCTAGGAGCTGAGATTTAGCTTCATAATTTTAGCATTTTCATATTTTAGTATTTCCCCCTCTTCCTGGTCACTTATAGGTATGAAAACATTTACCTAATGCAAATATTCTCTAATTGAGCCCTTGCTGCATGAATGAGTGTGGTTTTCCTTTGGGAGCTCATTATACGGCCTTGTTCCCTTGCCCAAATATCCTGCAGCTTTCATACAGTCTCTCATACTTTACAGTTGAATTATACAAGGAGACTACAAACATCTTCCTGAGCTGTAAATTTTAAATCCTTTTTTTAAAAAGGGTCTTAGTTTTGAAAAAGTAAAACCACTAAAAACTCATTGCAGAGCTGGGTGTGGAGTCAGTGAGAGATTCTGCTGTGAAGAGACACCATCTCTTGCATACTTGTGTCTGCACTGCGTCTGTGGTCCCCACCTGAGTGCAGTGATTTATGAGACCTTGTTTTCTTCCACATTCCCACCCCAGTCATAGGAGGTGCTTTCAGCTGCAAAGCTCGTTTCCTCTGACAATGCAGTATTATTCCTCTGACAGCAATTAATTTCTTCTACAGCAGAGATGCATTAGCTTTTAGCAAATGCAAAATTTACTAAGGTCAGATTCCAGCTACACGATAGTAAACAGACTGATTGTTTCAAAGTAGGAAGAATTAGTTTTATCAAAGTATAGAGAAATTAACTAGGGGTCAAAATCAAAATTATCTTTCTTTATTAGTGTCTTTCAAACATGCCCAAGCACAAACACCTATATGTTCAGAATTTTATCATAAATCAAAATCAATCCCACTAAACAAATGTGCATTATCAAGGAAAAGGAATTGTAAAAAAAAAAAAAAAATCTTACTGTGAAATGAAAAATCTCTTTTTAAAATTATAAATTAAAATACAACATTGCAACACTGAATTTAAGATAAGAAATTTTATAAAGAAACACTGAGATTTCTGCCAAAGGCAATAGGCCAGCTTGAAGTTCTCAGTATTTCATGTCTTCCTATATAGGCAGTAAACATTCGTTTTCGGCAGAACATTGCATCTTCTTTAAACTTTGATTCAGAAATACTAAAAAGAGTCCTTATACCATGCAGAAGATTCTAAAAGGACAAGATTAATGTAGAATATGTCATCAGTTTTATGCAACTGGACATACCTTTAGGATGTTTGGGACATAACAGCCTATAAGAATTATGGATGATGAAAAATATTTATAAAATCTTTACAGTAAGTGAATTCAGCAAACATGAGGTCAGAAGATTACTAGATGATCTTTAAGGTCCCTATCAACCCAAACCATTCTATGATCACACACTCAATTAAACAGCTTTTTTACAACTTCTAAATGACTTCTATGTTAGACAAAGCTGCATATCTTCTCAAAAAAACTGAAAGTGTTGTAGGCTTGTCCTTTATATAGAATTATGAAAATTAATCTTTTAAAGAGTTTTGGATAAAGTTATAACATAATATAATTTTCATTCTAAGTAAGGTTGAAAATCAAATATTCAAAAATTCAATTGAAGAAATGATGAAAAATATGAACTCAAAAAGACAATACCTATTTGAAATACCAGTGAAAGAAAAATTCATTTTCATTGAAGCAACAAAAATCAGTAGGCAAGCAGCTAAATTCTTCCACTTAAACATTTAAATAAGATAGACATTAACAAGACCCCAGACAACACTTTCCTGCATTAGAGAGGCATCTGCAGAAATGTACAGGTTCTTGATTTTTTAAAATTTCAATTCATGCTTTTCAGCATGTTCTGACATATAAATAGTGTCAATAGCACTTTTTATTACATAATATCATTTTAAATTATAAAGTAAAAAGAGAAGGTGTTAAAAAGTATCTGTTTACACTGTTACCTGGAAAAACTCACAAAATACCATTCTCTGTAAGTGTTTGCATGACCTGATCCTGAAAACCTCCAATACAATATTCCACAATATTTCATTTGAAATTTCCTTTACTAGACTAAAATATCTATTTCTATTTGTCCAGTTCCTGTGATCAAGGAGAATAAATTGATCACTTTTCTTTTTACAGCTTTTGTCTACTGGAAGTTGCTTATGTCCCCTCCCTAAATGCTTAGTTTCCTGGATTAAAAAACCTCAACTCTTTTGACCTTTTCTATCAGTTAATTGTTTCAAAACCTCTTTTCATGCTTGTTTTTCCCCTTTCAATTTCTTCATGTTGATCTATATATTCCTAGTAGTATGGCAAGCAGCTGGGCACAGCCATCCAGATGAACCCTTACATTTCCCCAAAAAAAGCTAGTTGCTTCCTGGATAAAGACACAGCACTCATCCTGGAATGAGATTTATTCAGTTCTCTTTGTAGCCTCCCAATCTTATGTTCTGTTTAGTTTGTCATCCATTTCAATAGGCCAATTTCTGCCATAAGAAATTACTTCTTACATATCATCTTTACAAACACTGAAGACATGTTTTAGTGTGTTTTACTTTGCTGACTATCTCTTTTACTCTTAAGAACCATTTTGAATGGCCTTCAGGAATTACATTATGTTTAGGTCTTGTCAGTAATTCGACTTTAGTGTTATCCTTCCATAAAAAAGATTAATTGTCCTATGAAAAGCCATTAGTGTCTCCTACAATAAATAATGCCTTTTATTTCTGCCCATGGGAGTTTAAAACAGCTATGGTCTCTTTCTTCTTCAAAATAATAATTGACGACCTTGTTGAGGTAATAAAGACAACAACTCCCAACTACCTTACCTACAGTATTAGTTCAAATGACTTCAAAAAAGTTAATGGCCAGAGCAACTCAAATGGAATTTGACCCTGATGACATACTGGTCATTTTTATAACCATTAGGTAGAAATATGGTTTTGTGTGAATATTAAATTTTGTCAGCTCACTTACAATGAAATTACAGCAAAATCTCAGGACACTCTGTTGTGCATACTACCTTCATCTGGTATATTCTAGGATAAAGGCTCTTTTTCTGTGGTAACAAGATGAATTCTGAACTCCTTACATGTAAACAATAAGTGATGCCTCTTATATCTCTTCAAAAGAATATTTCATGGTTATAGGTGGCTTTTTTTCAGTTTTCCTTTTTTTTCTTTCTGATTCTGGAGAAAACACCATCTACCCCCAAAAAATTCCAGAAGAGATTTTTTTTTCCTGACCAAGAAAGGTTAGGAACTTCTCAACACTACATTTCTAGGATAGCTATCCTGGGATACCCGTCTTATTTAGCTGGCTTCTTTAAGGGAGGTAATCTCACAGGGCTTAGAGGGAGGAGGGCACTAACAAATTATTACCACTGAATGTTTTGTTTGTCTGGCCTCCTAATCAAATTCCATTAATTGCATTGCACAGTCTCATTGTGCCTTAAATGCTACACATCTGGAATGGAGCATAAACGATTTATTGGATTGATGTCCCTTATTTCTTCAAAATAAAGTACTGTAGGAAATCTCATTTTTCATTTGAACTGGTCTGATCTCAGAGTATGCAGGGGTGAGGGAATTTTCTGTTACAAAAATGTTATGTGTAGTAATTAAAATGCTCCATTTGTTTCATTGAGTGACTGAAAAGAATATAGCATCTCTTTGATTATTTACAGACCCACCATTTCTAGATCATTTACTTAAGTAAAAAGATTTGGCAGCATGTATCCCCATGAAACCTACATGAGGAGATTTGGATCACAGTTTTATTAAACAGTGAAAATAGTTTAGAGGCATTTTCTTCTTGCCCTCTCAATGGGATCTGCGGATATGGCTAAGGGACCTAGGGAAATTCCTTATCTGATCATAAGATTCGTAATACAAAAGTTCAGGTTTGCTTTTAACACCCAATAACATGAGACAAAGTCAATATTGTTATACAGATATGCTCAGTTATCCAAGTAGAACTATAGTACTTCACTATGCTTGTTTATATTTTGACAATCAAGACCAATTATTGTTCTAGGTGTTGTATGAAGACATCCCACTGTATCTGCCATCTCATTTAGGGAAAGATATAATTGATATGTAAAATACAAAAGAAGTGGTAAAACTCAGAATATTGTACCAAATAAACAAATTAAACTATTGTGTCAAATTTTTCCTCTTTCTTTTAGCTATCAACTGCATGCCAATCATTAAGATGCATCTAACAGATGGATTTGTATTCAAGAAGATTTGATCCATCATCAGTGTCAAAGTAAGTTCTAATCTTTTTTTGCCATCTGTACCAATAATTATGTGCTGGTATTAATTATATGCAAGATGGGTATTTCAAAATTATAACAGATGTATTTCCAATAATGACTATGTCCAATACTTCACATGAATATTAAAAGAAAACATATGAGTAAACAGAAATGAGTCTAGTAGTAGAAACCACATAGCCACTGAAGTAAAATATTTATTACTTACTCTGAAGCTGTTTTTCCAAATCTAATTAATCCTTCAAATTCAAATATCCTATTTTCTTCTCTTATCTTTTTCCTTTCCTTTTCCTGTGAGGATGCTAAGGGCATCCTATGTCAAAAAAGGTGTGCAATGCATTGTGTAGAAAAATATTACCTTTCATGAATTTTAGATTCCTCAGACTTCAGTTTCTTTACATGTTTCACCTTTTTAAGATCTAGGAGAACAGAAGCTGCAAACACTTGGTTTCTGTTTAATTCTTTATATTCTTTTATCTAGTGCCATAATAGGTTGTCTTCTATGATAAGCAAAAAAGCCTTTGAATTTCTCTTGATATAAGCTGCTTTTATAGCTATGTGTTTGATAATTTCATCATGCAGCTCTGGTTCTCTTTTTGTACTGCATTATTCTTTTTAGTTTTTAAGATGGGGTGGCCAATCTCCCATAAAATATCCCAGACAAACCTATAAATGAATTCTATAATGGCAATAATAAACATAGCAATGAATTGTGTAATAGCAATAACTGTTTTTTATAAAATTTCCCAGTTTTTACAATCTCTAATGACTTAGGTTATCTTTCATCTAATTCCTGTCTAACTGTATTGAACAAAGGTCCTCACTAACATATTTGCAGCAACATCAGATTCTCTAAACATTCCTGGTGCTGTTCATTTTAGACTCTTCTAAAGTGCTTCAGTTTTTCCCTACAGTATTGTTATGTATTTATCAGCATTGAAATCCAACTGCAATGGCACTGACTTCATTTACTGCAGTACTTTATAAATCTCTGAACTTTTTTACAGTCCTCTGCTTGACTTAACAAAATCCTTCTCATCTAGTTGTATTTCTTTCTACCAAATATTTTCTACTTTATCTCAGTGTCTCTTCACCTTCCTCTTAAAACCAATGACAGTAGTGCAGAAATTAGTGAACTTCTAAAGACTCTAATACTTCCTTCTTTGGAAAGAAAAAGCCTCTTGAAATAAGATTTCATTTGGGAATTATTAGAAAAGAGAAAGTCATAATAAGAAGCCTGGGAAAAAAAATTTCTAAGGTTAAAAATACTGGAGAATGTGTCTAGAAAAGGAAAGCTGTTAACAAGGACAGACAGACTTGACCCGCTTCAAGTCTTCAGTTCCTCACTTTGGCTTTGTCTTCTTTGATAAATAACTCTCGTCCCCAGCTTTAACCTGTTATTTTCTGTCTGGTTATAGAATTTGCCAAGTCAAATCCTGTTCTGTTTGGTAATTGCCTTCAAGATCTTTGAGATCAAAAAGCAGACGTTAAACTTGAAGAGGAAGTCACTTACTATGATGGACTTCTGTACAAAGTTATTTTTTCTTCAGTGACCAGAACCAAAAGGAAGGTAGAAAGGCATATTTCATGTCCACTGGAACCTGCTTATGACAGTCACATTCAGTTTCTAACTATATAGTTAAAATAGTCTTTAAGGGAGTCAGAAAGAACTGCAGACTACCTCAATAAAATTCTCATTAGAGAGAAGGGAATTAATTTTCCCAGCCAGCTGGAGAGGCAAAAAAGACATTTTTAGAAACTGATGTTACCTGCTCATCCAGTGTCAGTGAGGAGTCAAACAGAGCTCCGAGGCTTTGCACTGTTTTTATGATTGGTAGCTGTACTTCAGTAAAAGGTGAAAGCAATTTTTTTGACCAGATATTCAAAGATTTTTCCTTTTCTGGTCAGTATTATTTCACTGTTTCCTAGGTTCAGCTTGACCAGTGGGAAACGACTTCTCGCATTCTGACAGTCCAAAAGCAAGGAAGTCAGAGTCCATCGGCTGACCTCATAAACTCATAATTTCCTTCTCTCTATTGATTGCTAGTACAGGCAGTCAGGAATGTCAGTCATTATGCACTTCTCAGTTATGGGCATCAATATAAATTGCCAGCTGGTGCCCAGTCTTCTTCACGGAGCCTTTGACACATGCCACTATCAGAAGCAATGGCTTAGATGTTGCAAGTGGGGGACATAGAGATTTGAACCTGCTAGCTGTTAAAATAGGAAGGTGAGATGGGTAGAATTAAGAACCACTCTCTGATCTAGTGCTGTCAGTTCAGGGCTGGGATCTTTTCTTTGGGCAAGAAGAAACATCTTTTACATGAAAAACAGAAAGAAACAGAAAGGAGAAATTCACAATATTTTTACAACTCCAACCTTCAAAGAAGATAGCCATAGTAAAAAATCAAATCAGTATAATGAAAACTCTACCTGATACAACTCTCTTATTGGTAGCCTCTCTTTTTTAGGAAAATATGCCAAAATATCTCCAAATATGTAAAATAATTCCATTCCAGTCTTTGGAAGATGTCAACTCCATTAGGCTTCTCTTGAATGGTTGGTTAAACAGAACAGAGACCATTTATGTAACATTAATGGTAAATATATCTGCTACAATTCCAGATTACATGCAAGTAAATAGAATGAAAAATAACCTACCTTTCTATATGGTCTTCATCAGAGTAATACAGTACACTGCCCAACACAAGCAAAAATTGTTTTCTGATCAGCTAAATAGAAGAGATAATCTTGTAAAATGTTCTGACAGAAGAAAAGCTGAGGATTGTACAGACCCTTGAGGCAAGAAGTTGTGAAGACCAAATGGAAAATGATCTGTCAGGCAATCTATGTATAGTTACAGAAGGAATTTCACTTCAGTCACATCTGCTGACCAAAATATGTCATGAAGGGACCTGAGATCTGTTAGGCTACACTTACATAGTTAAATACCTCCAGTCCATGAATTTGTTTTCAGATTTGAGGCCAAGTAGCACAGACCTCCCACATTCACGTCTCCTAGCACTTGGCCCTATGTCTATTCTTAATCCTGTGCTGTTTCTGAGTACCAAATGATGTTATGTTTTATGTGTTGGGTTTTTTTATTCAAAAAATGCAGTGTTGAAGCCCACTATAGTGTTTTTTTTTTTTTCACAGCACAATATCAGAAGTGCGTGTTACATGGCAAGGGGTAAGATGGGAAGGTATATAAATGCATTTGAGATCGAAAAGCTTTTGGAATAAATAAGGAAATATGGGTAAAAGTTCAATATCTCTTGAAGTCTTGAAAATGCTGCCTGTTGGGGGTGGTCCTGGGTTCATCCACAAATCATGCCAAGACTAGACACCATTAGTGACTAGGCAACATGCATGACAACAAGGAGTACAGATAGATGACAGTTTATTTGTCTGTCTCACTCTTTTCTATTTAGCAACATAAATACAGGTTTTGTAAGGAATGTAGGACTTGGGAGGAATGCAGACACTCTGTCTGGGCATGTAGGAATGAGATGAGCCAAAGCCCAAATGTAATTGAATTTGGCTAGGATTGTCAAAGGCAGCCAAAAGGGCTTCTAAAAGTATGTAGGTGACAAAAGGAAGACCAGGAAAAATGTGGGTATTGCTGACAAAAAGGCCAAGGTAATGAACGCTTTCTTCACTTCAATCTTTGCTAGTAAGACCAGGCTTTAGGAATCCCAGGTCCGAGAAACATAGAGGAAATCCTGAAGAAGGAATATGTACCCATTGTAGAAGAGGATCAGTATAGGGAATACTTGAGCAAATGGACTCTGATGGAATACTCTCAGGTATTGAAGGAGATGGCACGTGTCATTGCAAGGCCACTCTCAATAATCTTCAAACAATTGTGATTACAAGTGCCTAAGGACTGGCAGAAAACAAGTATCACTTATATCATCAAGAAGGCCAAGAAAGAGGATCCAGGATACAACAGGATCATAAAGAAGAATGGGCAGGAAGGGGAGAGGGCAAGTTGGACTGAAAACCAGCCAGGCTCAGATGATGAGGATCAGTGGCACAGTCTAGTTTTACACTAGTAATTCCACCCCAGGGGTGAATACTGGGTCCAGTCCTGTCTAACACCTTCATTAATGAACAGCATTCTGAGGCAGAGTGCATCCTCAGCAAGTTTGCTGATGACACAAATTAGCAGGCGTGTCTGATATGCCAGAGGGTCCTGCTGCTGTCCAGAGTGAGCTCAGCTGGATGGAGACATGGGCTGACAAGAATCTCATGAAGTCCAAAAAGGGCCACAGAGGTGATTAAGAGCCAGAAACTTCTGTAAGACAAGGCTGAGAGAGCAGGACTGTTTGGCCTGGAGAAGACTCAAGGGGATTCTCATCCTTATGTCTGAAGGGAGAGTACAGAGGACAGAGCCAGGCTCCTTCTGTCAGTGCCTGTGACAGGACTAGAGGCAGTGAGCACACATTGAAGCACAAAAGGTTCCCTCTGAACACAGGAAATATTTTTTACTGTGACAGTGACTAAGCACTGGCACAGGCCACTCAGAGGTCTATGGAGTATCCCTCCTTGGGGATACTTAAAAGATGTCTGGGCTTTATCCTGGGCCACTCTGTCTAAGTTTACCTGCTTGAGCAGGTGTGTTGGACCAGATAACCTCCAGAGTTCTCTTCCTCAATCTCAACTGTTCTGTGAGTCTTTGACAGTAGATCAGATCCCCCGTTTGTAGTCCAAGACAGCTACCTCAATGTCAGCCTTGAAAACAAGATGAATTATAAAAGATCACATAGTAATGGTTGAGTTCATTCATAGAAAAAAACCCTCAACTTAATTAATAAGTTTAGCTTTGTTTAGTTTTTTTAGCACATTGCAGAATACTAAATGTAAGTAGAGCATAGGGTAGTAGCTCAACGTTGGCATGAAAATTGTTAATCATAGCAGTAAGTTTCCTGAAATAAACCAGCAGTGCCTGTTAGCTCTTCTGACTGAAAAGAGGCAGACCTTCAAATACAGGAGGTTTAAAAAACTATTTAGCTAGGGCACAGGATGTCGCAATGTTTTGGTCCACTGCCCAGTACAAGGTAGTCCCCAGACAAGTTGAGATCAGCTTCACAGTACGAGTGTAGCACGCTATAAATAATATGTACAGAGGTTTTGTCTATTCCTACACATATGTATGACATTTTAAAGAGCATCTTTATTTATAAGGACCTAACTTAACTCATTCACTAAGTTTTAATGAAATCATATTACTATCCTCTTGTCATAGCTGAGTTCTGTTGCATTATGTACAACTGCCTGGAGAATTCGCTGACTGCTGGGGAGAAAATATGTTATATATTTCCCTGAAGTGTCACAACAATAAAGAGCAGATATTCTTTTGTGATTCCATTGCTCTTTCAACCCCTCACTAAAGGTAATTTAGGAGTAAAACTTCTTTTTATAGGCAATCATTCTTTCCAAATAAGTCACTCTATCCTCCTCCTCCAGATTTTCAGAGGCTGCCATTTATTCTCTCCTAAATATGTCACGTTTTGGGACACTGTCATCCTGGTCACAGCTTAAAAAACTTTCTTGCTTTGAAGAATCAGGGCATGAAGAAATCAGCAATGTGAGGTTTTTGGTCAATTTATTTATTAATTTTTTGCCATGCTGATAATGAGTAGTTTGTTATTTGCAAATGTATTGATAATACCAGCAGTGCCTTTTGCCTACAAAGACTAGACTTTCGGATACATATTAACACTGTCTTTTCATAAAACACCAATTTTTATAAGAGCTAGAAGCCACAATAGCTACATTTAGGAATGGTTAATACTAAGTCCTAACAATAAAAGAATTGAAACTGGAGTTTTGGTTAGTATTTATGTGACAGTTGATTTGTCAGTCGACATCAAGAACCAAAAGTGATCTCAAGATTTATGATAGTGTACTCCTGACCTAAAGAATTGAAAGTCAGAGCTGTAATTGACCTGCATCTGGAAGGAAACAGTTGAACTCACTGCAGTTTGAGAGCAAGGTATTGAAGCTTGTCATTAAATTTCTGTTGAAATGTAGATATTTTACACTGCATATCAGAAATCTTTTCTTAGTGGGCACCACAGAGCTATTATGATTTCTGCAAGCTAAAAATTTAGACTAAGCCACAGAGCAAATATTCCAATTTTTACAGAAGAATAACAATATGACTTTAGAGAAAATAATTTGGAAATGTGTTTTAAACAGGAATTATTTTCAAAAAATTTTAGAATCACTCTTGCTGTGATGTGGGGTAGTCAATGGTGTGGACTTCAGTCTTAGTGATGGTCCACACTAATGAGCTGCAAACAGAGAGGCACATTAAATCATAGCATGAGCACATAGAACTTACAGGTGATCTTTACACTACAGTGAATAGAGAAACAAGTTTGCTGTGTGTTACACAGAGATTAGACAGCTACATCCCTGTGAGACCTGATTAGGAACACCATGCTTTCCCATGAAAAAATACTGAATTGTTAGAAGAGTAACATACATTGCGGGAATGCCTCCATTTCATTATCTTCCCCTTGGAAAGGAGAGAAAATCTCTTTTGTGACAGCTTATAGACTTTCTCTGCAATTGCCCCAGCTCCTGAAACAGCTGGGCTGCTTGACATTCAGGAATGATAAGCTACCTCCTTGGAAATCTGGGTGCCACAGAAATCCCAGCTCCCCAACATGGCTGGGTTTTCACGGTTCATGGCCCTTAATAAACTTCACACTGCCCCAGGAATGAGTTCCTCTGGGTTTCAATGGTTTCTAAATCCCAGCCCTCATATATTTTATTGTTCACATTTTAAAATGTATCTTGAAAAGTCTGAATGGAAGCTCTGAACAACATTTTAAATGTTCTACTTTAATTTCTACTTTGAAGTATCTTCTCTGTTGTAATAAAGTCTGACATCTTGAATCAATGGGCAAAACTGCTCCATTTTAATATCAAATAAGAGAAGAAGTGCTTGGAACAAGAAAGTAAGGTGGTCATTCACTACAGGTTACAGCAACAGCTGTTTCATTAATGCAGAAAAATGCAACCAAGCTGCCATAATAAAAACAGATGTCTCTGTAAAGTGTGATGAGGACTTATCTAATTTTCTAGTTCAAAGTTTTAAATCTTTCTATGAAACCTCTAAAGAAAAGATACTCTGAAGAGAAAAATAACATAAACTTTATGTCAGAGTTATTTTCTTACAATAGGATTCAAAAAAAATGAAAATATGAGAGTAATTAAGTAAATGAATTTGAAATAAAGTCTAATATAAAATCACAAATTGAGTATATAAGAATAATAAAATAATAATAAAACCAGTTCTTAGCTATTAAACTATTTCTTAATTATAAAAATTTGCATTTTTACAGGGATTCCAAATAAAATTTACAAATTTTTGAAATAAATATTTTAGTTAGTCTGAAATTTAATTCGTAAAGAAATCATTTTACAACAGAGGTCTTTGTAATTTTTAGATTTCCTTTCAAATTCAAATAGAAGCAAATGTCAAACCCCCACAGCAATGGATTTTTCTACCTTGGCCCATTTCTGTTTTCAAGCACCAAAAGATTTTTTTAACTGCACCGTGAGAACGTATTTTCCTTGGCAGTCTCAAAACCAAGGAGATAGTCTTTGCAGATACCAATTGAGATGCCTTCTATTTCAGTCTACAGTGTATTTCAAACATATATCTGCTACCAAGATGCCAGTTCAGGATGTATCATTCCTTTGGGATTTATTGTTACTGTTTGCAAAGTACCTTTAGACAGAAGCACATAAGAAGCAGATGAATAAGAGAGAAATGAACCAACTCTGAAACACTAGGTAGATTAGTGAATCATCAAGAACTAACTGTAAAATAACAATAATGTTTTATAAACTGAAGGTCTTTGCAGGGACATTATGCATGTTAATTAAAAACTTATCATGTATTTAATTAGGAAGTTTTTTTTCAATATGAGCATTAAGCATCTGTCATGAAATTTCTGTACAGATGTACAGGTACAACTGTAGCCAGAAAGTGTAATCTGCAAAGGTCTGACATCCCATCTGCCCTCAGAAATGTTCCCTACCTACCGTGATTGGAAAAGGGCAAGTCTCTTCCTTCGGCATATGTGAAAATTAATTTTATATATTTAAAACCCAGATAGCTGGAGATGTAGTTATGGGTTTGAAGCACATAATGGTATTTGAGTCCAAGACATTTTATGGCCAGACTGACTTCTTGGGTTACTCAACTTGTTTGTTAAAAAAATAGAAATAAAATAGGGAAAATATTCTGATTGGTGAGTGTTTTATTTTAAGAATTAAAAAAAAAATCTATATTTGATTTTAAACTGTACATTTTTAAAAGAAAATCCTTGCATTATTGGGAAATTACATTTATAGGAATTTGGGGTTTGTTAGTATTTAGACTACTATTCCAATATTTTAATAAAATATATAATGATAGTGTGAAATCTTCAATGGAAATAATTATGAAAGTGATTTTTAAAAAAGTAAATAATCTTTCATTTGAAACACTTAACCAAGTGTTACACATTTTTACATATATTTGGAAAAATACTCTATCCCTTTTCCATCTGCAGACCTTATGAGCTAAAGTTAAAATTTAGTCAAGGTTCTGAGAAGCCTGCTATATATGTTTTTTTCATTTTTTACCTATAACCAAAATGCTGGGATGTATAATTTACCATAGGGTGTGATAATTTTGGAGAAAGGTAATGTCAGAGATGACTGCATGCTTAGTTGTAGCAGAAACACTGAACTCTCCTAGTTTTAAACCTGTGGTCACTGAACTAATGATTATGACTTTGAAAGTAAGGCTGTTGAGCTGCACCACCTCCCAACACCTTTTTTGCCTTTAGGCTAATAAAGTTGGAGTTCTGTTAAGTTACTCTTTTCTTTCTTGTGCTCATAAAGATGCACATTTGTCAATTATTTACCACACCAAAGTCCTGAGAAGAATCATTTAAACCTGGTGTCCTGGTTTGAATGAAGCCTTCCATGCCTCTCTGGTACCATAAACCCTGCTGCAAATTGTGCCAATTCTGAGTGCAGCAATCTAGATACAATATCCTGTTTTCCAGAGCCCCTTACAAAGTTTGGGAAAGAATGATGATTCCTTTACGGGCTAGTGACACTCTCTTTCCCCTGAAGCACTTATTTCCTCCTCAGAAGATTTTTTTTTCATGCTCTAAAGCATGCCTTGACATAATTTCCTGGAAGCCAGCCACATCCAACAGGTTAAAACCTATCAAGATTGTCCAGTCTGCAGGATTTTTTAAAGAACAGGAATGACTAAAGTACAATGTGGGTCTGAATGCAGAGATTGAAACACTAAAGATATCTAAAAATAGTGCTTAAGAGCAGTGCAGAAATGTTTCTCTGCCTCCTTAATCTCCAGAATCACCATGATATAGAAGCTGATTGCATAGATACCATATTCTAGTGATTTGTATGTGCAAAAATTGAACAGATATTTCAGTTCTTTGTGGGAAGAAAATACAGATTTGAGGAATACTTTAAAAAAGCCAGTAAAACTACAGCTACTGGACTGCAGCAAACCCTGATCCACAGGGAGAGAGATCCGTGCAGCCCACACCACAAATCAGGGAGTGCAGAATTATTAAGATATCCTTGTGGCTTCTTTTAGTGTGTTTGTAGAAGCTTTTCGTACCAGGTTTAGGTTATTATTTACAGCAACACAGAGGATCCACTGCCATGATAAATCTAGGCTGTGTGGAGGTGGCATCCTGTAATGTCATCTTTTATGCCTGCTCCTTATTTTCTTACTAGGCAAGAGGCATCACTTGTTGTTTACCATTGCTATCAAAGCTCCCCTTTTTTCCTCCTGTACTTACTGTCCTGCAGGCCTTGTCCCTTCATTTCAGTCCAGCACTGTTTCAATAGAGCAGTGTTCTTGGAAGGTTTTCAGACTGCCATAATTCCTAAGTTACAAAAATATGGTCATACAAATCTTTCTGTCACCAGTGTGGGTTAAAGAGTTTCCACTGCTCTACTAAAAGTGGAAGAGAGAGAAACAAGGTCCCAAATTTGGTGCATGAGTTATGTAGCCTCTGGTCACCCTCATCAAAATATTTGGCCATCTCAGTATTAATTTTATCTAAACATCAATCTAATTAGAAAATCATACACTCTTGAGACCTCTCAAGACGTAATTTTCATTTGCTGTTGTTCATAACTTGATTTGATGGAAATAAATGAGCCAGATTTTCACTAAACCATCTCTGAGATAATAATGATGGGATGCCATGACACATAGCCATTTGATGAATATATTTCCAAAATTTAGAGCTATGTAATGAGAAAGAAACACTTGACATAAAAAAAAAAAAAAATCTTCTTTTAAAGAGGTCCTGGGAAACACTCTGGACACAGACAGATTCACACATGGAGTGTCACAGTCTATCATATATTTATTTCACTGAGACAGTTAAAGTTTGGAAATAAAATGCAACCACCATTTGAAACAGTATTTGCTAAATTCCAGTAATCTTATTGCTCTCTATCTGAAAACAGGTTGATCAGTCCATACATTTCACCCAACCATTGCCTACCTCTACTGTAGGAGAGAAGCAGTAGATGAAAGAAATAAACACTGCTAATCGCAGGTTTAACTTTTGCCGTGTATCTTCCTCACTTCATGTCAGTCTCCAAGTCCCATTCATTCATACCTCCAAGTGTATATGTACAAACACAAGTTGCAAGTTTGTAACATGCATCTCATGAAAGAAAAGGAACCCATATTTTTGTTCTTGTTCAAATATTGCAAACATATTAAAACACATATATCATTGCATTTTATTACATAAGAAGCACCTCAGCATTTAGCACTTAAATCTTTATCTCCATCTTTAAACATTTCTAAAGAAAAAGTTCTTTATGTATCTCATATGTTTATCAGATAACTAAAAATCTGTAAAGAGCACCATTGAATCCTTCAAAAGCTGCACCTTAATATATAATTCATCTGTATTTGTAAAGTAAAATAAAATCAATCAGCCTCTATTTCAGAGGATACTTCTGCATATATTTTCATATGGTCTTTAATAAGAACTAAAACCTATTTCTTATCCTACTGAGTACTGTTGAGGCAGCTGCAGATAGACAGTGAAAGGCTGTTTGTAGAAATAGCAGATTATTTTTCTTTCTCTGGATAAGTTAGCATTTTAATTCTTTTACTCCTCCAAGTTATTTTTGGCTGAGCTGACAGAATTGGCCATTGTGACAAAGTCTGATCCCACAGCCCTCTATTGTTGTAAATGATAGCCCCAGCTTTCATTTTCTGTGCAAGGAAGACAAACAAAAATTTCTCATAGAATGCCTCATCCCCACTTAGTTATGCCCGTTGTTATCCAGATGTTGAATTTTCTATGCACCTCAAAGCCATTCTTTGCATCTTTAATAACTAGGAAATTTTAATCACCATAAAATAATGAATGCAGGGCACTGATTTCTCATCATCCACTGATTAATCACAAGCATATGTCTTTGCAGCTCATAGCTGTACTTCTGGGGTCTAGGGAGAAGCATACCTCTAAACTCATTGAAAATGAGAAAAAAGCCATTGAAGGGGACATACCATAATCACAGTAAATCAAAATAGATTATGTGCAGTTTGCTACCAGAACATTAGTCATCAGAAGTAAATTGCTGTGTTTTGGGTGACAGACAGAGTCTGTAATTTTTTGGACCAATTGTGAAGTTCACAGCAACATTCCTTGTGTCTGACAAAACCTGCTCAGACCAGCCCTCCAGAGATGCTCAGGGAGAGGCACACAGCCATGTCCACCTCCGCCAGCTCCAGCACTAACAACATTACAAAGCGCTTCTCTGGGAGAACATTTGTGACTTCATGTATGAAAACTCATGTGTGGTGATGAACTGGAAATGTCTAAATCAGGGCTTCTAAACCAGGGAAATTGGTGTGCTGCTTCCAGACAAGCATAGTTAGTGATGATGGATATCTTTAACACTGCCAAGATCCTGCTGGGACAGGTTCTCAAATGTAGAGAGGGAAGATAGATTGTGTTTTCTTCTACTGAAATTGAGTCTCTCACCTACAATGCCACAAATCTCAGCTCTCTGGCATTTCAAACTGTAACAAGACTTGATTTTGAGATGGAATATGTTTTGAAAGATTTAAGAAAAATGAAGAGCACCATACAGTCACTCTTCTTAACTTATTACCCCTCTAGTGCTGAGGACCAGAGAAAAAAACCAAAATATTACAGATCTTACAAAAAATCTTGAAGGTGTAAATTCAGTTTCACTAAATCTCTGTGAAGGATATTTTATTTCAAGCTGGTTTTATTTCAGTAATATAAATACATTTCTGTATTTATTTAATATATTGGTGGCTAAATTTGTGTGCAAGGTGAAAGAAATTTACTCTGGGCAAGTGGAGCCTGTAGTTGACAAGAATACTACTGCCATAAGGAATCACTAGATCACACATATAAAATCAGCAGTGTAATCTCTGAGGTATGTTTTGACCTCTCCTGTTACTAGTGTAAAGGTGTTTTTACATTTGAACTTAATAAACGATTGAGTCTTTTTTTTTTTTTTTCCTTCTTTTTCTCTTTAGGAATAAGTGAGTTCTGTGCTGCATGCAACAGGAATGGGGTGCATCACCACCTCTGATGTGATAGGAGTGTTAAACCACAGCATGCTAATGCAACACCAACAGGATAAAAGCAGGAGTGGAAAACAGCAAAGTAGGACAGACCCACAGTAAGAAAATATGTATTTCTGCAGGTGTCTCTAATATTACAAGAACTCTCTTGGAATAGGGAGATAGGTATTCAAGTATTTATCACGTGTGAAATGTAGGTAAAATATTTACTTTATTTTTTTTTTCAGCACTCAACCCAATGCCTTGTTTAAGTGATTTTCATTACCTCAGCTTTAGCAGTATAATATTTGAGTAAAAGATTAGCAGAAGCAAAAACAATAATACAAAAATGATAAAGTTTTCCTTTAGCCAGTAGAATACCAGCAAAAACCAGTGAATTATCTAATTTTTGGAGAAGAGTAATTTAGGAAGTATTTCACTTACATCAAAGTGGATCCCAAAGGCTTGGAATCCTATCATCAGCCAAAGTGCAGAGACCAAAGTGAAACAAAGAAAGATGCTTTACTGTTAAACACTCATTGTGTAATAAACCATGCACAAATCTTACTCTCCCTAGAAAAATATTTGCACTTCAATTACTACTTGAAGTAAGTAAAAGAATTTCATAGTAGTGTCAATACAAAGTGTAGACTTATTGGATGTACCTTCTGTGTTACATTTCAGTGAAGTGTTCAAGCCAAAATACTGTGAACACTGTAGCATGTCAAAACTGCTGCCAGCATAGCCAATAATTCCATCGGTCTTTGCCACTACCATGTGAAAATCTTAGATTTTGGAATACAGGAATCAACTCTTTGGATTAAACTGGCTCTATCTTTTCCATAATCTGCTTTTGACAAAAAGCAGAATCTGATCGTTTCAGTGAATTAGATATGAACCACAATAATATGCAAGCTCTGCCTGTCACAGTGTATCTACTATCTCAGCTAAAAGAAATACATTGCTGCCCTCTAAGGCTTTTATTGATTGAAATAAATTGGTATAATTACTTAAATACAATAATGACCTTTTGACTTTACGCTTGTAATGCTCATATTCACTCTTAAGAGTTGCAAAGTACTCCATAAACACAACAAGAAAGAAAGGAAAAAAGAAACCTTAGTCTAACTCGCAAGTGAAAGGTGCAGGAAAAACATAGGGAGGTTTAGTATCTGACCAAAGGCTCCATATCAACACTCTGACGGTGCCAAGAACAGAACACCAAGCTCCTACTTTTAAATTTTCAGTTTTAACATTTAACTACTTTCTGAGAAGTCTTCCTGTCACATACCTTCAGTTATATCACAACTCTTTTGGGTATAAAGTCAATATGATTCATTACGCTTTAAGCAGTTTGTGGTCTTGCTAATGTTATTATATTCAGGTCACTGAGCAATACCTTCACAGAAAGTGAAACTAACATAACATACTGAATATCTTGTTGAATTGCTGTCAGATATATGTTGGAGGATAAGTTTTCAACCCTTACTCATATGAAACCACATGTTTAGCTGGGTTATACTGGTGGTTTGGATCAAATGGCAGTCTGTTACACACATACAAACACACACACACACACATACACACACACACACAGAGTTTGTTCCACTGCGAATAAGTTATCAAGTGTGCTTTGCTCCACAGAATTAAAAAAATTCCTGGGTGAAGAAATATGTCGCAATAAGGATTCCTTTGCAGAATCAGACATCAGCAAGTTACCAGCCTGACAGTGCACAAGTTTTCATAAAGCCATAGCAGCAGATAATTACAGATTTTTTTTTCTGAGGAATTTAAAGATTTTTAGCAATGACATTCCTGAAATCATGTTTCCATGCACTCAGACCTGAAATAAAAAAGTTGTCAAAATGTTGAAAACCCAGAAATTTTCATTTAAGCTTTTTAAATTAAATGCAGACAATTTTTAATCAAATCATGATTTTCTTGTACATTTACAAAGACTCCCATCAGCTAGGGAGACAGCACATTCTATATGGAACTTTGTATTCTCTCAACAGCAATCTCTTGTGAAATGGTCAAAACCTATCTGTTTACATATGTATCAGCAGGTGGTTTCTTTAAGGGTTTTTTTGCATGCTACAAAAACAGAAACACACATTCTGTGATACAGAGTGTAAAACATCAAATGACACTATTACACATCAGTCTAGAATATGGAATACCCTTATGCTGTCTCAGAAGTGTCCATTTTGCTGCTGCTAAATAGAACGAGGAAAGAATTTAACTTCTTTTTACCTCTACTACTGTTTTCATAGTTTCTCTAGGTTCGGGGATCAGTCATTAGTCCGACCAGCTATCACTAGCTGCATAAAGCAATTTTTTTCTTTGGCTGGTCCAAATAATTGTTATCAAACTAGTTTATTTCTGCTTCTATTCAGCTGCCTCTTAGCCAAATACTGAGGGACCAAAAAGTCTTAATTTTTCTGCACACAGAGTTATTATACTACAACCAGCTTGTTTCCATGAGGAACATGGCTCTTGAATGATTAGATCTATCTGACCATATTTTAACTGTGTTTTAACATGGAATGTGAGAATTTTTGTACTCTATTTGCACAGAATGATTGTCATGTTGGGATTAATTTTTGAAAATTAATAACAAAATTTTCCTTGTGCATTAGCTTTCTTGAGAGTTCATCTGCCTTAATGACTAAATTTAATTGAAGTGAGTGACTTAATTGCCTTAAAGTGAGGGGTATTTGGTCAGTCATATTCTCTCTTAATGTTTCCAGATTATTTTTTATTTTGCTGCCAGTCTGGATCAAAGAAGAAGCAGTAATGTTTTCAATTCAGCCTGAGGTAGACCTCTAAGAATAATTATTGTCTTTAGTGTCATTTAAATATTTAATTAAAAAAAAAAGTTAAAAAAAAAAAAGTTTAAAAAACCCCACAACATCAAAACTAGAACAAACCTTAACTCAGTATTATAAGTCAAAACTTTCCCTAGGTATCTAAGCCAAGTGTTTGCTCTTGACATTAATTATTACAAGGATAAACTATCCCCAGTTCTAACACTCAGGGGAACTGCACATCACAGTCAGCGACTCCATCCTAATAGCTCTCAGCAACAAAGCTTTGGGAATGACGAATTTGAGGGGCAGTAATGACTTCTGGCCTGGGAAAACAAGGTGTTAGGGAAACTGTTCTGCAACTTTTCTAACCTATCACAGTCTATTTCAACTGAAACAGGTACAAATTATAAATGTTTGTTGAAATCAGCTGATCTGTGACCTCAATTCCTTTTCTCCTTCTTTCCATAAAGCTGTTCGCAAACTCAGAAGAACAATTCACATCTAAGCCCACTAAGAAACCTTGCAAAATATGCTTCACCGCAAAACTATGTTTGGACTTGAAAGGACTCCAAACAAGAGCTCGGCTGCAGTGCACTATTCCTCCTAATGTTGTTTATCCTAACATTATTAAACCTGTCTCTGTAAGAAAAAAATTGTCTCTTTCAGATACGGCATGCTGTAGAGCACAAAGTTCATTTTTGAATATAAGTGAAGAAACCCCAAGAAAACACAGAAGATGTTGGAGTTGGAGCTGAATTAAATCTGTTTCTGGGAAAGAATTTTTACCCAGAAGCATTACTTTACATATAATTATTTGATAGGTAATGACAAATGACCCAATGATTAGAAAGTTGTCATCGCCATCCATTTGCCAGCGATAGGAAACATCTGCATCCCTACATGGAAAGAAGTGCCACAAAACCAGATTTCAAAATCAAATGTGCAAACCATGTTTACCTCATGGCATAAATTCTTGTTGCACTTCTGGAATAATCACACGTTTATGTTTTAGAAGATAGGGAAGTAATACAACTCAAGAGCTACCATCCTAAAAAATGACTATACAACAGAGTGTGAGAACTTTAACAAGCAATGATAAGTCACTTATAGAAAGTTCTCTAAATAATATCACTCACAAGTGTATTGAAAAAAGTGGTAATAGTACATGAAAGACAGGAATGTACTTTGTAATTTCAGAACAACTTTATATGTCAGACTGCCAGATAAATATTTACAACACACTCCAACCTAGCTGAACTTATATGACTTCAATCAAGGGAAACTGCTTCCAGACACGAAGGTCGTGAAACATGTTATCAACTTTCCAGAGCCTGCCTTCAAAATCACATTGAAAGTGGAGAGCCACACGGCTGTCTAGTGTTATACAGACTTAGAAACACTGATAGGAAGTTTATTAAATCCTCCCCAGAGGAAAAAAAAAAGAAGCAAGATTGTGCTGCTATCATATTATTATATAAAAACTAGGGAAGATGATTCTTTATGTATGATTCTTATAACCATGCCTGGGAACACCGACCTGTGACACGGGAGGCCATGTAGATTGCAGAGGCTTTGAATATGGATGGTAAAAATCACCCTGACAAGTGAGAACAAATGCAGAGAGGGTCTGTGCAGCAGGCCTCCAGCCAGATCTGCAGTGTCAAGTTGTCTTCTTTTAAAAGAGATGTTACTACCGCTACACAAGAGTGGAAAGGGAAAGCACACCAGTTAGGAAAGGCTGGATGAAAGAAAAGACCGATCAAAGTTGTCACTTACAGCCACAGTCAGAATAAGCTACAAAAAATTATAATTATTTGAGATTAAAATCTTTAAAATGTTAATGAGGAAAAAGTGAAGAACGAACATTTTTTGTAAGAAATGTCACATTTGTTTTGATATAATTATTATTCTCTTATTAATAGATAAAGTCAACACATTGTATGAAATTATTGTGCAAAGGATCTTTTACCCTGCTAAACTGAAGACTGAAGAAGAAAACTATTCCAGGTATCACAGAACCTTGCAATTAAGGCATTAGGTCATGTAGAATAAATTCTTCAAATTGCAGTTAAAAGTAGTGTTTTAGTGTTAATTACTATTTTGGAGAATCACTGGAAATGTTTAGAATTCAAAAAATTCCAAATTAGAAATCCCTCCCCTAATTAAAATGCCTGGTTTATTTTTATTTGGTTTCTGTTCTCTGAACCTTAGGCACAACAAAAATACTAGTGATAAAAACTAGAGATTACTTCTGCTTCATTTGTTTGGACTTCAAGTATTGTTAAAGAAAAGCTAAAATAGAACTTGCAGTACTGATTTTCTAACCTTTCTTCATCATGGGTTTATGTTCATCTGGAAGAAAGCAGAAAGGAAACAAGTAGCCTCTTAATTATTTTTCTTGCAACATTGGTGGGTTTATTACTTCTTTCATACCCAGTATTAGCTGTTTCTTCTCCTACTTTATGCTACAGGTTACTGTTGGTTCCTTCTGTGGCTACTGGATAACGTTTCTACTGTAATAAAGACTATAAAGCACAGTAAAAAAGTAACAATATACACAGTAAATAAAAAATATCATTGGCACCACTGCATGTATAAATGCACACACAAAGCAATAAGTTTAGGAATATTATTGCCAAACGATCTGAAATTTGCTCCTTGTGTCCTACAGTGACAATGTGGTCTATTACTACTACAGTGAATATGTCAGTTCTCAGCACCTAAGTTGATGTACATAGTACAAGTGATGGAAAAAAGCCAGAAAAGGCAGACCCATAGAGTATTCCCTCACTTAGTACTTTCTGTCATGAAATGATTTTAAGTAAACCTGAAGGGTAGTGAATGTTGTTCAGAGCAGCAGTGAACAACAGTGAAACCTTTGCCAATGTCCAGCCTGTTGTTCTGGGAAACACAAGTTAAGATGATTGTAATTTAAATCTCCAGCTGAGACTCATTTGGAGTTCAGGAATACTGCTCATGATGCATAGCAAGAGAAGTAAGTAGAATCACATCTCTGACCTAATGAAAGGTTGGGCAAATTATACTAGTTCTCCCATCCATCTAAGTTCTTTTTTGACATTTCTGCTTGGCTCTTAAGTAAATTAAATTGATTGATTTAACTTACAAAATTCCAAAGAAAAGGATTGAGAGAAGTACTTCTAACCCTCAGCAAAAGAGTAGAGGGGTTTTCCTTTTTCCAAAACCAGTCATGGGAATATAAAACAAACTCATGTGTAGCCCAAATCTCCCCCAAAACAATTCAGTGGTTTTCCTTACTATTGAAGTAGAAGCCCATCGCCAAAGCTAAACACATTTGCCATGTCATTAACGAGTCATAAAAACAGTTCTGTTTGAGTTTGCTATAGTCACATGTTTATGTACAACAGCCACACAGATTTGACTATTTTTTTCACATTTGAACTTCTTTGTCCCTCTATCTGTTTTATTTTAACACGAACTGTCAGAAGAACAAGACACTCTGAAACCCCACTGCTGTCTCTTGCAAGTGAGATAATCGATGTCCCAGGCCTGTTGCTCTTATCTTTGAGGAGTGTTTAACAGCATGATGGGAGTTCCATTTTGATTTGTGACTGTTTCGTCTGGGTGGCCCAAGCAGCCCATGAAAGGTGTGAACAGACAGCTGCTGCATTTATAAAGCAGAGAGTTAGTTCTGAATCTTGGGTTTTAATTTTTGAGGCAGGTATAATCTTGGGATTACAGCAAGTCAGATCTTGGGATCAAGACTGTGTGTGTACCTGCACATCACACATCTGATACTATTTGTTTAAAGGGGGATTCAGTCATTCAAAACCACGTCTGTCTGGAATAGTTCATCCAGGGAATAGTACCAAAAAGGATGCACTAGAAGAAGCACTTCCTCTTGTAGCATAAACAGCAGAGTGTTGGTTGGGTCATGGGGATATTCTGGTGGTAACTCAGTCATCAATTTCAGTTGTTTAGTTTCTCTCAAATCTCTTTTTAAAAAGATTTTCCTTTCAAGCATGGTATCTGCCACTGTTGCTAGCAATGTGATGTGAACAATGAAATAAAAAGCATAGAATTTTATACAAGAGGTCTTAGGTTTCTGAAATATTTCAGGCACAATGTTTGGGCATAATGAAGAAATGAGCAAGAAAACTACTGTTAAAAAGCTCCTCTGGACTTTGGAAAGTGTAATCTCTACTGGTCATTTCAAAAAGTATGTCCAGCCCTGGACATAAATCATTTATTGATTTCTACTTAAAGGAGAATCATATTAACAGATTGTGCCTGGTTTTGGTCGTTAGGGCCATTGTTCATTAAGTGGATTTCAGCTGAAGGTTTAAGTCGCAAGATAGTTAGGAAAGTTGATGACCTACAGGAATATGTAGAGTATGCATGGTGCTGAAAGGCAAGAGAGTGAAGTTTGACTCTATTAAGATGGATGTGGAGTGATTGATAACACGTGTGAGAATGTAGATAGGACTGTTGAACACGGAAGCAGAGGAGACAGGGAGGGTATTTTTACTCATTTCTAAATTCTAAAGGCAGGAGGGGCATTGTGCATGTTATTTGTACTCTCCTCTAGTTTGCTGCGGCAAATACGATTTATAAAAGACTATGTTATCACAACTAAACCTAGAACACCTGAAAGACCGCAACAGGAAGAAACGTTGACTGAATCCACCGAAGGGTCTTCTTATTTTTAAGTGAATTGTGTTACTATTGCATAAAACCTGAAAAAAAGCTGTCATCATCCATTACAGCACTTTGAAACATTAAAACTGGTGAATGATCTTTTGTCTTTTTACAGAGTTCTCTTTTCCTTTTCTCTGTAGATCTACCTTGAGAACTGAGAAAATAAGCTGAGAGGACTTTGACAAAAGCACGCAAATAAGAAGACTCTCTGCCTTCTAAACCAAGTTCTTAGAAATCTGCACCTACTCCTTAAGTGTGAGTTAAGCCATTTTAAAATGTTGTGTCTTAGTCTTCCACCCATGTGGAAGTTTTCCTAAACCCAGTGGATTTAATTTATTGCAATCAGTAGACTCTCAACCACTAGACAATGACAATCCATTCAACTTTTTTTAGCCTCAAGTGAACATCAAAAGTCTAATAGAAAAAAATATAATCTGCACAACTCAAATCAGTCAAACATTTTAAAACTTCTAGTTGTTACAAGAACCCATTTTTGAACCTAATCTTTCAATGGACTCCTAAAAGCTTTCATGTAAGTTGCTTTTTTTGGTCTTAAGAATCACAGAAAAGTTTGGGTTGGAAAGGACCTTAAAGATACTTAGCCCCAAATCCCCTGCCATGGGCAGTGACATCTTGCATTATACCAGGTTGCTCCAAGCTCCATCCTATCAGTCCTTGATCACTTCCAGGGATGGAGCATCCACTTCTCTGAGCAACCTGTTGCTGTGCCTCACCACCCTCACAGTAAAGAATTTCTCCTAATATCCAAACTAAATCTACCCCCTTTCAGTTTAAAGTTGGTGCCCCTTTGCCCGAACACTATTCTTCATTATCATTATTTTGTCAGTAAAATATCTTCCCCTTTGAGCTTTTCCAGAATTCTCCATTATATCTTGAAGTAACAGCCTGATATCCAAGACACCAGTAGCTCTCTACTTAAGCAGTGGTGGCTCTACCAATATTTCAGCACATAGATATGTACCCCATATCAGCTACTTATCCTTTTCCCTCTGCACTGTGATGGCAGCCCCACGAGCTGGCTGCACTTACTATAAGAGGTAAAAAAGATGCAGAAAGATCCCTCTACATCTTCTAGAGAGTTCAAGAGTGGATCTTCAAAAGGCAAGAGAAGGCACTGATCTAAAGACAGTCTTTCCTCCTTAAGTATCATAATTTTCCACTCTCTCTTGTCTCTAAACAAACTTACTATTTTTTACTACTGTTAAAATTTTCCTCCAAGTCATAAACTCTTCAATAAAATAGATTGATTAATAAATAGATTTCAACAACTTTTTTGCATTTCATACAATGAAAAAGCATTTCTGGAAAATGTTCTAGCACTATTTGCTCTTGCCATTTTCAGATTATTTGTCCTGAAATTTTCAGCATCTCACACAGTATTTTCTGTTTCATATCTACTGCATCACTGAAAATATATTTTAATCTACTTTCCACTTATAATGAGCTTTTCTCTGAAAGCTGATGAAATCATCTGTTTAAAGCTGAACAAATGAAAGAAGGAAAGAATAAGCTCTGAGCTTAGCTGTGATCTATTCTTGAATGTCCAAATTCAGACATAGTATGCAAGTAATTTGACATTGAATAACCTGAGTTCTGGAGTCACTTTGAATGCAAGCATCGAGAAATTTTCTGTATTATCTTTGGGGAGTGTAAATCTAAGTTCAGAATTAAGGAGCTCCAGGTTCCTCCACTTGATTTATTGTCAGACTTGAAGAAATCAGTTCTTTAAACTTCTAATTTTTTTTTATTGAAAGTTTAAAGTACTTATCTATTGTTGCTGCCTGTGTGTAACCACAATCTATCATGGCCCCTGCTTTGAGGTGAATGGTTTTGGTAATGCAGTAAAGGGTGGCTTGTTATGCTCACAATTGGCTCCTCCCTGCTGCTGCTCTGCATCTGCCTCTGCTCACTGCAGAACCCTTCCTTTCCCAGCTTCCTCCAGCTGACAGGAGCAAGCACTACACACTTCATGATAGAGTCCAGCAGACCATGCACTATTCCGTGGTTGTTTCTAGCCCACTGTGATTGCATTCACCATCTCTGGGACGTTTATTATTTGCATTGTTTACTTCTTCCTCTTAATACCATCCTTTAACGATGAAGCTATGCCATGTTTACATCTGCAAAATATTGCCTTTTTACACTTGAACAGACTTCATTTGTTGTCTTCATCTTAACACATGCAAGCAGATCTATGAAAGCACTTCTTGTTTGGTCCTCATGAATTCTCTCCCAGCTGAACATTCTTTCTATGCTTTTTGATGTTTGGCTTAAGCCACATCATATTGTGGTAAAAACTTTTGGCTCCATTTCATAAAATTGAAGCAGAAAAGCTCGTAGCAAGTTGATTAATGATCAGTACAAAGATCTTACAGAATTTAGGAGCCCTGGTCCTCATTGAAGTGTGCATATATATGAGAATATATGCATGCAGATGCATATGTGTGAGTGTGAGTGCACACGTATGTTGTACATATGTGCATATTTTGTTACTGCAGTGTGTCAAGTGCTCAGGCTCTGAATATTCCCAGCTATGGCAGATCATTAGCCAAAATACGCTGACAGCAAATGTATCACCAGCACAATCAGTGGAAGAACACGTCACAGTAACTGCCTCTCACTTCTGCTGATATAGAGATGTTTTTTGGTAAAGTTTGTGTGCAGGACTGCCTTTCTGAAAGAGAGCAGGAGAGAATGTGGGGAGGGGAGAAAAAAGTAAAAGATCTGCACAGTACTTAATCCAAGCAAGTTTCTACACACCTCTACTGATTCTAACTTAAAGATTTCACTAACCTTTTTAGAGGATAAAACAATTGGCACATTTTTGTCAGGGTGAAATAAACACTGTTATTTTAAGGAAAGAATATATACATGTTTTTAAAACCTCTTGGCATGTTGAAGCGTGAGACACCAGGGAAATAGAAGTGTCTGGTTTTTGTAAAATTCCTCTGGTTTCTACAGAGATCCTCTCTGACTACAAAGGTTTACAAGGGAAAGGAAAGTATAATGAATTCTCTCAAAACTGCTTATGTCTCATAGACATGATCTTTTTGCCAGTATGTTATGATTACTAGTATAAAGTCCACTACCTTTTTTGTATGTCTAGCAACAGGACTCACTTCACAAAAAACCCAAAATTTTGGCTAAAAATGAACAGGAATCATTAGCACTCAGATATTTTACTTTTCCCCTTATGCAATGACCAAGTTGATTAGTCGAGTACCTAAATGCTGCTTAATGTTTATCTGAAATTTATGCTGCAGTTTAGTTATAAAACGTTGAAAAACTGGTTGATAACTTTGGTTTCTTCATTGCCTTTCTGATGTACATTTCTTTGTACCTTTTACTTAAGCTATTTCAGTCTTTACCCTTGCCTTCCCAGACCTTTTTCTCTTCGATTTTACTACTCTCCAAAATCTTTTAGCAGTGACTGACTCTATGCTCAGTTTTACATGTGAGAATGCAAAAAGTTTGAGATGTTTTGGTACATGCTCATTTCTTAGAACAAGCAGAGAATGGTCAGATGACTGTCTCAATACATTTTAAATTATGTGAATGAGACAAACCTGATACACTCCAACAGTTACCACAAATATACCTTAGCAATGGCTTTGGTCTCCAAATCTCAATAGTTTTTATACTGTAATGCTCACAACAAAATATTGAAAGATAAAACATTCTTGGGTTAGTCAAAACACCTTGAGGCTCTAGGATTTTGAGCCCAAATTTCAGAATGAACTGTTCATCTAGAAGTGCCATTGTGATTTGGACTTAATCAGCATGTGGTTGTTTATCAAATCTTTTCCCTTTCTGAATTAGGCCTTTCCATGTGCTTATTTTGAGCAGACATAGGTCTATAAGCCCTGGAGGTGTAGGTAATTGCAGTGACAAACCTGTAAGCAGATCTTCTGTATTTGATGCAACTCTAAGGAAGTGTTTGCAATCTGGAATGTAGAACCTGGTAATGTGGGCTAGGCAGAGCTTACTTTCATTAGCAGAGCCAAGACTGAATTTATAAGCCTGTCAATCAGCTAACTAGAGGTTCACTGTTCCCATAAGAAAGTTGCATATGGCCATTGAAATGGGAAACAGTGAGTGTATAAACTTAATCTACTGTCTTTCATAGAGATACACACACAACCTATATATGTGCCTGTCAGAGTGCAACCATCCATGACTAATGGATGAGTGCATGTCCACTAGATAATTTAAAAACATGTAAACCCAGAAAAATTATTTTAAAATATTTTTATATTTTAAATATTTTTTATTCTGTTGCTCTGGCTCTTCATATTCCTTTCATAGATAATGACCATTTTTTTTCTCAAAACTTAGTGTATATTTGTGACAAGGAACTATGACCTGACCAGATGATGAGGACAACTGTACAAACTGACCTAAAACAGCAGTAAAATTGGGTCTGTCAGAGATAGGTCTGCTGGGTATTAAATTTGAATGAAACTACACTCTGGCAACATAAATGCTCTAGTAACAGCTGTGGCACAGCCACACACTCCCATCTTAATTTAACTTGTCAGGCTTGTCATGAAGTGAACTGTGTGCATTTTATGTCAAGAGAGTGAATAGCATATAGGAAACAAGACCAATTCCATGCAAGAAGCTAACAAAAAAAAAATGGAGTAAAGCACCAGCTCAGTCTCATCATCACTTGGATTGAACTGCAGCCTACATATTTTGCCACACACTGCTTGTAACAACAGGCAATAAAAAAAAATCCAACTTGTGATGAATGAAAAAAGCAGGTAGGATTCTCCTTAAACAACCACATTATCTTAGGGTTAATGCTCAAGCAAAAAAAGGGACAATTAAATACTATTAAAATGTGGATGTTCTACAAAGTTCTTTATGACTTCTGTGAGCTACATCTTTGGACTCCACAGAGATTACTTCAGTGGGTATATGCCACAAGGTTTTATTCACTACTCTTTTTCAGAAAGCAAAGTCATAATACTAACCTCTAGGAGCTTTTCAACCACAAAAAGCAGTATTTATGTGCCATAACATTGTCATGTGTTTAATACACATGGTAGTGTGACATCTACAATCTGTCATTATAGTCCACGGAGAAAAATAAGCACTTCTAGTACATAATTTCCTCTTGAGACAGGTGTGCCCAAAACATGTTTCCCTGTCAGCCTACTCTTTAAGGTCTTCATTCCTCCAATGCCTCTGAGAAGAATAGAAGTGCATTCAGCAGTAGAGCTCAAATATGCTGGAGGCAATGTTCACAAAGGTATTTAGACAACTGTTCTTAATTAGGTACCTAATTTCTTGTGAAATTTGCAGACAGACTGTGTTTGCCTAAGGTTAAGCTGTAAACCATAATCTCCTTGTAATACCTGGCTTTCGCAGTTTGCATGTGGTCACACAGGAAATTTTTGACAGAGAGGGAAGTAACTTTTGCAAATTTATATCAACACTAAAGCTACCAGGTCATCTGTCCTCTACACTATCTCTCAACTTTGTCTAGCTAGTGCTCCTTCCTTAATATTTATTTGGCTAGTTCCTATGTCTCCATATCTCAGTGGACCCACTGCTTATGAGAAAATGTCTTATATATTATCTTTAACAAAATCACTCTTACCAAAAACAAGTTATTTGAAAAGCAGCATGGATATCCCCAAAGAGGATTAGCAGAGTCTCCTTCCAGCAGGCTGACAGGTTGTCCTTTGTTTCCTAGTCTTTTCTTCCCTGGCACCATAATCCTTCTTGCTGAATTCAAACAGTCTGCAAGAATCAACACTCATCAGCATGTTGGGATGTCAACTTCACAGCTAAAAGCCCTGAGACAAGAGCCATTCAGGTTTCAAAGTGGGCAAAATTCACAAACGGGGGGAAAAAAAAAACAACAACAACAACAAAAAAAAAAACAACAAAAAAAACCACACTTGTTCAGTTTTTTCAGAGATGCAACTGATAAATACGCTGATTCTTCCCAAACCTCACCCTCATGTACTATTGCCAGGCTATTATCTGTTCTAAGGAAAGAGTAGCGAATTGAGGACTAACCACAGCCCTCAGCTCTCACCCTGTTCCAAGACTGATACAAATAGTCCACCAGATGAGGCAGCTCTGGTTTAGAAGCTGAACAGATCTGGTAGTTCAGCAAGCAAATATGTCCATCTTCTGATGAGAGTTTGTTAGCTCCAAGATAATGGTGTGATGTTGGCACAGCTTCACATATCCAGAAACAGCCTGTTTGTGTATGATTTGGCAGAACAGATAAAACTTTCCTGCATTTACCCATGCCCACCAGTAACTCTTTATATCTGTCCATGGGCTAGTCTTCCCTTTGTGGCAGTCCAACTGCCTGATGTCCTGCAGAACTGAAGGGATATGAGGGTTCAGGTCCAACAGATCTCAAAAATTCAGGGGAAGAGAAGGCTCAACCTTTCATCCTGGTGCTCACACTGGCATTCACAAAGCCAATAGCCCACAGGACAGTCAAAGGATCTATTTAACTCTCTCACACTCCTCTATGTGGACAAGTGAAACTTTGATTTCTCAGGAATAATTATCAAGATCCAGAGACTCTGTGTCAACCAGAAAGTGTACAGACTTCAGGCATGTCTACACAGCAAAGGTGAGAAAGGTTGGAACATATTTGAAGTGGAAGCACTTACGTGGAGTCCAAGTATTTGTTTTGTGAGTATCTGTTCATACATTTCCTGTCCTAGACATTCAGAAACAGAGATTTTATTTCTAAAATATGCCAAACAGCTGATTAACCTTTAAACCTGGATAGATGCTTTCCCCATTCTACAAGAATAACTCTTTGAAATTAGTTTTAATGACATTATAAAAGCATGGAGTGGTTTATAATTAACTGCTAAAAGGTAGCTACATGATGTGGAAAGGTTTAATAGATTTAATTAAATTATTTACACATTTGCATTGCTCTAAACATGTGTTATGAAATTAGAAATTAGCAGGATACTTGGTTTTATGATTAATTTTAAAAGCCCGTTTATAAATATAAATAGCCTTTTGGCTGAAAGTTATGTATGCATTAACAGTTGTAAAAGGTGAATGCTTGCACATCTTTTTCCTTAGGAAATGATTGTGGTTTCCTCAGCAGGTGTTTATAATGAATGGAAAAGTTCCTGCCTGGAAAGAATTTTACAGAAACTGTTACTGACAGAGTTTAAACCCTCAGATTTTTATCTTCGTTTGACCTGCTGCTTGTGTGTTGAAGATGAAGGGACGAAGCATGGCTGTTTATTATCCAGCCTTCTGGCGGGTTGCTGCTTTACTATATGCAAACAAATAATTTTTTAACACAAGTGACAAATAGACTGTTCCAAATACTACAGGTTTGGGTTAAAATTGATTATAGTGAATAAAATTGCTGAGTTTCATTTTCATTTCATCTGGCCATGGGAGGAGCAGCTGTGGTGTCACCAGGAACTAGAGACATGAAAAAATTAGGTGCTCCACTAGAAGAGAACCTCATGGCACAAAGCCCAAGTAACGAGGGATGGGTGAGTTTGGAGGAATCATTGGAGGTCCTTTTGTGAAGAACTATATGTCTACAAAAGTAAGGCAAGAAGCCCCCAGTGAGAATGGGAGAAAAAGGTATCAGGCACCAATATAACGATGTCATGGTCCTGAGAAAGCTTGCTGAGATCTGCTTCCTGATCTTGTGAGGTTAGCAAAACATCAATTCCCTGCTCCTGGAATCCTGCTGTGTCCATAACAGAAAAGATACCATCAAAGTTATAAAAAGCACTCAGTATTTTCTCCTCCAAAGTGGCTGAGTCAACACCATGATGCTGTGAGCCAGGAATTCAGGCACCCCTCAAGAAAGGTCCTTAAGTAGCCATGAACACGGCACCTCTAACTCAAGAAGTCTCCAGCTGCTGGTTGCCTGAACATATTCACCTCATTCTTTAGCCCCTACTCCTTAACCTGTGCAAGCAACTATTAATGGGCACCTATTAAAAATAAGAAAATGGGGAAGAGGAACTTCAAGGGTTTTTTCTGAAAGTTCCTCCGTTTTATCCACTTTCTCATTTTGTTAAAAAAAGATAAAATAACATGACAAGAAACTCAGCAGTATATTGGAGGAGACACAGTTGGAAGTTGTGGTTAATGACTTCATTTCATAACATAAATTCATAAATGTGAAGTATTCAACATTTTTTTGAACAACACAATGGATTACAAAGGCAACAATGACACATAGATTTTATTTAATGAAAGGAAAATCATACACAAATTGGAGTTAAGTTGGATTTTGGCCTGCTAAACAATAAATAAGGTCCTCATTATTGCTTCTTTACTTTCATTTTTTGTTAATTCCTTTGAATCACAGCAAATAGTAAAATGAACTGTGAAATATGCACACACAAAACTCCTCCCCATATTTAAGTTTCTGCATTGCCAAGTAAGCTCTACAATGAGAGTCCCAAGGCATTGCATGTTTTAACTGTGCTATATTGCACTTACATATTTAACTTTCTTTCTTTTTTTTTTTCTTTTTTTTTTTTTACCATCATAGTTTCTAAAAACAGGGTCAAATTATACCTGGTACTTTTATACAGATGACCAACAAAACAAGATTCTCAATTCTTAAATCTGGAGATTGCTTGGATAGGTACCAGATCTTCAGTGACCTGCTGAAGAATAACCAGATTCAGAGGCTGGACTGTGACAGAATAGAACTTTTGAAGAATTGATTGAAAAAATTAGGTAAAAGCAAGCTAAAATAATGACTGAATATTCAGAATTAATCATGTTTCACTGCATTTCTCTTAGGTAATACTGTGGAGTGTGTGTGGTCTTGGCAAGCTTCAATTGGCTTACCAAAGGGTTACTGTTCGAGTGAGCATATGATGGGGAGATTTTAAAAATCTGCATGTCAAGTGAAGAGATAGAAGTATTTTAAATAAGATAACATAATAAAATATTTTATATGGATGAACTAAGACGTCCATCTGAAAGCTTCTTTGGAACTATATTATTTTATATTAACAACGCAAATGTATTTTATACTGCAGTGCTAAATATAAACCAGGCATCACACAAGCTGTTATGCAAGCACCTCCATTCAGCTTTGCCAGCAAATGTCAGCACTGACCCCACAACACCCCATTTCCAGGCCCTCTCTTACAGAGAGAATGCCAATTGTACTGAGCTGTGGGAGCACTTACACTGTAGAGAAGAAGCTAAAATGAGACTCACCAAACTTATTTTCACTTGAGATCAAAGGCAGAATGTGAGTTCCACTCTCCAGACATCAAAGACCAGCACAGAGCCCACTGTGCCACTTCAACCTGAAATTATGTTCTTATTATGTACAGTGGGAAGTTTACAGCTTTTATCTCAAAGCACAATGCAAGAAATTCAGCTAGCTAAAAATAACTAATAATAATAGTAGTAGTAGTACTGGTAGTAATCATTATTACCATCATCTGGACTTGATCAGTAAGAACAATGCTAATTAAAAGAAATACTTTTTTTCTTCTGAGATTTCATGTCACATAGGCTAGGAAAAGGATTGAGTAGAAACAGTTTATTCACAGACAATGAAATCAATACAAGTGTCTCTCTATTAGAATTTGATCACACTCTAAATTAAGTGTGACATGGTTTTACTAAGTTTCATACAGAGAGACCTCAGAGCTGACATCTAGTTAAACCTAAATTGAAGATTATAAGCCACTGCAGTTCTGTTTCCATACCCTTTGAAATTATCAGAAAGACTCCTCACAGTTTCAGGCTAGTGGTCAAGCGAAAGATCTTTCCACTGATGTGGTTAAGGTTTTCTCTTATTCAACATCCACAATTTCCTGCAAGTGTGTTCCTTGATGGCAGTGTGAAGACTTCACCAGTGGGACCAAGGTAGGCAAGTTAGACCTGCAGTGTTTTGTTCTCCAGAAAAGAGATGATTTAGACAGTTGGTTTCATAAGTTGCAGGAAAGATAGTAACATGCATGGAGCCAGATGATGCACATGCACAAGTCAGACACTTGCCCAACTTTGACACAAGTTTTGACAATACACAGCAACATGTTGACATTACTTTGCTATGTGGCAGTAAGAGAAAAGTGCAGAACACACATTTTTATCTAGTCCAATAGCATTTATTTTTTTTACATTTTATTTAGGACACCATGTGAAAAATTTTCAGCAGAAATGTGTAGACTTAACTAGAGAATCATCCTACTGTGAATTTGTTCACAGCAAACCCCTCAGAAGTAATGAAGCCCATAGAAGCCCTAGGATCTGAAAAAAAGGAAAGTTAAGCAACGCACTGATCTAATAAATTTTTCAGTTCCAAACACATCCCATGAAATATAACCAGAGATTCTCGGGTTCTCATAAACAGTCATGCGTGCAGAATAGATATGCTGCATTGGAATATCTTCTGCTGATGGACTCCTATACCATGAATATGTGTTCCTGCTGAAGGACTGTCTGAATTTTTGGTGAATACCACAGTGAGGTATGATGCTCCAGTAGGTAGTAAATGCAGGCTGTTATCTGTAAATGCACTGTGACTAAAGTTACAAAAGGTATGCCTAGACTAGACAACAGGCACACAAGGGTTGTGGATTTCCAAACATCTGTACCAAGGATCTGGACATAGAGAAATGCGTCTTCTTTCTAATAATCAACTTGAGTTTTCTGCTGCAGAACCAAGGGCGTAAGGGGCAGACAAGCTGTGCAGCACACACCTGGGTACAAGTTTGGTATATTAAAGTGTTCCAATACCCTGAGGCTTAGGTTCAGTGATATATGATTGTCTCTCTCATCTGCATGAGCTTTTCACTTGTTAACTATACAAGAAAATGCTGTGAAACATCAGGCAAAATAACACTTTATCAACCCATAGTCCAGAGCCAATACACAAACTGAAATCTTTAACTCTGGAAAAGCTACAAAACAGAAGGCAGAGTGAGTGCAAATGAATGTACTTAAAAACTTTCTTTTGATCACTGTCATGTGTTCTACAACATGCCAACTTCGGACATTGTAAGCTGATGGTACAAGGGATTATGTCATGGTCCACTTCCACTCTTGTTGCCTTGTGATCATCTGGATGGTTGGTATGGATTTCTCTGCACTGACCACTCACCCCTCTGTCTGCAGCCAGATTCGACCCAAGGCCATAAATCAATGCTGCTTGCTCAGCTTTTATGGAAAAAGTACCCTGTGATAAACAGTTGTAGTTAATAAAAGGTATAGGAAGAAATAAACACAAAACCGGAATTGAGTCCTCACTTGTCCAGCCTCCCAAGCTGTGAGTGAGGCACATTTTCAAGTAGCAAGCAATAAGTTAGTGATCACATTATGCCCACCCACATTGTATCTGGATCTTGAACATATATAAATACAAAGAAAAAACTATTTGAGCATTTTAGTATATGAATGTATAAATATAGAAGGAAACAGTATTTTTAATATATCCTAAACTACTAGAATTTCAGAAAGAAGTTATTCAACCCCAGTTTTTGGCATTAGTATGTTTTTATTATTCTATTTTATTAAATTTTTATATTGTAATATTCCTAGAAAACTAAATATTTATGAGAAGGTGCCAGTGAATTAAGACTACACACAGATTTTCATTAAATTTTTTTTCTTTTTTCCTGTCCTATAAAAATAAATAAGCTTTTCTTCAATTGGCAAAAATGTGATCATTCTGAATAAGCGTGCAATGCATCCTCCATCCAAGCCTGTCTATTACAGTACCCTTTGTCTCTCTGACATAAGGCTACAGTCACTGCTTTTTGAAAATTTCCACTCTTAAATGCTGGTACTGAAAATGTACTGAAAATACATTCTTTCTTTCAAAACACGTCTTAATGAATAATGAAATTTATTTTCAAAATCAAATTTTAATAATGACAAGGTTACAAATACTAAGCCTGAAACAGAAGTTTTTACAGGTAAGGGCATAACTCCGGTGCAACCAGAGCTGTGCAGCAGGAGAAGCCCCAGGCTCCAGCTTGGGCCACAGACTAGCTGAGCACTGTCACCATCAGTGACAGTTCTCAGAGCTACAGTCAGAGAAGCCCCATGGACATTTAAGGCAAGATAGATGGAGCAACTGGGGAAAAGCACAGCCTGACATCCCTGTTAGCACTCGGGTTAGGAGTAAGGAGCAGAAACTGATTGTGCAAAAAGTTATTACACAGCACGGTGCCTTTCTACATCACAGTGGATTACAATTCAAGGCAGTCACCATTAAGATATATGGCTCAGAAATTGAGCAAAAAATGGTTTATACATGTAGAAACAAGACCTGCATCCACAGCTGACAGCAAGCAAGGCAGGCTGAACTTAAGTTGTGCTAAAGTCAGCCAGACACAGCAGCTAGTAATTTCCCACCAGAAAATTGGTGACAGTAATATACAATATAGACCAGAGTGCCAGAGCCTCAGCTACAATAAACAAAGTGGCACAACAACAGATGAGCTGTGGTTAGACCAGCTTTGCTGGTTTCCAGCAATTCAAAATCCATGATGCTTTGTTGCTCTATGCCAAAAGCTCTGGAACAGCTCATTTTAAATACAGTTTTAACGTGGGTGGAAAAATTCTTGGTGGTCATAATGACTGCACCTTCGACGAATGAAAGCAAAAAGTTATTTTAATCTCTCATGTTAATCCCTTACTAAGTTTTGCTTTCTTTCTAAGTAATATTGTTTTAACACTTGTGCCAATGGAAGCCTTGCCAATATTTTCACAAAATGTTGATAGGTTTTGCCAATATTGTATTAAAAAGGACATCTAAGAAATGAAAACATTTAGTAGACTTTTATGAAAAGTGATGTCTGTCTAGCATCTCATACCACTGGATAAAAAAAGAAAACAAACCAAGAACTAGACCTCTGGAGTACATTCAGATTTCATATGACAAAGAGGCTCACTTTTTGTCCTGTGAAATAATGAATGTAAAATATCGTTATTTGCTCTCAGTCACCCAAATATGCTTGCATAATCTCTTCATGATATCCTTATCATGAAGTCTTAGTAGTCTACAAGATAACACTAAAGTACATGAACATACAGAAAAGAAGTAAAGGAAGAAAAAAAAAAGGGTGATGATACTGAATTCTATCTGACTAGCCAGGTCAGTAAACATATCTAGTGAGTCCATCACTTTCTCCTCCCCTTTACTGTCTTGTTTGTTGCATGACTGTGTGCTAATTTTGAACTGGTATGTTCTTAAATGTTTTTTCCAGGGAAACAGAGACTGTTGCTCATAAACAATTATGATGTTCTCAGAAATACGCCGAGAGAGGCAATGCAAGTCAGCAAAGAACTAAAATGTAGGGCAATTCTGATGCAGAGTGAATCTCAGAATTTCAGTTTCTCCATGAAGAAAAAAAGGGGTTTGGTCTGCTAGCCAAGCTGAATGGCAGAGCTTGGGAGATACAGATCCCTTGAAACTCCAAAGGCTCGTCCTCAAAACCAAGGCAAATGAATGGAAGAGCTCATCCAACTCTCGCCCACATTCTACCAATTCCTCACTCAGGACAGAGTGAGATATAGTGACTGGGTATAATGTCTTGATTTTCATGATGAAGCCAATTCTGATGAAAATTGATCATACTTTGAAAAAAAATGGGATTAAACAGGGTTAAAATGTGAAGTTTAAGGTTTAATACCTTCTTCAAGACTTTTATGAGCATTAACAACCTCAAATTATTCCAAGTGGAGAATTAAGTTCTAATATTTAGAGAAAATGGCATAAAAAATCCTTGGCTTAAAAATATGTAGCAATGAGTTGATATGGGGAGACACTGGCAGAAAAGACAAGAGTTCAGAAGCTCAGCATTACTGAAGAGATATTAAGGATTGCAAAATGTTCCCTGCAATGGAAGACAGGCAGTTTGTCTTTTGCTGTCGTGAAAAAAGGAAGCTCTACAATATGAAGGTGTGGAATGTATTAGGGAACAAGTTCTGCACATCAACACCATCTTAAATGGATCTAAATCAAATGTTTCAAAGCTGTGAGAGTTAAAACTCAAGATTTGTTTTCACATGGAGGAAAACAGAAGATTCTTCCCAGAAATGGAACCTGAAGCTCTGGAAAGAAGCTTGAGGTTAATGCAATCTCCATCTTGCAGACATCAGGCCAAGGAAGGACAGTGATGACATCATGCAAATGTAACAAAGAAATCTGAAGGGGAATGGCTAAGAATTGTTTCAGGCAGTCTGAGCTTGCTCTGGTATTGAGTAGCACTTAGAACACTGGAAAAGAATTTGAATTTAACTTTGAGTGAAGGACTAATCCTGTGACTCATTGGCATCATCTCCTAGCTGGAGTTTTTTTGCAAAAAGGATCCACAGGAGGAGAAAATAGAAGTAGGTTAAAAGGATAAGTTCCGTGAGGAGCTTGGGAGGAAGGCATGCAGGGTCCCAAGGGAAACTATAGTGAATGTTCTTTGCACATATTGTTGTAATATGTTTGAAAATCCAAAACTTTCCTTAAGGAAATGCAATGAAACATAGCTGACTATAAATAAGCTATAATATTGTGGTAAGAAGATGATTTCCAAGATCTAAAGGACAGCTCTTAAATAAATTTGCTGCAGTATTTGGATCAGGCTATGAGCAACAAGGAAACCACTGCTGTCAAGCAATCATGATATTTAATATTACATAGGTTCTCTTCTCTTGGGCTTTTTTCCATGTCTTCTGGTGTCTCACTGTTTCTAAATTATGTTCTTACAACTTCCAATTAATCTAATCCAGCCTAATAACACTTTGAAGAACTTTTAGACAAAGGTTGTACAAGTTCCTTAAACCAAGTATGGTATTTCAAGATCTTTAATTAGAAAGAAATACAAAATTTTTACTCAGGTCTGTAGAACTAAACATAATATTATAAGTCAGTAAATGTTTACTAAAAGCTATATTAACTTTATAAATTATACTGGTTTATTCTTTTTTAACTAAACAATATTTCAATAAGGGTTTTTTTTGCTTTCCATGGTGGCATTTCCCCATCTCTTTTACAAAGTTTTTCCACCTACTTGAAAAAATTTATTCTTCAAATGACAGACTATGCTGAGCATGGTCATGACTTATTGAGACCACATAGTCAGTTGACGTAGAAAGAAATGTTAGTTTGCTCTAAAAAATATGACGAATTTGGCATATTCACAATCAATACTGAATACTGTAGTTATTCGACATGTATTTAACATGCCATTAAGTGGTAACAACTTTTAAACCACCGTATTTCCAGCACCTTAAGCCGTAGGAACAGTTGGAATAGTCATTCTCAGGTTGCCCTCTGCTGTTTAAGGTTAAAAATACAAGACATGTTTTACAGAGCTGTAAAAAGCAGTTTGGTGGAGAGAGGTAGATCTGAGACTAGAACAGGAAAAAGTTAAACTTGCACAGAGGATTTGTATCTTTATATAAAGTCCATCAATTTTAAAAGGAATAGGCACCCTCTGAAGCGTTCATGAAGGAGAAAATGTAGAAAGTTAAGAAATGTAACTTTATTTCTCTGATTGCAGAATTTTTACTTTTCCTGGAGAATCATCAGCTATAGGAACAAATGCTGCAGTTGTAAAACAATTTCCCATGAAAGTCAATGCCAAAAATCTAATTCTTAGCAGTTTGAACACTCAGATGAAAATCCTGGCTTGAAGTATTTGACCTGAGAATGTGGCAAGAAACACTGACTTCTTCTTTTACAACTCTTTATAGCTGTACTAGAATTCGGTAAAAAATGTACCAATTTGTAAAATCCAAGGGCTATGCTACTTAAATAATTGAACTAAAGTGAACCCAGGTGCTTCTTGAGCCTCGACAAAATTCAGTGATTTTCTCAGGGAGGTTTTATACTTGCCCAAAGAATCAACTGCTCTTTAATTGCAGCCAAGGGGAAATCAAATCTATTTGGTCCAGAATGAAGAAGAGAGGCTGGATGTGCTCTGTTTAACTGGAACAGAAGTGTAGGGAGGTCCATTGGTTGGCAGTGGCTGCCAGATGTGGGATAGACCCATTTGCTGGCCCAGCACAGTGACTGTGGACATTCAGATCATGTTACAGTGTCTTCCTTCTTGGCAGAAGGTCCCAAATGAAGAAGGTTTTGTATTCAGTAATGCTCAAAGGAGAATGCGTGCTGTTTTTTTCTAGTGCTTTATCTGGACATGCTGATTTGCTGATTATGCTGTTTGTTTCTTTCATCACTGAAAATATAAACCTGTCAAAGGTTGTTTTTTTATTCTGCGAGCAAGTAACAAGAAAAGGCTTAGTGTTCATTGGCAATGGAGCACTAGTGGGAAAAAACTTTGGAAGATTTTGTGTGATTCAAGTCTGCTGGATAAAATAACTAAAGGAAACGTGTTCTTTAAAAGAGTTTAATTATATTTAGGCTGCTATGAAAAAATCAAATTATTGCCACATGGCATCACTACAAAAAACAGGGGGGCAGGAGGAGGCTTGAATGTCTCTCTTGTGCATTTTCTTCATCAGATTCATTTAGGTTTCTTACATAGCTCTTTTTCTTGTATTTGTTCTGCATGCCCTTTGGATATCTTTACTGCTTCAAATTATAGCTACATCTTGTGACCTTAACTTGAGCTTAGCATAGTTTTTGTCTAAGGTTGTGTATGTTTAAGGTCACTACCAATTAACTTCAATACAACATTGAATTCACATCATAAATTCAAGAGAATGTAGTATGTAAAAAGCTCTCATTGCCTCTAAAAAAAACATTCTGAACTGACCCAGATGTGCTAGAACAATACTTACTGACTACACAGAACAGGTTCTGGGGTCCTTTGATCTTAGCCTCCCCCCTTCTTTTCTAAACATCTTCAAAAGGCTGCCTTTCTGAAATGAGAAGTTCACCCATGCTTATTTGCTGACAGACTGAACAGGAAGGGCACATGGAAGCTCATCTTATTTTATTGTGTGATTTATTTAAAAAGCAAAGGCAAAAGATCTGGCATGTGTTACACTGGGATCCAGGACTCTTCAGCACAGAGCTCAGCTCTGTATCATGGCAAACTCAGAGGAGTAAATAGCTACAGCTATACACAACAATTATTTAAGCAATTCACAGTGCAAAAGTGAATGTTTTTTCATTTACGCACTAGTAGTCTAACACAATAAAATTCCAGTGTGGTTAAATCTTTTCTGAATTGTCCCTGTCACTTACAAAAACATGAAATACAGATAGGTCTTGGAATACAGAGAAGTTCTTGTTTGTCGGTAGTGGCAGTATCTCCAGGTTTTATTCAGGCTGTTGGAAAATCTGAAGGAAAAACTGTAAGTACTTGACTTCTTTAGTATTATTCATAGACTAGCTGATACAGAGCTCTTGAGTAACACTGCAAATATTCCTTAAGTCTATCAAGAAAATTAGAAAACAATTACTTTAGACAATTTCTGCAAAACCAAAAGAGTAGAAAACAGTAGGACCTAACCCTTCACAACTCTATGCACTTCTTTATAACAGTTCAGAGTAGATATGGTCCCAGTCTTACACTGTAAGGCAGTTCAGAGACTCCTTCATGAATACTTTAAAGTGTATTTATTTCTGCCACACCATCCTTGAAATGTTAGAGTCATTATTTCAACAGATGTTCTCTATTTTCTATCACTTTACAAATGAGAAGACAGCCATTTTTCCATCTTCCAAGATGAGGAGAGAGGCAATCAGGCAGCTTCTAAGCATGCATTAGAGATATTAAAAAATAAATTAAAGCCATTTAACAATGTTACTCTTCTGACTCTCATAAAACAAACCAGACATCATGATAATGGTAGCTCTCAGATGTAAGTTTGTGGAAAATTTTTCCTCATAGAAGAGAAAATCCATTGATTTATGAAGTTTTAAAATACTGAGACTTCTGAAATGGAACCTTTACACCTGAACATAGACTAAAGTTCATGTCCTTACCAACTCCAGGAGTTGTGAGACCATGCCTAGATTATGTGTCTGGTGGGAGGCTCCACAGCACAAGGACACTGACACTCAGGAGCTAGTCCAGTGGGGGCACAGAGGCTGAGAAACTGGGTCTGCTCAGCCTTAAAAGGAGGTTAAAGGAAGACCCTTTTGCTGTCTACAAGTTCCTGAGTAGAGGATAGGACTACTATGAAGACAAACTCTTGCAAATGCGCAGTGAAAGTGAGTCAAGAGACACAAGTTAGGAACACAGAAAGATCTGCTTAGATATTAGAAAATTTGTTTTTCTATTAAATATGGGAAAGCTCATCCATAAAGATTGCAGAATCTCCGCCTTGGACATGTTCTGAGTACAGACCTGATAAATCTGGTCTAAACAGAAATGTTTTGAGCAAGGGATCAGACTGAATGACCTCTGGAGGTCCCTAACACCATAAATTGTGTGATTCAATGGGTGATGTTCTTCACCCACTGTTGTTGTCATAGTCTGAGAACCCGGGTGTATTTCTGAACATTTGAATCGTAGCAGGTTGAAAAAGTATATTGATTTTAAGAATCCCATATTCCGGCAAGAGCTCCAACTTTAGTATTACAGTCAGGAAACGCAACCTCTACTGCTCTAGAAAATAAAGGATTAGTTTATTCTGATGTACAGTCCCAGGAGATACCTTTGCTTTATGGTAACTAAATGGGCAAAATACCTGACCACAGCCTTAATAAAAGTCTGTGAAAGTTCTAAAAATAAATGGTTACTCAAAACTCAAGCTTTTTTGATTATCTTTTAGATCTTTTAAATTCTCCAATGCCTTACATGAGGATGAATGTTGGTTCTGGATTTCATTTACCATTCTTGAGATTGTCCTGCACAGAGCCTGGATTTGGATTTGATGATCCTTTTGTGTCCCTTCCAACTCAGGCTATTCTATGAATTAATTTACCTTTGTTAGAGAGCTGTTATTACGGACCAAACATACAACCCTTCACATTCTCTTGCTAGATTTTTTTCCATGCAAAAAGAGCACTCTCTCAGACAACATCTGAGGATGGTTTGAGAATAGCATAGGGTATAGGAAAAGGAACATTTAGCTATTTGGATATAAACTGTGGCATGACATGTTCCCTAACATCCTTAGGGACTCTTAGTTCCTTTCATGTATATAGATTGCCATCGTACAAACTATTTAACCATACAAAAAGAAGGAAAACCGGATTGAGTGCCCTTTAAGCTCTACTTATACTTTATCCATGCTTGTCCTTGGGACTTAGAAGAAACTAGTCAAACACTGAGCATACTCCACCAATGGAAAATGCCATGGCAGACTAGTTACACCACATGAACATAGAAAGGTGCCAGTGCAGCGCCTGCTGCAGCCAACAGAAAGGTTCATACTGACATGACCAGACACACTGAATTAATTTTTTAAAAAAGTGGGAAGTACTAACTAACTAAACATATAAATAGAAATCAAGAAGTAAAATGCAGGAATACAGAAAAGAGTGATAATACTGAAACCATGCAGCTAGCTAGGGAAGATATCGAAGACACAGGAGTTGAAATTCCTCAACAAAACTTCGGTTAAGAGCCAAAGAATGTGTATTTATTTCACTCACGATGACAAGTTCAAGGCATCTAAACAAAAATAAAATGAGTGCCGAAAGATGAACGGACATAGGCTGTGCATTTCATCTGAGGAGTGTGGATGCTGTTCTTACAGAGGGAGAGAATCATTCAGAGCTCAGTTATTACAGACAGAACAATTACTGCTGTAATGAAATGATGTGCAACTGGTCAGAGGCATACAAAAGCTGTTTCTTTTAGGAGGATAATTAAAGGCTTTTTCTGTTTTAGAGTTGATAATAAAATTGTCTATATTGAGAAACAGCTGAGAATCCCCAAGCACATTATTGCTATGTATTTTATCAGTTCCTTCCCTCTGAAAGAGGGGAATGTTACAAATGGATACACGTAGTTCCCATTGCACAAGTTTATTTTCAACATGACTTAACTAATGCAGTTTGTAAATACAGAAAGATTGTCACCAGCTATGTACAGTGAGGATGACGATGTTGAGTGTTAAGTTCGCCAGGGACTGAAGTGTTTGAATTGGAGGCGTCGGAAATTCCAGGAATTCAAGATAAAAGTAAGCACTATTATACACTAAACGTTCATTTATAAACTGCTGGATGGCCTCAGCATTCCATCTGGCCCTCCAAACCAGGGCCTGCTATGGGACATTTGGATACAGAGACTAGAAAAATTAATGTTTTGATGGGAATAGGAAAGAGTTCTACATGTCAATGAGAAATTTGGCTTTCATTTTGCCGATAAAAATGTAATTGTATCTGGAAAAGTTCTAAGGATTTAAAAGTACATAAGAAGTTAGAAGGAATTATAATTATTAAAGAACCCTCTAAACTAAAACTGCCAGGGAGTACATGGACTTAATTATGACCTAGTTCTTACAGGAAAATTGCATTGGTTTATTGAAATGGGATGTTAAAAGAACTTTAGCACTATCATTTTTATTGTGAGAATAATTCATTTTGCTTTAAATTCAGATTATTCTTAACCTCTAAATTAAACTCATTTCTCATTGAGGTAGGTTTTAGTGCTACAAACTCTTAAGAAATTTTTAAATTTACACTAGTTCCGTTTTTATGCAGTATTTCCACAAAGCATGACCTATTTCAGAATTTCCACTCGGCTCTGTCTCCCAGCAACATCTATTTACAAATTTTCACTAAAGATTTTGATATCAAAATTACAGGTATACAGGGTAAAAAGGCAATCTAAATAGGAATATTCAACCAGTATCTTTCTTCTGGCATATTTGAACACTGAACTATAAAAAAAAGGTGCCTTGTCATTTTGAAGAATATTCTAGTCCTTCACTGATGAGACTGGGGATGGATCAAGGGTGAAAGATTTCCAATATTCTGACCACCAATTCTGTGAAATCTTATAGTATGGTAGATCTTTAATGTTACTTTTCATTTCATATTTTTTATCTCATTCACATACTATGGAGGAATATAAGAAAGACTTCAGATAGATACACAGATGAAAAAGACAATATTCCAATGCAGTTTATCTATCTATCTATCTATCTATCTATCTATCTATCTATCTATCTATCTATCTATCTATCTATCTATCTACCTTATGAACCATCAGAGAGCTTGTCTAGATTTCATTTCTAATCACTAAATTTAAACCCAGATATGGACAGTCACAAATTCAGCCTATGCTGAATACTATACCCAGGAGCCTATGCATTAAAGGCTTTTTGTACATAAGACATAATTCCGAGCCTAAGTTTAGAATTTTATTTATGATTTTATTATTCTTTCCCTTCATAATAAAATAAAGCCCATTTAGCTGAAAGAGCCATAACAGCATCCCACTTCGGGGAACTGTACTCCTGTAATTACTAGGAGGAAAATCTAGTACTTAAGGGTAATTGGCAAGATAAAGAAGTTCATATGAAGAGAATCTCTCTTTCTTTGCTACAAGTTAAACAGAGTTACCCATTTCATTGAGAGACAAATATATTTTGGAATTTTATATTAATGTAATAAGAAATACATGGAAAACAAGCATCAGAAATGTTTTATTTCCTGATCAGAAACAAGTTATGAAGCTAAGAGAACACATGTGTTAAATCGACCTAGAAAAATGCCATTTCAAAAGTATTCAGTAAGTGCAAAGGTATTGAGACACAAATAATGAAATCAGTGAAAATTACAGATTTAAATCTCATGTGCTTTACTACCTTAACAACAAAAACCCCAAACCTTCTTGTTTTTTTAACCAATGAAAGCTGGGGCTCTGAAATCATCCCATGCTGAGCAAAAGGAAGCTGAGGTTTTTTTAAATATCATGGAACTTTTAAAATTTAAAAAGATGGAAAGAAAATCTAGTCAATATACACTCATTAACTATTTAAGCAGCTATTTAAAAAGGATGTTTAAATCATTTGAGGAACTACTGGAAAAATATGAGAAGTATTATTATTAGAAGATGTTAAAACAGATGTTCCCCAACAATTTGTCACAAAAATTTAAAATATTTTATTGAGTTCATTTATTTTTTCAACAGTCTTTGAAGTACAGAACAATATTTTTTAAGACCTGTGATTAATAGGCATACTGTTTTATTTGGATTGTTTTGTAAATCATGTGGGGCATTTTTCTGTTCCTGTAATGTGACAGCTTAACTCCTCTCTTATGTCCAAACAAACTGAAAAAAAATCCATAAACAAAGAAAACTCTCTTTGGACTTGTAAATCACTAAGAATTCATTGGCATGATGCACATCAGAAAAAAAAAAAACCAAACTGTAGATGATTTCACACTTGCTTTCTGTTTCAAAGCCTGCTGACTGGAATTATATTACCTCATGGGAAGTAAGGATCTTATACCTAGTTTACACAAAACTCATATTACATACTGCAATATGATTATGCTGGACATATCTAACTGAGCATGATACGTATGCAGTACATGGTGAACTCATCACCACCTGGTCTTGTGTTGGCCATGGGTATTTCCTGGGCATTCAACCAAATTTCAGTGGTTTTATGAGTTTGAGGAGCCAGTCCTCCTGACATGTCAGAGTCCAGAGGCAGTAGGAGAAGTTTTCTGAACCAGACACTGGTATCTTGCTGCACCATCCACTCTGGACATGTTTATAGTTCCTGAAAAAAATTCCTTCCTCTTGATCATCTCCCCTGTTGGTGAACACAAATATGGAATAGCCATTAGCACTAGAACTAGATGAGCTTTTATTTCATAGATCTCCTGATGACAACAAGAAAACTTATTTGCCTCATACAAGAACTGAAGGGAAAGTTCTTCAAAAAAGTCATTTATTGGTTTTTTTTTTTAAATAAATGCTTTGGTTTTAGTTTGTTTTTTTTTTAAATCATCCAAAATGGCTTTAACTGTTGAAAAACCCCATGATTTGTTTTTCCCAAAATACTGAGTCTTCAAATTAAACTTTCATATTAATTTACAGTTGAACTTAGTGTGTCTCAAAATTGTCATTTGTTGTCCCCAAATACAACATAGGCATGACATTTATTCACAGAGTTCTAGCTGAAACAAGGAGTTAAACAGATACAATGAATTATATATATCAATTACACTACTTATCAGTATTACTGAAACCTGTGGTATATCTAGTAATTTTCCATCACCAGTTCCCTTTTTTTGTAAAGGAGGAAATATTTATTTTCATCAGTAACATAAAACAGCTTAGCCATATCTTGACAGAATTACTTGAGAGTTTTCTTATCTTTTTGTGAGTCCTCTTTACAATACTTTCCCTAAAATGCCTGAAAAGCTTACTGACTCTTCTATTGAACAGGTCCCTGTGAGAGTGGAGCAGCAAGTTAGGCTGAAAAATCACAAAAGTATTTTGCATTTCCATTCTTTTTGTCAGCAGAAGTCCTGGGTCCTGAAAACTTATGGTGAATAAAAATCTCTGTCTGCTGTTTTGCAAGCAGAAGAAAGAGAACAACATTTTTAATGACCTACTGGTAAGCCAGTTGAGGTCACAGTATTAATTAACAAAATAGTTAACAGAAACAGTAATACAGAAAAGCCTTAAAATCTTTATTTGCAGAAATATTCATATAGCTGGGCAAATCTAATTTACTTAGACAGACACCTATAAAACTGTTAATTATTCAAAAGTTGGAAAGTTGAGAGAGGGAAAAAGCCTCCAAGTGCATTTCATACTCCTGCACTGTTATGAATTCAGAATACACTAATCTGGAAAACATGTCTAAAAACCGAAAGAGCTGGCTGCATTCATGTGTGTCTGCCTCTCTGTGAAAGTTCACTGACATTATGGAGGGAAATAAAAAGACCCAGAATGTGCTTAGATGCTATATTGTTCAGCATCCAGTGTAAGTTTTAAGGGTGTACCAACACAGGCATAAAAAGGGCTGACTTCACTCTTTCAGGTATCTACTGTAAAGTACCTACACTGGGGATCCCAAGCCAACTGCCGACAGATTATACCCTGGAAACTGAGACGCTTAAACAATGACACCATTTCAGTGATTGTATGAATAATCATATGAATAATATGTTGCTGTATTTTGCTTCTTTAATTCTACATTAATTTTCACAATTATTACATTAAGGCTATATAAAGAATATACATGGATAAAAAAGCATCACTATTAGAGATCTTCCCCTGTGTCAATGTAAACTGTATTCTATATTGTATTCTTTTTCTTTTGGGGACTAGTTACTTTCTAAAATACACTTTTCTAAAAATTCTGCAAGTGTTTTAAATGAATATTTGCATGCTCCAGTTTATTCTGTACATCTGGGATCTCTATAATCACTCATTTTTTTATGAGACCATGTGGAGAAATGACAGCCTTGTTCACACAACATTGGATTAAAAAGAATGCATATGTTTGCTTCATGAAAGGAATTAAAAGAGCCTAGGGATGCTGGAGTTGGCTGCATGGTCTGGTTACTTAAGGTTTAACAATTCTTGCTATTCACAGCTGTCAGTGTTGCATGTAAGTGTTATATTACCCTTTGTTTCCCAAATCTTTGTACTTTTTGTAAGATTAATACTGGTTAAAGGATTTTGTAAGACACAGCTGGTAATCAACCATCTATGATTAAAGAAGTTTTAAAAGGTACCGGATATTCTAATCCCTTTAATTCTTCATTTGCATAACAATTTGTTTCTATATTTTCCTTAGGAAGCTTAAAACTGTAATGTAAGTAAAGGAAGAAGTTTCATCTCCTGATTAAAAATTTCTATTCACTTAAATACTAAATCTGAGCCTGGAACAACAAGAATTAGCTGTTGCTTAGGGGGCGAGATAACTGCCCAAACAACTCCAACAACTGTAGTGTCAAAATATGGTCCAATCTGGAAAGATTTTTTTCTCTTTCCTAACCCTGAACATCAGCATCATCACTCTATTTTCAAAGACCCAACAGGAAAGGGGAAGATAGAGGGACCTGCATGAGAAGGAGAGAGACCAGAGCCTAACAGAACCTTCAGTATTTTTTCTCTCAGTATCAGTTTGAGGGCAAAAGGGAAACAACAGAAATTTCAGCCAGCATTCACTAGCACACTTCCTCCTCCAAACTGTTAAATCTCACCCAGGAAGGGATGAAAGGATAGATGAATGAGTGGATGGATGAATAGATAGATTTGTTTTCCAACAGAAATCTCTAATAGAAACATCAAAAATCTAGTTAAGCTCTAACTCCATGGCAAGTTGAGAAGTGACAACAGCTTTATTTAATTTCCTCTGTTGTCTGGCGTGAAATTCTGACAATGAGTTTGAATTGTAGGATAACAAGCTTTGGAACTATGGACTCTTTTTTAGTGTTCCATATTATGCTCGAGAAGAACAATGGTTTTACTTTTAAAAAAAATTAACTTTTATTCATGTAATGGGGAAGATCATTTGATTTTCACATCACATTCATGTTTCGAATGCTATAACTTCCAATGCTTGTGGAGCCTGAACCATGTGACTTTTCCCCTTTGGGTATTAATTCACTCACAGAACTCAGCAAAGAAATAATTTTTAGCAAAATATTAGCATTTTTTTTATTTTCTCCTAAAACTAACAAGAAGAAGTAGGTGGAAAAGTTGTATAACTATTCCTTTAACCAATGTGCAGAAAGTCAAATGTTTTCTATTTAACATGTGACATTTCCAGCTTTTTCCACTGTTGAATTACCTAAGAAAAAAAGATTTCCTATGAGTAACGTCTCATTAAAATGTGATGTCCTTGAAAAGTTCTGCTGGCTTTTACAAATGAGAAAAAAAATAAAGCAAAACAAAAGAAAAAAAAAAGAAAAAAGATAATTACCAGAGCTGAAGAAAATCCCAAATCAAAAGAACCAGACCCCAGCAGACCAGCAAGAGATTTGAGGTTCTGAAAGTCATCACACCAGCAAGGACTCACAAATATCCTCACGTGGAGCAGTCAGAGTACACTGCTGGTAATGGCCCTTACATCATGCATGCAAGAGCTATATTAAATCAACAACATTTGCACCTAGGCTGGAACACTAGAAATGTCACTTTATGCTTTTGTTCATTTGGTGTCCACTCTAACATCACCAATTCTCCAGTTATATTGTAAGTACAATGTTGTTTATGTAAGAATTGGTTTCTCTAACAAATATTCTGATGTAGATTCACAGAACAGTCTGAGTTGGAAGGGACTTACAAGAATCATCAAATCCAGTTCTTAAATGAATGACTCATGCAGGGAACAAACCCACAGCCTTGGTGTTATTAGCACCATGCTCTAAACAACTGAGCTAATCTCAGGATGTAAGTAGAGTAGCACAAAATATCATGAAGGGCTATTGAAGAGCATATTTTGAGTTTTTTTCATTCACTTCTATAAACACAAAAATTAGAGCCAGCTGTCAGATTGGTTGAAATTAAAAGGATTCATATCACTTTAATGTTACAAATGTAACCAGATTATTTTTTAAAGAAAGAAAAAAAGAAGACGCAAGTTATTCCTTGAAGACTTTGGGGAAGATTTATTGCATATGGACAAACCAAATTCATTTAATGAAACTACAGCTAAGATGCAGTATATATGGTTTCATTTCTCATAGAGCTAATTCTGGAGAATATTATCCACCCCAAACCTACATATGTCTTTAATTAACTCTTTGTCTCTAAAGCTGATATGATTGCCAGTAATAAAACTCAAACAAAAACATTTTTAACATATATCATTATTATTAGGTACAACACAGTTTTCCTTACCTTGTGTTTAAAATACAATTCTACTATTTTTACAAGTTATTCTGAGATTTTCTTTCTTATCTTGATTTTTCTCTTATGAAAAGCACAGCTTGGTAATGTTTTGTGAGAGCAGATGCACTTTTAGCATGAAAACAATAAAATGCAAAGCTGATTGAAATCATTGCACACAAAATTAAACAAACCAAGTGCAGATTGATTCAGCTGCCTTTGGCTGGGATGCTGTCAGCTCTAAGTGTAGCTGCCTCATTGAGAAAATATTTGCCAGCATAATCTGGTAATAGCAGCAGAGTACACACCAGCACTAGCTGTATTCTAGCAATGAGGTAATTTTTCCAAAGCACTTATCTTCAAGCTGTCAACGAGGCTATGCCAGCAGCAGTGCCCTCCTTCCCTGGCTTTGTGAAGGCTCTCTAGCCACGTGCGCTCTGGAGTTTTCTCACGTTCCTGTTGCAACGACCTTAAGCAATGCTACTCTCACCACAGGACTTGTCCTTCTCCTGGTGCCTTCCAGCAGAGGGTTCTTTTGTCCCTAGCAGGTGTTTGTCCAAGCGGCAGTAGGACAGCACGGGGTGCCGTGGGGAGCTCTGGCCAAGGATGCAGCAGGAAAACCTTCCCCGCCCGCCGCACCTGCCCGGGCTGCGCGGTGCCTGCTCCTGGGACATCGGGCTGCAGTGCTCCCTGGAGGTGCTTCCCGGGAAGTCTCAGAGAACCGTCTGTGCAAGGGAGGGTGAAACACAACCCCCAATGGCCTACAAACCTGTCAATGATTTTATGACCAGTTTGCAAGAGAGAGTTGGCTCACTTCCCAAAATGTTAGGATCATACCGTAATTCTGGCGAATAACAGGAGCTTTGGATTTTTGATTCCTTTCTCTGATGACCTGGGACAAAAGTTTAACCTTTCGTACAAAGAGTGTGCAGGACACTTCCTTTCTCTCCATCTCCACCAGTTACAGTCAGAATGTATTTCCCACAGCTTTACCATGAAGTTTTTCCCTTGTATTCCCAACGGTGTCATAGGAAAAAAGACCCTGTCTGATTCCTGCAATGCATGTCTTCCTGCAGGCTCAATGCTCTGAGATTCTCACCTGTCACAAACTAATGGAAAGCTATTACTTCAGAGTCCAACCTATCCCTTACCTGCTCAGCCACACTTCCAGCTGAGCTAGGAAGCATTTCTCTTATCAATCTGTAGGAAATAATAAAAAGGGTGAGGAAACAGTCATAGCTATACTTTCTAATGGAGAGATGGGTTAAAGGATCTTTTCTGACTTAGTCCAGTTCCTTGACATGATGCTAGCCAGTTTATCTACAGATTTTTGCTTGACATGAGATATGGAACAAAATATGCAGAAAGCAGACCTTCCATCTTTCAGAATGCTTTCTCTTGTGGTGAAAAGAGGGCTAACAAATGTCCTTTGATTTTACCTCTTGGTGCTATCCATCCGCCAATTGTTTCTCTCTGGAAACATTACTATCTATGAGCTGTACAGCTGTAAGGATTTCCAAATATGAACAGTCCCCTCTCACTAGGTCATATCTAATCTTGTCCCTGAAGTAGACACAGTATTTTGAATATTTGATTTATCCTGGCTTGAGTCATAACATTTAAGTTTGTCCTCCTTCTCTTGATGCCTGCCAAGGCTTTTCTATTGCTTAGAACCGGGTTTGCTGTTTCTTCTCTCATTGTTACTGGCCTGCTACTTCCCATCTCTTTTGCTCTTTCACACCTCTGTAGGAAATTTCTATAGCTCTGGAAAACTTGATTTTCTGTAACTAGCTTAGCAATTTCCTTGGCAATCTGCTCTGAGACTCCTGATCTCCCTGGGTTCTGGCTTTTGATTATTTCTGGCATGGGATGGGAAGAATAACATTCTCTCCTCAGTTTTGCCTAGCATTTTTGAAAGGGAAAAATGCAAAAGAACCATCCTTAAACAAAGCTTTTTTCATTGTTTGAAGTTAGACTTCTTTACCCCTGTTGACTTTCACATGTCCTTAACATTGAAAAAGGGAAAGAAAGGGATTTAACTTTCCTCCAGCTCTTTTCTATTTCCTCAAGTACATTTCTACATGAAAATTTCATTTTTCCTGTTACCTACTGGTGTATCCTTAATGGCATATTTATTGTTAACTACTTAGAGCAGCCAGTGTCCCTACTCTGGTCCAAGTTCAGAAGACAAGTTTTTCTGAAATATATGATATGTGTCACATGCGCATTCACCCTGTATTACCAGAATGAACAAAGTTATGGCAAAAGCTAAGAGGACAGAAAACAAGGAAAAAGCATCAGCTTCAGCTTTCTGTAGATATTTCTCAGTGTCAGGCTGCCAAAAATACACTCACTTTAAGGAGAAAGGCAATATTTTTTGATTTATATCTATGTTTAGGTTTTGAGTTTTGAAATGGAACTGAGATTTAAGTAAGAGGGATGTAAAATTATATAAAAGGCTTTTCCTTCATCCATCATTTACCATGGATGTATTTTTCTTCCTTAATTAAAGGAGAATAGAAGTCTCATTAGCTAGTACTAAGGTAGTTGGATTGTAGATGAATCAAGAGTCTTAAAATAGACAAACCTGACCAAAAAAAAAAAGGAAATATTATTTTGATACTCTAGATATATGCAGTGACCAGCATGAGGTACATCTAGTTCCAAGTAGTTTTGTTTCCATAGGAGAAAGATCAAGATAGAGAGCAGGATTACACAATATAGTATAGTATGATCACAGCCCTTGACTTCAGGAGAGCAGACTTTGGCCTCTTCAGGGATCTGTTTGGAGAAATATCACGTGATATTGTCCTGGAGAGAAGAGCAGTCTAGGAGAGCCAGAGCTTTTTTTTGAGGATCATCTCTTCCAAGCTCAAGGATGGATCTTCCTCATGTGCAAGAAATCAAGCAAAGGCAGTTTGCAGAAGTCCTGCAGAACAAGATCATCCTGACAAAACACAAGTATAAAAGGAAATCATAGAGGAGGTGGAAGCGAGAACAGGTGAAACAGAAGGAATATAAAAACAGCCAAAGCATGCAGAGATGGGCAAGACAAATGCTTCTAGAGTTAAATCTAGTGAGCTGTGTGAGCAGGGAGAAAGGCTTTGGTAGCAATTTATCAGTAGCAAAATGAAGATATGATTAAGAGAAACATAGACCCACTTCTGAATGGAATAGGGGTCCTGGTGACAAAGGGCATAGGATCAGGGTGCTTAATACCTTACTTTTCTTGGACTACACTGGTAAGCCCAGCCTTTAGAATCTTCAATATCCCTTGAGACATATGGGAAATTCTGGAGCAAGGAAAACTTACCCATGGAGGAGGACCAACTTAAGCAATATTTGATCAAATGGCACATGCAAGTCTGTGGGACATGATGGGATGCACCAATAGATGAAATTGGGGGAGGTTCCTAAGCACCAGAAGAAAGTACACGTCAACCCTGAAGAAAGTAAATGTCACTTCTCTCTTAAAGAACAGTGAGAAGGTGTATCTGGGGACATACAGCTTATCCAGACTTACCTCAGCTGCTGAGAAGGTGATGGAGCAAATAAACCCTTTAACTGCTGCCAAAAATTTTAAGGACATAAAGGGAAGAAGTTAACATGGGTTTATGAAGTTAAAATCATGCTTGACCAACCTGACACCTTTCCACAATGAGTGGTTCTGTGGGCAAGAGGATAGCAATGGATGTTTTTTGTCTTGACTTTAGTTGGGGTGGTAAACTTGTTGAACATGAGTCGGTAAAGTGCCTTTGCACCAAAGGATGTCAACTGCATCATGTTCTACTTCTGGAAAAGAATCAATAACAGATTGCCATAGGTGATTGTGCCTCCCTACCCAGCACTCATGAGGCACGTCCTGAGCACTGGCCTTCCCTGCAAAGGAACAAATGAACATATAGATGTGAGTCAAGTGAAAGAACACTTACAGGAATATAAATATGTGATTTTGGGGGTTGTCCTGTGTAGGCCAGGAGTTGGACTTGATAACCTTTTGTGTTCCTTCCAGCTCAGGATATTCTGTGATCCTATGACTAAGGATTCTATGAAGCATCTGTAGTACAAGGAGAGGCTGAGAGAGCTTGTGCTGTTTAGCCTGTAGAAGAGGAGGCTCAGAAGGATCTTGTAAATATAAGTAAATATCCAATGAGAGGGAATAAAAATGACATAGCCAGAATGTTGAGTGGTGTGTAGTGAAAGGACAAGACGCAGCCGGAACAAACAGAAATAAAGAAATTCCATTTAGACTTAGAAAAAGGGTAGGGGTTGGGGGTTTTTTATTGTAAATGTGCTTGATCACTTTTAAGAACCTGTTCCAGTAGAGATATTGTAGATTCTTAATGTTTAGAAACAATCAAAACCTGGCTGGACACAGTATTGAGCACTCTGGTCTATCTGACCATGCTTTAAGCAAGTGTTTTTATTAGAGGATCTCCAGAGATCCCTTCCAGCCTCAGTTATTCCTTAGTTCTGTGATTCTGTTTATAAGTCTATGTCCCTGCTTTTGCAAATGAAAATTTTAAATCTTTCAGTCCATTTTAATCTTGGAAATGTAAAAGATTTCTAATACTCGCACAAAACTAAAAATACTAAAAATTCATGGCCAGCTGAGCGCAACTAGTGACAAAAAAGGTAGAACTCTAAAGTAAATGCTCTCACCAGCACTTCTAAGTGGGATATTATGCTTCTGTTCTTTGAATATGTATCTGGCAAATGTGAGATCCTGGATACCCTAGAAGCAGTACAAGCAATATTTCTTTAGGAACACATGATGGCAAATTATGTTAAACCCTCATACCCGAACTAAAAGCGTTAAAGAAAGGAAACTATGCTATATTTAATTTACATTTTATTTTTGCAAACACTGGTTTTAGCTGTAGGGCTTTCTCTTCCACATTGTAGACCAGGCAGTAAAATATTAAGTAGCAAAAAAAAAAAAAAATATCCAAGTTAGAATTGATTCAGGATCTCTTTAAATCTAATTTTAACTGAAATTTAAAAATAGCGTATCAAGTAACATATTCCTTAGCATTAAACCAGCTTTTCTTGCAAGGAATATTCAGCTCAGTTCAGTCAGAATGAAATGGAATGGAATGGAATGGAATGGAATGGAATGGAATGGAATAGAATAGAATAGAATAGAATAGAACAGAATCATTTCAGCTGGAAAAGACCTACAAAAAGCTTCAAGTCTAAATGACTACATTTTTTGAAAAATAATTAAATCTATGTACTGGGCTGATGACTTTTTCAATTAAAAGAATACACAGTCTCCACAAAATAGGTATTATAATATAGGAGGATGTATGTCCCTATTAAGACAAAGAAAACAAAAAATGCTTCAATAGAAAAATAGTGGTCAGTGAAGATTTTTCTAGGCTTTTCTGCAAGGGTATAAAAATATTAATCACACATAGTATGAAAAATTTCCCCGTGTGAACTATAACATCCTTTCAGAATTACATTCTTCCTCCTAAAGAACCACATGTAGATGCAACTTTTAGGGACCTGGCTTAGAGTGTAGATGAGGCACTTAGGGACATGGTTTAATTGTGAACTTGGCAATGTTAGGTATATGGTTGGACTCAGTGATCTTAAAAGTATTTTCCAGCTTAACGAGCTTTATGATTTATATTTTCTCATAGCTCTGTCAGCTATTTATCATCTGGTTTTTAGAAGTATTTGCATACACATTTTACATTATTCAACCATTAAATGAAATATAATTTTGAAACAAGGTTCAACATCTAACACATTGAATTTTTATTAACTTAGGTCAGGTGCAGAGATGCACCTGTAAATGTGGATTGTGAGGAACCTGCAGTAGATATTTTGTCACTTTCATTTTTCTGTTGTGCTGCAAAGTTTGGAAAGCAAGAGTTTGAAAATCAGGGAGCCAGAGTTTCTGGAAGATAATTATTTTTCTTCTGATGTGAAGCATTTCTCATTTCATAAAAAATTATGTGCTTGAGGAAGTTGCCTTAAACTGCTGTAAAGGCTCTTTTTCCCCATCCTGCAGAAGGACAAAATTGCAGGACTGTTCTCTTCTGTGCCTGATAAGATGGAGTGATGTGAAAAGTTTAAAAGCCACAACCTTTTTGCATCACTCACATAAAGCAAACGCAAGGGTCCTAAGAGGTGGAAAGGCCTCCATAATTCTGTGCTACTCTTGGGAGATGCTCACAACAGGATGGCCCAGCGCACTGCGGGAACGCGCCTGCCGCTGCCATGGGGCGGCGGGACCGGGACCAGCGGCAGCACCTGCAGCAGCAGCACCGGGAGCAGCAGCAGCAGCAGCACCAGGAGCAGCAGCACCAGGAGCAGCAGCATCAGGAGCAGCAGCAGCAGAACCAGGAGCAAGAGCAACAGCAGCAGCAACACCAGGAGCAGCAGCAGCACCAGGAGCAGCACCAGGAGCAGCCCCAGCAGCAGCACCAGGAGCAGCAGCAGCAGCAGGACCAGGAGCAACAGCAGGAGGACCAAGAACAACAGCAGCAGGAGCAGCAGCAGCAGCAGGACCAGGAGCA